>CM067334.1:104842500-105442500 GCA_034376525.1 Nicotiana benthamiana | reverse complement strand
TCCTCTCTCAACCTCTGCAATACCACCCTCAAGTGCCGCGCGTGCTCCTCCTAGCTATGCGAGTACACCAAAATATCATCAATAAACACGATCACAAAAGAATCCAAATACGGTCGAAATACATTGTTCATCAAGTGCATGAAAGCGGCTGGGGCATTAGTCAGCCCAAATGACATAACCAAAAACTCATAATGCCCATATCTCGTCCTGAAAGATGTCTTTATGATATCGGAATCTCTAATATTCAACTGGTGATAGCCTGAACGGAGATCAATCTTAGAGAACACCTTTGCTCCCTGAAGCTGGTCAAACAAATCCTCAATACGGGGTAGTGGATACTTGTTCTTTACTCTCGATTTGTTCAATTTTCTGTAATCAATGCACATTCTCATGGTGCCATCATTCTTCTTTACAAATAACAGCGGTGCACCCCACAGCGACACACTCAAATGAGTGAACCCCTTATCTAGGAGTTCCTGCAGCTGGTCCTTCAACTCCTTTAACTCTGTTGGTGCCATACGATAGGGAGGAATAGAGATGGGATGAGTTCCCGACACCAAATCAATACCGAAGTCAATATCCCTGTCCGGCGGCATGCCTGATAGGTCTGCTGGAAATACATCTGGGAATTCCCTCACCATGGGGACCGAATCAAGACTAGGAGTCTCAGCCACAACATCCCTAACAAACGCTAGATATGATAAACATCCCTTCCCAACCATCCTCTGGGCCTTTTAGAAAGAGATTACCCTGCTGGGTACATAATCCGTCGCACAGTGCCACACGATCCTCGGAATACCCGGCATAGCCAATGTGGCTGTCTTGGCATGACAGTCCAGAATAGCATGGCACAGAGATAGTCGATCCATGCCCAGAATAACATCAAAATCCACCATGCTCAATAGCAACAAGTCAGATCGGGTCTCTAGACCCTATATAGTAACAAGAAATGACCGATATACGTGGTCCACAATAATAGTATCACCCACCGGGGTAGATACATGCACAGGTAATAATAGACACCCCCGGATAGTCCACAAATGATGAGCAAAGTAAGAAGATACATAAGAATATGTGGATCCGCGATCAAATAAAACTGAGGCATCCCTGTGGAACACTGAGATAATACATGTGATCACTGTGTCTAATGCAACAACATCTCTCATATCTGGTAGTGCATAGAAACGAGCTTGACCACCGCTCGATCGCTCAACATTCTTGGGGCGACCTCTAGATGACTGACCCCCACCCCTACTAGACTGGGATGGTGCTGAAGTAGATGGAGTAGAAAAGGAGGATTGATCCCTCTACTGAGACCTACCACTGCAAAGTCGAGGACACTGCCTCCTCATGTGGCCAAACTTGCCACACTCATAACAGCTACCTGGGCTGAGGAAGAGGACTGAAGGGAACCCCTAGCCGCTGATGAACCCTGGGCTGATGAAACAGGTGCAGAACCCTGAGCTAGGGGGGCACTGAGTGAAGACTGGCCCTGCTGATAACCCTGACGACCACGGCCGGAAGAAGCTCCGCTGTGCTCTGGGCAGCCTGACTAAGGGGGCCTAAAAGAACGACCTCTGCCCTAATGGAACTGGCCCCTAGATGGAGCACGACAATAGCTGCCTGAACCTTGAGGCCTCTTGGCCTGCCTCTCCTCTCGTTCTCAGCGGCGATCTGCCTCAATCTGGCGAGCCTGGTCCACTACCTCCTCGAAGGTCGTTGCTACCATTCTCTCCCTGGTCATCAAGATACAAATAGAATAATTGAGTTCATCTATGAACCTCCTGATCCTCTCCCGCTCTGTCGGGATTATCTATGTAGCATGTATGGCCAACTGAGTATACCTCAACTCGTACTGAGTCACTATCATATCCCTATGAACTAGCCACTCAAACTGGAGGTGCATCTCCTCTCTGCGGGACTGCGGTACATACTTCTCTAACAAGAGAGTGGAAAACTGCAGCCAGGTAAGGGGTGCTGCTCCTGCAGGCCTACGTCTCTCAAACTCCTCCCACCATGTGAATGCTGGCCCCGATAACTGGAAGGTACTAAAAGCTACCCCACTGGACTCCAAAATCCTTGCCGTACGAAGCATCATCTGACACTTATCCAGAAATCCCCGGGCATCCTCGCCCTCAGTACCGCTGAATGTAGGAGGCTGAAGTCTGCCAAACCTCTCTAACCAACGCTGATCGTCGTCATGCATCACCGGAACAACATGCCTTGGGGCTACGGCAACTGGCGAAATTGGAAAGTGCAACTGCCTAAACTGGGGCTACCTCTGGCATATGAAGTCCCTGCACAACCTGCTCTGGTGTGCGAGCTGCGGGGGTGTGATGACCACCCCCGATCTGAAATGTCGTTGCGGCAGCGGTAGCTGAAATCGCCTAAGCCAAACCAGACAGATAAGATCTGGGCTAATGCCTCCTGAATGCCAGGAATAACAATAGGCATTGCCGGTGCCTGAGTGGGTGCTGCTGGAGCATCAACAGCTGGGGGTTGATCCCGAATAGGGGCGACAGGTGGGTCAACTGGTACTGCCCCTACTGCTCTACCACAACCACGTCCTCGGCCTCTAGCTGGTGGCAATGGTGGTCGTCCACCTCGTCCGGTAGTACGGGTTCTTGCCATCCGTGAGAGAATAGAATATAGAAGTTTGGTTCTCGGAATAACCAAACCGCATGACAAGATTCCAAGAATATAAAGTGTTTCTTAAAGGATTTTTAGCCTCTTGAGGATAAATACAGACGTCTTCGTACCGATCTGTAAGACTCTACTAAGCGGCTTAAGACTCATGAGGCCTAGTAACCTAGGCTCTGATACCAATTTGTCACGACCCCAACCCGATCCTGATGGAGCCCGGCACATTATTAGGCAAGCCCGACCAATCACTCTCACGTTCTGAGCTATAAGATCACATTCTTAATTGACAAATCTTTAATAACAAAAAGAGAATCCGAAGTTTAGCAATGAGATATAGAAACGTCCCAATAACCAGTACATAATAGCCTCCCACAGATCTGGGGGTCATGAGTCAAGAGCCTCTACCAGAATAGAAAAATAATAGTAAAATATAACATAGTTTGAGTACACAGAAACATAAAAAAAAAGTAATGGAGGAGTCAGGTCATGCGGACGCCGGCAGATACCTCGACAAGCTCTGGAGGATAGTCAGTAAATAGTTGAAAGATCAACTCTGCCCTGAGGTACATGGATCTGCACAGGGGGTGCGGGGAGTAAAGTGAGTACTTTCAAATCAGTGGTAATAGACATGTATAATGATATTGAAGGTATGAAATCCCAATATACTACACAGTAAAGCTATAATAGTGTTTTCTACGCTTTTTAACAGTGTAAATCCCAATAAGAAGTAACAAGTAAAGCATATAAATGTAAATGCATGAATGCGATGCAAAATGCACATGAACGCTACGACGCATAGCCCGATCCATTTGGGTACCCGCGCTCACTGTGGGGGTTCAAACTCCGGAGGGACTCCTACATCCCAAGCACAATATCATAGTAACATACGCTACGACGCGCAGCCCGATCGACTATCAGTTCGGCTACATGCTTGCAAGCCTCACATGTATGAAAAATGTACCGTTTTTAGTTGAGTTTATAAGTAATTATATAATTAGGTGTTCAAAACCTCAGAATTTCCCATCATATTTAAATAGTGTTCTAGTTCAGGACTGATATCATGAAAACATGCTGTAATTCATAGAAAGAGTGATAACGATCCTCACGGTATCTAAATAACCGGCACGCATCCCAAATATATCCTTAACCATCCAAGTAGGAGGTATACCAGCTTATTAATAGCCAACAACGTAGTACAATGCTAATCGGTCGGACTAAGCCATAGTCCCCAATCACAATCGACCCTGCACTCACCCTAGAGTACGTGTCTGGCCTCAATATAGCGTCACAGTGTGGTATACCGGGGTTTCAAACCCTCAGGTCATCATCCACATCTATTACTCAACTTGAACCGGCTCCGAGACTAGTCCGCTATGCCTTTCCCTCTAGAATCAACCTTCGCGGGTGCCAAGTATGATCAAAACCAATAGGAATACATCAAAATAGGCTAATGGAACATAACCCAATCGAAATAACTCGAAATACACCCAAAAACACGAAGTTGGAAACACTCGAGCCCTGGGCCCACTTCTCGAAAAATTGCGAAATTCACATTTTTCGGAATCCTCGTCTTGCCACGAGTCCATACATATGAAACTTATCAAAATCGGAGTCTAATAGCCCCTTCAAATTCAAAATTTTCAATACAAAAAACCAGGCCCTAATTTCTCCAATTTCCACCCAAATTCAGAGATTTAGATGATGATTCTTCAATAAAATCACGTAATTAGCTCATAAAACTTACCTCAAGTCGAAACCTAGGTGAAATCTCTTACTCTCTCGTCCAATAGATCCAAAATGTGCTCAACAATGGTGGAAAATGATATTAGCTCGCGGATGATATGTTATAAAACCCTTCTGTCCGCCAAGGCATTTCTCCTATGCAATCACATCACCTCACCTGCGATCGCATTGAACAACTACTCTAGGCCTCCAAAATGGCCTATGCGATCGCAACACCTACTACGCGATCGCATTGCTTCTGAGTCTAACACTACGCGATCGCATACCTTACCTCGTGATCGCACTGCACAAATACTCCCTCAGGAAACCCAGGCTCATTACACTACGCGATCACATTAGACCTATTACGATCGTAGAGAACAACTTCCCCCAACCTATGCGATCGCATACCTATGACAACGATCACATTGAAAAAATTTCCAAGCCTCCCAAAACCTTCTACGCGATCGCAACAACACTCCTGCGATCGCATAGAGCAAAAGTCTCCAACATTTATGATAGAAAAATCTGATCTTCTAGCCAACCAAAAATGATCTGTTTGAACCCCCGAAATCATCCTGAGGCCCCCGGGACCCCAATCAAAAATACCAACCTACTCCAAAACATCATACAAACTCATTCCAATCATAAAAACACGACCCTAAACACAAAAATCATCAAATCATGATGGATTCAAGCCTAAGTTTCAACTACTACTTCCGAAACTACATTCGATAAAAAACCTGACCAAACGACGTCCAATTGACATGAAAATTTGCAAACATATCCAAAATCACCTAACGAAGCTACATCAACTCTCGGAATTCCATTCTGACTCCCGGATCAAAATCTAACCTATCAACTAGAATTCGCCGAAATTCAAACTTAGCCAATTCAAGCCTAATTCTACGTCGGACCTTCAAATTTAGTTCCATATTGACTCCCAAGTCATATATCACCACCCCGAAACTAGTCGAATCACTTGAAATCCATTTCGATCCCTATAACTCATAAGTCAACATCCGACTGACTTTTTCAAACTATCATTCTCTTAAAGAGACTAATTGTCTCAATTTCAACCAAACTCTGACCGAATCACTTCAAACTCTACAAACACATAAAAATGAACATATAGAAGCATAAGACAGGGAAAGTGGGGTGGTAACTCATGTGACGACGGGACGGGTTGTCATATCACGTTACAAAACATAGAATTATTGTTACGACCCTAGTTCACCTATCGTGAATCTGACATGACGACACCTAGTGTTCACGAATAGGTAAGCCTAACACAGTGAAGAATTAACAACCTTGGCGAAATATAATCACTAATTACCAAATAACATAAAGAAATGTATAAAGTTGCCGCCTGGCACATACACTTTAAAACTAAAATTCTGAAACAACTCCCAAGACCCGGAATCTCACGGACAACACAGGTTAAAGAGAACTTGTGATACGGCTCTAACATCCGGAAACGTCTATATCAATGAAATACAGGAATTGAAACTAACTAACTACAGGATGGAGTAGAAGGATACTCTTCGATTTGCGGACGCGGCAGATATAACTCAAGTCTCCAATTATCGCTCTTGGATCACTGATAGTGCGCTCGACTAGAAGTACCTAGATCTGCACATGAAAAACATGCACAGAAGAGGCATGAGTACACCATAGCGGTACTCAGTAAGTTCCAAGCCTAACCTCGGTTGAGTAGTGACGAGGAAGGTCAGAGCCCTACTGAGAATAAACGAGATAACAATAGTGAACAATGAAAGGCATAAAATAATTAGGTAAAAACAATGATAAAAATATGATAGAAGCTGCAAGTCAATGACAATTAAGCTAAGTAAGGAAAATAACACAACAAGGTATCACTACCTGGAGGATCTCCCGGGAATCAAACCCATAATCCATCATATCAATACCTGAAGGATCTCCCGGGAATTGAACCCGTAATCCATCATATAATACCTAGAAGACCTTCCGGGAATCAAACCCATAGTCCATCATATCAATACCTGGATGCTCTTCCAGGAATCGAACCTGTAGTCCATCATATCAAGACCTGGAGGATCTTCCAGGAATTGTACTCATAGTCCATCATATCCGGAGGATCTTCCAGGAATCGAACCCATAGTCCCAATTTAAATGCGCAACCACAACCAAGAATTTACAAGAAAAATCAAATATGGAACAACAACAATTAGGTATGACTAACCTAGCATGCTTCACGTAGTACAATTTAGGTAAATAAGCAATTTAGCAATTTAATTCTATCTAATCATGCTTTTCTAACTAACACAGATTGATCTTGCATTTGAAATCAGTCAAATAAACGGGAAAACACGATTTAAACAATTCAAGTAAAGTGGATTTTTCAACAATTAGCACAAGTACACGCTCACCACCTCGTGTACAAGGCTTTTAAATCAGCAGATAAGAAGTTCTAAGGGGAGAGGTCCCCCACACAAGGTTAGACAAGCCATTTACCTCGAATCAGTACCGAATCACTATGAAAGGATGCTCTTGCCACGAGTATCCGACTCCGAGTGGTCCAAATCTATTCATACCAATTATATATAGTAAATAACATCGCAAGCAACCAATTTTACTATTAAAATTAAAGCCAAGGCACAAAAATAAATAAAATAACCAAAACGCCCCTCAGGCAAACGTCTTAGAATCGAATAATTTTCACATTTTCGGAAACCTCATTCTCACGATTCTAACCATACGAAAATCTCCCAAATCGAAGGTCAAATGCCCCCTCAAATCCTCACAATTAGGTCTAAGAACTTTACTCTAATTTTTATTCAAAATCCGAAATTAAAGGTTGAATTCGAGGTTAGATTAGTGGGTAGTAATCATAAGGGAGTAAAGAATCGTTACCTAATTGTTGCCTCTAAAAAGCCCTCAAAAAATCTCCCAAAACCGACCTCTCTATCTTGAGTTTTTGTAAAAATGGAAGAAACCTTGTTTTTGAAATATTAATATCTGTCGAGGCCCTTTGTTCAATGCGATCGCATGAAAAGCAATGTGATCGCGTAGAGTAAAAATTTAGGGCCCGAAATTAGACCTATGCGAACGTAGGAAGGAGGTTGCGATTGTGGACAAGGAAAAAGGCAGACCTATGCGATTGCGTATGGAGTCTTACGATCGCATATAGGAAATGGACCTCTGAGCCACCAGCTCAACTCATTCAATGCAAACACGTATAGGGGAATGCGATCACGAAGTAGGGGAACATAGAGCTATGCTATCGCATAGAGGGTCATATGATCGCATTGGAGGAAATTGGCTCCCCTTAGAGAATGTGCTACTCGATCGCATGAAGGACTATGCAATCGCAATGAAGAAAAGTCAGCAACAGCTGGAACAGATTTTCTGCAACTATTCAAGTCCTAAAAATGCTCCGTTGAGCATCCGAAACACACCCAAGGCCCCCGCAGCCTCAACCAATCCCACATACATAATCCATAACCTCATTAAACTTGTACCAATCCTTAAACCACCTAAAATAATGTTGGAACCTCGAATTAACCAATTATTCAAGCCTAAGAACCTTAAGTTCATCCAAAACACGCTTTCGATCCAAAACCTAATCTGCACTCGTCCGATTGATCTGAAACTTTGCACGCATGTCCCAAATGACATGACGGTGCTTCAACAACTTCCAGAATCCCGTTCCAACCCTCGGATCAAAATTTCACTATCGGACCGAAAATCTCCAAATTCTAACTTTCGACATTTCTAGCCTAAATGAGCTACAGACATTCAAAATACATTCCGAACACGCTTCTAACCCCGAAATCACCTAACAGAGCTAACGGAACCATCGAATTTCCATTCCGAGGTCGTATTCACACTGTTCCAATTACCGACCATTTTTCAACGCTTAAGCTCTCATTTAGGGACTAAGTGTCCCAAAACACTCCGAATTCGAACACCAAATGTCCCGCTAAATCAAAATAGCAGAATAAACTTAGGGGAAGCAGTAAATGCGGAAACGAGTCTTAAATTCCAAAGATGACCGGTCGGGTCGTCACATCTTCCTACACTTAAGCATTCGTTCGTCCTCGAACGAGCATAGAGAACATACCTGAAGTAGCAAATAGATGAAGGTATTGGCTGCGCATATCCCGCTCGGTCTCCCAAGTCCCCTCCTTGGCTGGCTGACTGCTCCACTGAACCTTTACTGAAGTTATATCCTTTGAACTAAGCTTTCAGACCTTCCTATCCAATATCGCCACTGGCTCCTCGACATAAGACAAGTCATTGTCCAGCTGGACTGAAGTGAACTCCAACACGTGAGAGGGTCACCGTGATACCTCCAAAGCATCGAGACATGAAATACCGGATCAACCCCAGCCAAAATGGGAGGTAAGGCAAACTCATAAGCAACCTCTCCAACTCGCTTCAAAATCTCAAAAGGGCCAATGAACCTCGGACTCAACTTTCATTTCTTACCAAACCTCATGACGCCTTTCATAGGCGAGACCCGAAGAAAAACCCGCTCACCAACCATAAAGGAAATATCCCGAACCTTCCGGTCCGCGTAATTCTTCTGTCTGGAGTGGGTCGTATGGAGTCTATCCTGAATCACCTTAACCCGCTCAACCGCATCCTGGACCAAGTCAGTGCCCAATAGCCTGGCCTCACCCGGTTCAAACCAACCCACCAAGGATCTGCATCTCCTACCATATAAAGCCTCATACGGCGCCATCTGAATACTGGACTGATAACTGTTGTTACATGCAAACTTACCCAATGGCAAGAACTGATCCCAAGAACCTCTAAACTCAATCACGCACGCACAAAGCATATCCTCAGGAATCTGAATAATGCACTCAGACTATCCGTTCGTCTGAGGGTGAAAAGCTATACTCATAGTCACCTGGGTACCCAACTCCTGCTGGACGGCTCTGTAGAACCGTGGTGTAAACATTAAACCCCTGTCTAAGATGATAGAAACTGGAATGTCATGCAGACGGACAATCTCCCTGATATAAATCCCGGCTAACCGCTCCGCTGAGTAAGAAGTACACACTGAAATGAAATGAGCGGACTTGGTCAAATGATCCATAACAACCCAAAGAGAATCAAATTTCTTCGCCGTCAGAGGGAGACCAGTTACAAAATCCATAGTGATCTTCTCCCATTTCCACTCCGGAATCTCCATCTGCTGGGGTAACCCTCTCGGTCTCTGGTGCTCAACTTTTACCTAATGACAGTTAAGGCATCTAGCTACAAACTATGCTATGTCCTTCTTCATCCGCCTCCACTGGTAATGCTGCCTAAGATCCTGATACATCTTCGTGGCACTCGGATGGATGGAGTACCGTGAGCTATGGGCCTTTGTTAATATCAACTCCTGAATATCATCAACATCAGGTACACAGATCCGACCCTTCATCCTCAATATCCTGTCATCTCCAATAGTCACATCCCTAGCATCGATATGTTGAACTGTGTCCCCGAGGACAAGCAAATGAGGGTCATCATACTGCCGCTCCCTGATACGATCAAACTCCCATTATGTTTGTCTGTGATGTAAATAGCCTCCCACTACTCATCACTATTATGATTGTAACTCTCATACCTCCATAATCTCTCCTCATGATCTCAATTGTTAATGTTATGTTTTAGACAATTATTTTGTAACCTTCATATGTAATATTATAAATAGAGGCATGAAATGTGAGATGGAACACGTTTGAACACTTGATGAAATAAGAAAGTTATTTCTTTTTCTCTTATTCTACTTATCTCTTATTTTATATTGTTATTTTGAGCTATAATTTTTAATACGTTATCATCATGAAGTCCCTAACCTCAAGGTTGAACTCCACTTCTTCTGAGGTATATCTCTATGTATCAAAATTATCAAGCCTAATAATTCTTTACTTTTTTTTATATCAGATATATATATGAGTATATTCTGCCGAATGAATGTTGGTAACTTTATTTTTATTTTTATTTTTCTTGTTATGTTTCGTCATAATAAAAACTTGAACATCATTTTTTATTCATGAATATATTACTGTCAAAGTTCAATGAACAAAAAGTGTAAAATCTTTTGGAAAACAAAAATAATCCTTCTAACACCATGGAAAATAGAAATAATCATGAATCTCATTGGGGAGACATTACAATAAATATTCCTAGTAGTAATCTCAAAGCTAAAAGGAGCTAATAAAATTCAGTACGTTGGGAACAACAAACGTATAGATGAATATACCATTATCATTCATTTGGGATTGGAATTTTTCACCTAAATATCATACAGAATCAGAAGAGAATAGTGTGTATAGATCACAAACTTGAGTCTGTGGCACTTGATATATCTGGAAAGAACTATTTATCATGAGTTCTCGATGTAGAGATTCACTTAGCCGCTAAAGACCTTGGTAACACCATTACTTAGGGTAATGAGGCATTAATCCAAGACAAAGCGAAGGCCATAATTTTCCTTCATCATCATTTTGATGAAGGTTTGAAGGTTGAATATTTGACAATGAAAGATCCACTTGAATTGTGTACTGGCCTGAAGGAAAGGTATGATAACCTTAAGGCTACGATATTGCCAAGGGCTCAATATGAGTGGATGCACCTAGGGTTGCAAGATTTTAAGACCGTAAATGAGCATAACTCTGCTGTATTTCGAATAACTTCCCAATTGAAATTTTGTGGGGATGTTATGAATGACGAGGATTTATTGGAAAAGATTCTTACAACTTTTCATGCCTCGAATATTACAACAGCAATACTGTGAAAGGGGTTCAAAAAGTATTCTGAATTGATCTCATGCCATATGGTGGCTGAGCAACATAATATCCTTTTGTTGAAAAATCATGAAGCCCGTCCCACAGGGTCACTCTCGCTTCCTGACGCGAATATGACAGCTAGACGTGATAAGTCTGAAAAAAGGCAGAATAATAGTTATGGCCATATGTGTATGTGGGCATGACAAAGAGAAAATATAATAGTCGTCATCATGGTGGTCATGGAAAACGAGAGAACAATATGAGTTTTAAAAAAATCCTTCAAGAGGCAAAAACTGTAACTGCCACCACTGTGACATGAAAGGTCATTACAAATTTGAATGTCGTGCACTGAGCATTATTTCAGGAAAAACTCCATCAAAATAAATGAAAATAATGTTGGAATCTTCTGCTAATGCCTCATTGGAGTCTCATTTAACCTTTAAAAATGATTTTGAGGCACGACTTTCAAACAAAAATGATGATAATGTCGAGAAAACTCTTGCGTTGAATGATAATAATTTATAAGGCCTCGATGATCTTACTCATCTGGAAGTTGAAGATTTCTTTGGAGATCAAAAAAAATATTTGATCATTTTATCGAGGAATGCAATCATGTTGTTATTTTTAAATTTAGTGTTTTCTCGTCTACAGTTATTTTTTTTTGAAGTAGTACTTAAGTTGTCTTATGTTGATGTTGGCGATGTTAGTTTTTTCGTATTTTTCATGATGTACATTTTTTTTATGAAGAAATTAAAATTTTCATTCTTCAATTGGATCCAAGATGAGTAATGAAGATTTATGTCTTTTGGATAGTTCTACAACCCACACAATATTAAGAGAAACGAACATTTTCTCTTATTTGGTTTTGAAAAAGACCTATGTTATTACAATATATGGTAGTACAAAGTTGATTGAGGGCTCTGAAAGAATGGCCTTAGTACGACATGGAGGAACGATATTAATTATTGATAATGCATTGTATTGTAGTAAGTCTCAAAGAAACTTGCTGAGTTTCAAATCTATTCGCTAAAATGACTACCATGTTGTGACATCAAACAAAGGACGGGTTGAATACCTTTATATTACTACAATAAAAGCGGGGGGAAAACGTGCACAAAAAATTACCCGCATTTTCTTTTTGGGTTATATCATACAAATATTGGTGCTGTTGAATCACACGCCATAGTAAATAAAAGGTTTATTATTTCTAATAATTTTATCATTTGGCATAACCGGTTGGTCCATCCCGTTCTAATATGATGCGTAGAATAATAGAGAATTCAAAATGGGCACACATTGGAGAATAAGAAGATTCTTCAATTCAAGGAATTCTCTTGTGCTACTTGTTCTTGAGGAAAATTGGTTATTAGACTATTATCAGCTAAAGTTGGGATTGAATCCCCTGCATTTGAGGAACGTATACATGGTGATATATATGGGCCTATACACCCTCCATGTGGACCATTCAAGTATTTTATGGTCTTGATAGACGCATCTACAAGATGGTTACATGTGTGCTTACTGTCAACTCGTAATATGGCATTTGCGAGATTGTTGGACCAAATAATAAGGTTAAGAGAAAAATTTCCAGATTATACAATTAAGAAAATTCATCTTAATAATTCTGGTTAATTTACATCTCAGGCCTTTATTGATTATCGTATGGCCACTGGAATAAAAGTTGAGTATCCTGTTGCTCATGTTCATACTAAAAATAGTCTTGCAGAATTATTAATTAAACGCCTCCAACTAATAGCTAGACCATTGCTAATAAGGAAAAAACTTTTCCTTTCAGTGTGGGGACATGCTATTTTGCATGCAGCGGCATTTGTGCACATATGGTCAACTAGTTATCATAAAGTCTCCCCATTACAGTTGACTTTTGGTTAGTGTTGATACCTTTTTTTTCTATATATTTTTCGCACCAAAAATACTTTCAAATAATTTATGTATGCATATATAAGCATGCCTGGGAATTTTGATATTTTTCTTTAATTTTTTGAGATTTTTTAAAATCAATTTATTGCTTATTTTTGACAGTATAAAGGCCAAAATTATTTTTCAAATTATTATCTTAGTGAATAATGTGTTTCACTCTCATATTTACAATAAAATATAATTTATAGAATTTTTAATATTTTTACAAATTTATTTGGAATTTTTAAAGCTAATTGCACAAAATTGCAATTATGGCCTATTTCGCAATTAACTATGTTTCATAGTTATAAAATTATTTATAGTATTTTAGATTAATATTTATATGTTATTAATTAGTTCTATGCTTTCAATTTAGCTTTTTAAACTATTTTAGCTATTTTATAAAATTAATTGGGTGAAATAACTATTTAAAAGTTAGCCAAATTTTGTTCAAATTGTAACCTAGATTGAACTCCTATGTCAGCCCAATTTTTTAACCCAATTAGATGACCCAACTCATAAAATAACCCAACCCATACCCATTGATTTTTACCCGACCCAGCCTAGATTTGATGTGAGCCGTTGGTCAAATGAGATCAACGATCCAGATTTAATTTCCTAAATTAAAACCTAATTCCCGTATCCCCTCACCCTCATTTTACAAATACCGGTCTCTCTCTAACCCTTCATCTCTAAGTTCTCTCTAGAACCTTCTGGTTCTCTCTCTAATCTCCGATGACTTTCATCGCTGTTCCGGCCACCTCCACCCTCACTCCTCTTGACCACCACTGACCATGAAACCTTATCTCATTATCTCTCTCTAAGGTTCAAAGTCCAGAAGCTTCCGCCAAGGAAGATAACCATTGAAGCTTTGCCTGAGTCTGTGCCAGCCTTTCTCCGGTGGTTTTAGTCTGATGATGCCTTAAACCCCGTTATCGATGAATTTCACGGCCAGGTTTTTCATTTACCCTAATTTATTTGCAAACCCTAATTTTTCTACTAAAATCTCATTAATCTCTGTTCTTTTAAAACAATTTTTAGTAATTTTTTGTTTTTTACTCTATTTCTCACTTAGTATTTCTGATTATTTCAAGTTTCCGATAATTTCTTCTCTTTTCAAAATTAGGGTTTCTGACCCCTTTTCAAAATCGTATGGTTTATGTTTTTCTCGAGTGTTATGTGTTTGTTCGTGCTTGTTTGTGTTATGAGTTTGTTTGGTTTCCTTGTTAACCTGAGTTCCATGCCTTATTTTCTTGCTAGGGTTCCGACCCTTTGTTGCTTCCATGCTTACTTGCTTAGGTTCTCTGATTTTCATGTTCATTATGCTCTATAAGGCTAATTGTTCATCATTCATGTAATATTATACTGATTTTGTACATCTATGCAAATCTTTGATTTGTATGTGATTTTCCTTAGACGTTTTCACTGATTTCTTGAAATACTTCCTTATTTAGATATGCTTTCATTACTTAGATACGATTCCCTCTGATTCTTGGTTTTGTACGTGATTCTTTGACTAGTTGTCAGAATTAATTTGTACTTCCTTGCCTTATTTGTGCATAAACAGGCTTTCAAAATCTTTAGCACATATTTTCCTTACTTAAACTATTATGTATCTAAGCCTTATTGTATAATATATGATTACCACTTTTACTAGGGAAAACACATCAGTTTAATTGATTCCTTTCCTTTAAAACCTCTGCTTGTTACCATTTGTCTTAGACTCCTTAATTAAAGGGGAGTCCTTATACTAATTTGATTTTGAGTGATGCTAGTTCCTTAATTAAGGATTGCTGCTCTGTTTGTGTACTCGTTTTAGTACTATAAATACCCCCTCTATTCTCTTTGAAAGACACCAACACATTGTATATCTCTCACAAGTTCAAACTCTCTGAACTCCCTCTCTTACTTTCTCTGCTATTTCTATACTCTCTCATTCTCCTATTTGAACACTCAATCGGCCTAAAGCCAAGATTGAGTAAGCTTGGTTGTCTACTGCACTACTGGGTTTCTACTATATTATTTACTTAGGTTTGCCTGCTGCTTGCTTCTCTCCACTGCTGTTCTCACATTACTGCTCTCATTCTTTGCATACTTTGCTCTCTTCTTGTGCATTATTGCTTATTGCTCTTGTGTTCTATTTACCTGCAACTGGTATGTCATCTATTTAGTGTACAATTTCCAAAACAACATGCTTTTGTTAGTTCTGCACTTCTTCTTGTTTCTTGTGTGCTTTTATCTATGATTCTGCTATTCTTCTTGTCACTAGCATGTATTTATTAGTCTACCTAATTCAACTTAGCATGCTCCCCTTACCCCCTCCCCTGTCTCAATGAATGTTTACTTTTTCCTTGTGTACTTCTACCATGCATCCAAGTCTTCTTGGCTATTTGATTAGCCTAAAACCTCTTCCTGAGGTTGATTATATTAAAGTTTGGTGCAGTAAGAATTGAATTGTTGTTTTGCAACCATGTCTGGTTACTTTCTTCCAATGTGTTTCCCGTGTGAGTAGTTTACTTTGCTTATTTGTTCCCTTTCCCCTTTGCCCATGTTTGTGTGGTGCTCTGTTGTTCTAAAACCGGTCAACCTAATTGATTTCAAAAGAACTCTTGCAACTCTTTCTACTGTTTTCTTAAACTTTTTCAACTGTATTTCTCAAACTGTCTCTCAACTGTTTTCAATTCTCTCAATTCTATCACAATCTCACCACTCTTAGAACACTAGGTTCTGCCCCCTTAGTGTAGGCATTGCCTTGGGAGCCCTTGAGAACCCATTAAATTTTGATGCACAAGGCTGGCACTTCCACACTTGCGCTTGTCTAATAATGTTATTCTTTGGGTGCTTGTATTGTCCAAGGGTTCAAACGAACCCTTAGGGAACTTTGCCGCACCCAAGCCTTGGTAATGTTTGTGAAACTTGAAAGAAGTGAGGTTGGAGATGCTTGGCCTGGCTGAAGGCTCTCTATAGAGTAACTTCTTATTTTCTTTTATCACTGTTGTAATTTAATTATTTGGGTTGTAATATTTTGTAAAAAACAATGGGGATTATAGTTGAATTGGGAGGGATATGCGTGTTTAATTAGGGGAATGGGTACAGACATGTCTATAGACCTTTTTTACCTATTTGCAATAGATACCATGTTCTAGGACATGCATCCTCACATATAGAAATCATGTTCTTCGGCTTTTCACTTTCAGTTTGTTATTCTGAGTATTCTTATTACCCTGACTAATTAATAATCAACAAGTCATTAACCTCACATTTAGATATCATGTTCATAGGACCTTTTGTGCATTAGATATCATGCCTTTAGGACTTTTATCTGCAGTTGTTTAAGTACTTCATTAATCTGGGTTAAAAATTGGTTAACGACTCTCGCTTTAAAACTGGAAGCAAATATGCATGCTCATCATCCTTTAATAACGTCTAGGCAAGCCTTAGGCCGGATAAAATAGGCTAATAACCTCTAAGTCATGTTCGGACTTATCTGCCTTTGCCTGAACTCGTCTGTTTCTGAAGCCGTCTAATTTTTTATTAGCTTATGCCTTATTTTAGTACTTATGCAAGTGATTTCTACTTTATCCAGAACTGGACTACTATTTTCAAACCATATATGCAAATGTTTCTATTGTGTTTTCTCGTCCGACAATGGGCTACTATTTTTTAAGCTATCTGAATATTGTAATTTTCAAAGGTTCAAAACCTGACATGTTTTTTATACTTATGCAATATCAAAATACTTCCATATTTGTTCTTATATTCTGCGTGTCCGAAAACCATGTTCCACAAATATTTTTAATACATCTGTAGATTTTTCAAAAATTGCTACTGCCTCTTTGAAAGTTCTAACAGTTTCCCTTGTGTTACTTTTACGCAAAACCTCCAAACTTCTGTTTAATTTATACTTCAGTTTTTCGAAAGATTCTTGCTTCCTTAGACCTTAAATGTGTTCCAGTCGTGCTAATTATGAGTTCGTCTATAGATGGATATTTGAGCCGTTTACATGCTTTGATGATTCCCCTTATGTGCAAATCCTATTTGTTCTTGTATGACATCTATAATTTTAACTTTTGAACCTAAAGGTTTAGCCTAGTTCCTACCTTTTACGAATAGTGATCCTAAATTCCCTCTAGGATCTAAAGAAAGGGATGGGTAATAGCACGCAATAAGTATTCATGACTAATCCACACGCTTAAATAACCTCTACGGGGTGGGAAGGGTAGAATATGGAGATGATGACAATGCGATAATATCATAAAGTGACCCCTCTTTGGGAATATGTGCTGGATATTTTATCGAATGATCCATATTATAGTCAAACCTAGGACCTCTTTCTATTTAGTTGCTTTATTTAAACATTTTTTTCCCTTAAAGTAATGCTTTTCAAATCAATTCGCTCTTCTACTTTTATTTAACTTATACCATTCCCCTTTTCAGAAGTTTCTCAAGTTGCTTTAATGCTTTATATGTGAGCCTTGTCTATTTATTTGCCTTACTGAAGTCACAATTAGCACAGCCGGGAACCACACTAGTGGATCTTGAGGGGTGCCTAACACCTTCCCCTCGAGATAATGTCAAGCCCTTACCCGATATCTGGTTTTACTTCAAAAATACTCTCTTCTTCTTAAAAGTGTCCTAATGCACTATAATAATTAGGTCGTGACTCTTCAACTTCCAATACCCAATTCCCAAATGGGAATAAGAGTTGTTTTGTCCATAATGTCGTAAACTTGATTTTGTTTCTTCTTTTAGTAGTCGAAAAAAGGGGGCGTCGACAACATGGTGACTCTGCTGGGGATTTCTTTAAGGCTTTACCATTACGTGCTTTGTGACTTTATTGCTTTCTTTACTGCCTTTATTTACCGTTTTAATTATTTTTTCATGGTTACTAACTTGATTCTTCGTGTTTTTCTTTTTCTTTAATTGTTTTACTGCTTTAACTTCATTTTAATTCCGTCTTAAATTTCGAGCATCTATTGTAATCATTATTTTATGAATGTGAAAATACATGTATTTATTTCATTGTTGTAATTGCATCTTTCAACATCTTTTTTCACTCGTGCCAAAAAAATCCTATAGCAACGCTTATAATGAGTGGTTGCGCTCTTTCAATATTTATAAACCCCCTAAATTTGGCAAAGGCGTATTTGCAGTAAAACCAGTTGATCAACGGTGTAGTCGACGGTTCCGTGTCTTTCCCTCTTGAGTTGTCCGCTCAATGGTACCTTGTCTAGCACTTCAATATTAGAAACCTTATTATGTTAGTGTACATGCATCATGGTCAAACTTAGCCGTGTCATTTATATCATCCGTACATGACTCATTAAGATAGCCTAAACCAAAAGTCCATCGGGTTTCCTCGAAATCCAAACGAACATTCACGTTATGTGCATTGATTTGGAGAACTAATTCATTTTGCTAATTATTGATTTAAATAGTTGAGTCCGGTGGGGTTAAGGGCCTAACACTCTATTTTGTTGGAAATGAGGCGCGAGGTCCCCAGATTTGGTATGGTATCAAACATTCACCCAAAGTTACTAGGCTGGTGGGAGGATCTGCATGGTAGTGATCGGGTTCTTGTCCGCAAACACTTAGGGAATCTTCCTTCACTCTTGGAAGTTAGGCCAGATAATAAGATTTTGGAAGCTGCTACGCTATTTTGGGATAGTGAATGGTCTGTCTTTCGCTTTGGGGGTATTGAAATGACACCGCTGTTGGAAGAAATTGGAGGTCTAGCCGGAATTCCTAGGGATATCCTGGGGCTGCTTATGCTAGAAAACCGCAAAGGTAGAGGTTTCTTGAAAATGATGGGGCTCAAAAAGAATTCTAATCTGACCAGTCTGAAGGACTCCTACATATCCTTCGACTTCATGTATGAAAGGTTTGGACATAGAAAATCCTACCGCACTCACATGGACGAGTTCACCCTCTCCTCTTTGGGGCACATACATAGGAGAACCTTTGTATTCATGTTCTGTTTCCTGGGTATGATAGTCTTTCCAATAAAGAAGGCTAGAATCTATACAAGACTAGCCATGTAACCAAAGCCATAATGGAGGGTATCGACGGACATGCATTCATCATAGCACCCATGATCCTCGCTGAACTGTACCGAGCCTTAGAGAAATGTCTACAAGGGGCACTACACTTTTAAGGGTGCAATTTGCTACTACAACTCTGGCTCATTGAACATCTTCAGAAGGGAGATTATAGACAGGAGATCATATGCCGAGACTGGTATGACCATATCTCTTTCCATCATCCAAAGCGAATGCACTTCATGCCGGATATGTTCGCCCGCCCGGAAGATGCAAGTGGATGGGTAGAACTATTAGAGAATCTGAGAGAAGAGCAGGTACAATGGATGTACGAGTGGTTTCCAACTGGAGAGTTTATCATTTGGTCTAGGGATGCGCCATTCTTTATACTCATCGGCTTACGAGGAACTTAACCTTATGTCCGTCTCCGAGTCATGAGGCAAGCGGGAAGAAAGCAGATTATACCAAGGGTGGAAAAATTGAGTCACTACACGGCTGATTTCCAAGATGACGATAGCCCACACAGGTGTCAGGCTTAGCATATGTGGCACTCCAAACTCATCTTGGAAAAGGAATCTATAGAACCAGACAAGTATCAGGCAGGGCGTACGCCTATTTATCTAGGATTGTTAGAAGATGACCACATCGGGTTGGGAAAAACAGGTTTCGTCCATGGTCACAGGGTTATTGACGAGGAGACTGTCGCAAAGGTCAAGTGCAATCAGCTACGCAAACGGATGCGAGAGTTTGAAAGCGAGCATCAGGAAATACTAGAGGCCCAAGAAAAGCTAATCAATAAGTAGAAGGACATGGCTGTCCGCACAAACACCCGTTTAGGGTACTTGGAGCAGGGTTAAGTAGAGCTGGAAGGCAAATTTCTAAAAAGAATCAACGACTGTCAGGAAGCTAAAGGTAACGAAGGTGGGCACTTGGCTCGGGCTTACTTGTTGATGGGACTGCACAAATTGATGAAGCTGTACAAGGAGGTAAAGATACCGAATCTGGGGAAGGTCCTTCTGGGACCAAGTAGTTAGGATTTTTACTGCTTTCGTGATGTAATAAGGCCACTGGCCATTAGTGACAATTTTCTCTTTATTTCAGTTAGTTTCACTCGTTCTATTTTCTATCAATAAAATGAGGCACTTGGTGTTATAAGTTCTCCAAATCGTATCTGTTGCTAGGCCTACCTCGGGCACAACGAGGCACCCAAATAGGAAACGACTTATATTCTTGCAACAACGTGTTTAAATACCGCAATATTTTCTTTCTCAAAATCCGCACTAACTTTTTACCTTTCTTGTTTTTCTTTTTTTTTATTCCCCTCCCCAAAGGTTAGTTCGTACATTCTGTCACCATCAACATACTCCACAAGATTGAAGGGTCCTCCACCTTCTCCTCCTCCAAGTCCTCAAAGAAACAGTAACAAGAACAAAATGGAAGATACCAATGCTAGAAAGGAAGTCAGAGAGGCTTCAATAACCAAAGAAACTGCTGCTCATCTTGAGAAAACTTTGTTGCGGTTTCGAGATGAGTTGGAACAAGTCCGAAACTTGGCGAGTCTATCGATCACTCTTGCTGCTGCTGATGCCAACAAATCACCACCACCAACCCAGCTTGCTTAGACTCAAGTCCGTAACACAGGCAACAATGCTCCGCTGCTTATCCCAGAGTCCCAAAACACCATAGATAACTGGAACGCTCCTGTCTTTGTGGATACTATACCACATTACTGTCATCCAGTCACCAATGTAGTCGTGTCAGACGACAAAAGCTCTCTCATTCAGAATCTAGCCACTGAAATTAAGAAGTTGACTAATCTGGTTCAGGGTTTCGAAGGTAAGAAGGGAGTTGAAGGTTCGAACTATGAAGATCTCTGTGTTCAACTAGATGTTGAGCTCCCGGAAGGGTACAAACCTCCCAAGTTTGAACTGTTCGATGGTACCGGGGAGACAAGCTAGTAGTTTGTAGGGACGAAAAGATCCGTATTAAGCTATTTATGAGGAGTTTGAAAGGTGATACCTTATCCTGGTATATTAGCTAGGATGCGAGAAATGAATGGGTAAGCATGGCGTCTGATTTTATGGATCGATTCAGGTTCAACACTGAGAACGCGCCAGACGTGTTCTATATCCGGAATCTTAAGAAGAAGCCTACGGAGACCTTTCGCGAGTATGCTACTCATTGGAGGTCGGAAGCTGCTAAGGTCAGACCGGCCTTGGAGGAAGAACAAATGAATAGATTCTTTGTCTGTGCTCAAGACCCACAGTACTATGAAAGATTGATGCTGATTGAGGGTCAAAAGTTCTCCAATATCATCAAATTGGGAGAAAGGATCGAAGAAGGCATCAAGAACGGTATGGTCACTAACCTAGAGGCATTGCAAGCCACCAACAAGACTCTACAGCCTGGTGGCTCAACAAAAAAGAAAGAGGTAAAATCTTTAATGGCTGCGCAAAGAAACAACTCTCCCATGAAATACCAGATTCTTGGGAGAAAGGTATCTTCTTTAATGGCTCGACAAAGAAGAAAGAGGCTCAGCTCCACTCACATACCAGCCTACCCTGAATTACCAAGCACCATCACCTACTTATCAAATTCCACCACCTACTTACCAATCACCTCCACCGGCCGCATATCAACCCACTTCACCCCGATATTCCCAACATGAACCCGTACATCAAGCATATAACTGCCAACCTTCTCACTACCCATCACCACCTACTCGCCAAAATTTCCCTCGACCTAGACCAAATTTCAACAGCAAACCCCCTAGGAAATACACCACCATAGCCGATCCGATTGATCAACTGTATGAAAAACTCAAAGAACCGAGTTACGTCACCCCTATCCGAGCCGTAACTCTAAAAAACCCTTCCTAGTGGATTAACCCAAACAAGACTTGCGCATACAATGAAAAATAGTAGAAGGACGGATGCTCTCGGCGCACAATAGCACGCCAATAAAACAGTTACCATTCCGGCGCATAATAGCACAGCGAGATTGACGCCGGAAATGGCCAGAAAATGGAGAAATGTTGCTCTAACGGCTACCATTGTTCCTCCAAAGCTCGTTACACCTGCGCATGGCATTACAACTACTCTCGAACCCCTAACATTTGGTAACTTCCTTCCACAGAAGTACCAGTCGAAGGGAAATTCACATGCAGAGATTGAAGAAGCAGTAAGGTTCGATTGAAGGGAAATGATGAGAAGCTTGAATCAACTGCGAGGAGATTACAATTTTCTGAAGTAATTGAACCAGCAAAATCATTACCAATAGCTGTTGAAGTTGTTGAACCAGCAAAATCAGTACCAACAGCTGCGGAAGTTGTCAGAGGTAATAGAGATGTGCAGATGGGTAAGACTCTCTCCTTTGTTCCCCCTACTATGCGAGATGGAAAAAAATTTGTTAAGATCAGTGAAGAGGATTTGAAACCACAACTGGACTATTGGCAAAATGCATTGATTGGGTTCATAATTGGAGATCGACCTAGTGAGCAGAATATGGAGAATTTTGTTATGCATGTGTGGAATTTTGTCACCAAACCTCAGGTTCTGATTCATGCTGAAGGGTACTGTATTTTTAGATTTAATAATGCTAAGGACAGGGATTCAGTCATGCAATCAGGTCCCTATACTTTTAGGAATAGGCCTATGGTGCTGAGGCCATGGGAAATTGATTTCAGTTTTCAGACTAGTGTAATCAGCACCATTCCTATCTGGATTCGTTTCCCAGGACTTCCTGTAGGATATTGGTCTACAGAGGTATTGAGCAAGTTGGCAAGTGCTATTGGGAAACCATTGTATACTGATAAATTTACTGCTCATTATGATAAAATTTCATTTGCTAGAATGCTTGTTGAAGTTGATGCTGTTTACAACCTTCCCGATGAGCTGGAGATTAACACTCCTTATGGCCCTAAGATCCAGACTGTGGAATATGACTGGAAACCTACCTTTTGTAATCATTGCCTCAAGTTTGGTCATGATGCACTTGATTGTTTGTATTCTACGGAAAATTCAGAAAAGGAAAAGGAGGAGCAGGTAGACATAAGGAATCTGAAAGCTAGAGTTAAGCAGCAGGGGAAACAAATGAAGAAGGAATGGATTGTAAAGAAGAATGTGACCAATGATGAAGTTCAAAATCAACAAGAGGTCTCTGTAGAACCACCAGGGCTTGAAGGGCAGGCAGTTCAGGATTCAAACATGTTTAATGAGGGTCAAGTAACTAGTCCCTTGCAGCAAAATGAACAAAAGAATCCAGAAGAGCAATACAGTGAAGTAGCTATTGCTATCACAAGTGATAGTGAACAGGTGGTTGACACAGGTAATAGAGGGAAAGCAATCATGAATGATATGGAGAGCAGGGTGCAACAGTTTGATCCGGGGCCCTCTTATAGCTTAAATCCTAATGATCCATGATTGTAGCCACATGGAACATTAGGGGGCTTAGCCAGCCTCATAAACAAAAGGAATTAAAAAATTTCCTAGCTGTTAATAAAGTGGATGTTATGGGAGTAGTAGAAACTAGAGTAAAGGAACATAAAGCTAATAAAATACTGAATAAGGTGGCCAAGGATTGGAAGGCACAGTGCAATTATTCCAAGGCTATCAATGGTAGAATCTGGTTATTATGGAAATCTTATATTCAAGTTCATATCTCTTCTATTACAGACCAACTAATACACTGTTCTATTGTTGATACAAGATCACAAATCAATTTTTTAAGTTTAGTGTTATATATGGTCATAACACTGCACAACTTAGAGAGAAACTGTGGCATGATCTGAGAGCATTGCACATACCAAATCCAGATGCCTTGCTTATTAGTGGAGACTTCAACTGTGTGCTTAATTCTGAAGACAGAATTGGATCCCTTGTCACTGAGGCTGAAGTGAAGGATTTCAAAGATACAGTAGATGACCTACAACTTACTGCTTTAAGAGCTGCTGGTTGGCATTATACATGGACAAACAAACAAGATGCTGATTCTAGAGTATACAGCAAGATAGACTGGGCACTGGGCAATTATCAATGGCTGCAGCAGTTTGGGCATTTGGAAGCTGACTACATGAATCCATTGGTATCTGACCACTCCCCTATTCTAGTTAAATTTGGTGTTTATAAACCATTGCATCCTAAACCTTTCAGGCTGTATAACACTGTCATGGAACATGAGCAGTTTCATGGCATAGTTAAGCAAGTTTGGAAGAAGGAGTACTATGGATCACCAATGCAACAGATTTGGAGTAAATTGAAGGAAGTGAAGCAGCAACTCAAGGGTATAAATGAACACTTGGCCAAATACAAACAGCAGATTATTCAGACAAGGGAAAGGCTTGACAGTATACATGTGCAGATGCAGAATAACCTTCTTTCACAGAAGCTGATAGATGATGAAAGAGGCCTCCTAGAAGCACTTGAAAAATGGAATAGTGTGGAGGAGCAAGTAATGAGGCAGAAATCCAAAGCAACATGGATTGAATGTGGTGATGCAAATACCAAGTATTTTCATGCACAATGGAGGATCAGGACAGGCCAGAACAATATCACTTCTATCTATACTGACACAGGTATAAAGCTAACTGATCCTTTTGCTGTGGAACAGGAATTCTTAAAGTTCTTTCAATCGTTAATGGGGGAGTATGCTTCTGAACTTCCCAGTGTGGATACTAGTATAATGAAAGAAGGTAGATGCCTTACAATTAAACAGCAAAGAACTCTTATCAGACCAGTTACTATGGAGGAAATCAATGCAGCTGTAATTGATATGCCTAGAGACAAGGCCCCAGGAGTAGATGATTTTCCTATTGAGTTCTTTACAAAGAACTGGAAGATAGTTCAAGAAGATATTTTCTCTGCTACTAAGGAATTCTTTGAAACTTGCCAAATGCCACATATGATTAATACCACTACAATAGCCCTTGTGCCAAAGATCAAGACCCCTACCACTGTGAAGGATTTTAGACCTATTGCATGGTGTACTACACTGTACAAAATCATATCCAAAGTTATTACCAGAAGGATGAAGGGTGTAATTGGAGACCTGATTGGTCCTGCTCAATCTGCATTTATTGAAGGAAGGAGTATCATGGATAACATTCTTCTCAGCCATGAAATATTCAAAGGCTACTCTAGGAAAGGTGTTTCTCCTAGATGTGTTCTTAAAGTGGATCTTAGGAAGGCATATGATACACTTGAATGGAGTTTTCTGAAGCAGGTCCTAATAGCACTGGGGTTCCCTGCTAAGTTTACTGCTTGGGTCATGGCTTGTGTTTCATCTGCCTCATACTCCTTAGTAATGAATGGTGGCCTTACTAAACCATTCAATGCTAAGAGAGGTATAAGACAGGGGGACCCTATGTCTCCTTGTCTATTTGTATTGGCCATGGAATATTTGAACAGACTACTACAGCAACTACATAAGGATGGAAACTTCAACTTCCATCCTAGGTGCAGGAAACTTAACATATCCCATATATGTTTTGCTGATGACTTGCTAATGTTCTGTAGGGCTGACATAGTATCTATCCAGATATTACACAACACCTTTCTTATATTCTCAGCTGCATCTGGCCTTCAGGCTAATGTAAGTAAGAGTGCAATCTATTTGGCTGGAGTTCCACAGGAAACAGAGAGGAGATTATTGCAGCTCTGGGATTCACTGAAGGTCAGCTGCCCTTCAGATATCTTGGAGTCCCTCTGGATTCTAAGAAGCTATCTATACAGCACTATTTGCCTCTCATTGAAAAGATCACAGCAAGAATCACTTGTTGGTCAGCAAAATTGCTATCCTATGCTGGCAGAACTCAATTGATTAAGGCAGTGATCTTTGGAATGCAGACCTATTGAGCTCAGGTGTTTATAATACCTAAAAAAGTATTGAAGGCTATAGAGGCAATATGTAGAACATACCTCTGGACAGGCAAAACTACACTATCCAGGAGAGCACTTGTGGCCTGGGATAAGGTTTGCCAACCTATTTCCTCTGGGGGTCTTAATATAATGAGGATGGATATATGGAATAAAGCAGCCATAGCCAAGTTACTTTGGGATTTGGCTAATAAAAAGGACTGTCTATGGGTCAGGTGGGTACATTCTTACTATATCAAGAATAGGAGCATTGAGTCAGTTACTGTGCCATCCAACTCTTCTTGGGTGGTGAAGAAGATACTGGACAGTAGGGCATTGGTGTTGGGAAATACTCAGTTGCAAGGTGATATCACTAGCAAGCTGAAGAGTGTATGCAAGCTTGGAAAATTTTAGATTCACAAAATGTATATTGCTTTGCTGCCTAAGTTTCCTAAGATTGCATGGAGGAACTTAATGCTTATTTCATCTGCACTTCCTAAACACAGGTTTACTGTTTGGTTAGCTGCTCAACAAAAACTTCCCACAGTTGAGAGGTTGCAGTGTATAGGTATACAAATGCCAACATTGTGTGCATTCTGTAAAATGCATGATGAAGAGTTCAAGCATCTTTATTTTGAATGTGACATTACCAGCAGAATATGGAGAAGAATCTGTGTGTGGTTGGGACATGCTAGGATCATTGAATGCTGGGAGAATGAAGTGAAATGGATTTGTAGCAAAGTTAAGAGTAAACACTGGCAGCAGGCAATCACTGCCACTGCATTTGTTACTACTGTTGCATTGCTATGGAGGAGTAGAAACTTGATCAGATTTGAGAACAAGCCATTTGATGAAGACCAGTGTTGCAATAAAGTGGCATTGTTAATACATGCAAGAAATAGGAAGTGTAAAAGGTGGCAGGAAGGGTTACAAACTCTCAACTGCTATCCTTAGTTTTGATCCTTAATTGCTAGTTAGAGTTGTCTATATGAGTTGTGTAATTAGAACTGAAATGTAATGAGTAGTAGGAGTCCATACTACTACCATAGGAATACATTGTACATATTTTTTTGAATCAATGAAATTGACAGTTTATCTAAAAAAAAAAAAGACTTGCGCATACCATTCCGGGATGAAGGCCTATACTATTGACCAGTGTTGCTCATCAAAAGACAAAATTAAGAACCTGATAGACAACAGGTTTATTGTAGCAAAGGAGCACACTCCTAATGTCCGCCACAACCATCTGCTTGATCACAAGGGTGGAGGCATCCACATTATTGAGATCAAAGATGATTGGGACCCCAAAGGGTCAATTGGTTTAATAGCTGAAGGAGATGAGCCCAAGAAGCCGGTGGTTACTCTCAATCCTATTATTGTACAAATTCAGCCGTTTGAGGGCGACGTGGTAAATGTATCCATGACACTCGAATTTGAAGTACCTCCGTCAAAGACACCAAAAGCGATTGAGGTTGAGTTCTGAGCTCTGAAACCACCTACACTGTTTGAAGTTGTTGTGCTGCCTCCCAAAGGACTTATTCCAGTCTCCATGACAGACATAACCCCGTTCCAAACAAATGGTATACTTTGGGACTACACAGCCAAGGCGAGCAGGAAAGGAAAGACACGCATTGGAGAAGCAACTGCCGCACAGGGCATGACTAGAACAGGCAGGGTATACACGCCAGAACACCTAGCTGAGTCCAGCAAGCAAGCCTCTGGATGTCCCATCGAAACCGGACCTGATGATCTCTAGAGAAAGATACAATCTAAGGAATATCAGTCGTTGAGCAGCTAAACAAGACTCCGGCATAGATCTCCATCTTGGCACTCATACAAAGTTCCGAGGCACATAAAAATACCTTGATGAAGATACTAAGTGAAGCTTATGTTTCCATCAACATAACAGGAGGCGAAATGGCAAACATGGTGGGATAGATATTGGAAAGCCATAAGATCACCTTCCATGAAGATGAATTGCCACCAGAAGGAATTGGTCACAACAAAGCATTGCACATCAGTGCTCAATGCGAGGATCACTTTATCTCGAGAATTCTAGTCGATGGGGGATCAAGCCTCAACATTTGTCCGCTGGTGACTCTAAGGACATTGGGCAAAGGGTTGCACAAGATCAAATACGGTGCCATCAATGTCAAAGCTTTCGATGGATCTTAGAGGTCCACCATTGGTGAAATCATCTTGTGCCTACAGATGGGGCCCACTTGGTTCGATATTAAGTTCCAAGTCATTGACGTACCCGCATCCTACAACTTATTGCTAGGACGACCTTGGATCCACGCCGTTGGGGCTGTGGCTTCAATATTGCATCAAGCCATGAAATTTGTATGGAATCATCAAGAAGTAATCATTCATGGCGATGGTAGCAACCCCATATACAGCCGCCAAGCTATCCCGATGATCAGAGGAAGAAGGAGAATACGTGCAGAAACATACCATCACATCGAACAAGTCAATGCCATAGAAAAGGATAAATGGTGGGATAGAAAAATCAAGAGCATTCTGAATTGGAGTGGATACGAGCCTGGAAAGGGGCTTGGCAAGAATCTCCAGGGTATCACCGAGCCTATCCACTTGAAGAAGCATGGACCACTTTTGGTCTGGGTTATGAATACACTTGGGAGGAGTTCCCGCATTGGTCGCTACCATGGAGCAGTCCTTACTACCTATTAGAGCACCCTCTACCTCAGTTAGAGCAGACCTTTCGGCCCGCTGATGCCATATCAGAGGAAGATGAGACGCTGGCATCCATGAAGAACCTGTTTCTGGAGGAGGATATGGATTGCTGTGTTACCTTCGAGGAGGAAGGCCCTTCCATTCAAGCTATGACCCGAGGGGAGCGCTTCACTAATTGGTCAATCAGGACCACCAGTGCCCGTAGAGCCTCGAGGTAGAAAGGCTAAACAGCACACATGCATCGCAATTTACTTTTAGTTGATTTTACTTTTCAGTATTGTCTTTACTTTTGAAAAGAGCTCCGATGTTTCAGACAATTATGAATTTAATTAAAGCATTTTGCAAGTTTATCATTATATTTCGCTCTTATTTATTTTCTCTACCATTTAATTTATTTTACACAACAGTACTATTACTTATCTTGATGATGAACCCATGACTGTAACTTGCAACTAGACAATGCGACAAACGGACATAGATTCAGAAGAGGATGAAATACTAGAAGAGGTTGTTAAAGAGGTCAAAAATTTTAAGAACAGACCTAAGTCAAATCTAGACGAAACTGAGGTCATTAATCTGGGAGATGCAGAAAATATCAAGGAAACACGAATCAGCATACATTTGTCACCGTCAGAAAAGGAAGAATACACAGAGTTATTGAGAGAGTATGAGGACATATTCGCCTGGTCGTATGATGTTTGACCGGTCTTAGCACGTCCATTGTAGCTCACAAATTGCCGACAGATCCGGCATGCCCACCGGTAAAACAGAAACTCAGAAAATTCAAGATAGACATGAGTTTGAAAATCGAAGAAGAAGTCACAAAGCACGTCAAAGCTAGGGTTCTCAGAGTGGTAGAGTATCCAACGTGGTTAGCCAACATTGTGCCGGTGCCAAAGAAGGATGGGAAGGTTAGGGTTTGTGTCGACTACCAGAGCCTCAACCGGGCCAGTCCAAAAGATAACTTTCCTTTGCCAAATATACATATACTGATCGACAACTGTGCCAAACATGAGCTGCAGTCGTTCGTCGACTGTTTTGCTGGGTACCATCAGATATGGATGGATGAAGAGGATGCAGAGAAAACGGCATTCATCACGCTGTGGGGAATGTATTATTACAAAATGATGCCTTTCGGTTTGAAGAATATTGGTGCTACTTACATGAGGGACATGACCACAATCTTTCATGATATGATACACAAGGAGATCGAGGTATATGTGGATGACATCATCATTAAATCCAGAAAAGCTGCGGATCACATGGAACATTTGAGAAAATTCTTTAACAGATTAAGGAAGTATAACTTGAAACTGAATCCCGCCAAGTGCACATTTGGGGTTCCTGCCAGAAAGTTATTGGGTTTCATTGTAAGTCGTCGGGGAATAGAGCTGGATCCCTCGAAGGTCAAAGTTATCCAGGAGTTGCCACCACCGAAGAACAAGAAGGATGTGATGAGTTTCCTAGGGAGACTCAATTATATCAACCTCTTCATCGCTCAGTCCACTGTCATTTGTGAACCCATCTTCAAAATGCTAAAGAAAGACGTTGCCACTAAATGGACCGATGAATGCCAAAAATACTTTTGACAGGATCAAGGAATACTTGTCTACACCTCCACTCCTGGTTCCACCTGATCCCGGTAGACCTTTATTGCTTTATCTCACTGCCTTGGATGGGGCGTTCGGTTGCATTTTATGGCAACACGATGAAACGGGGAAAAGAGAGCAAGCTATATACTACCTCATCAAGAAATTTACCCCGTACGAGGCTCGGTATTCCTTGCTAGAGCGCACCTGCTATGCTTTGACCTGGGTAGCGCAGAAATTGAGGCATTACTTCTGTGCTTACACTACTTACCTCATATCAAGGATGGATCCACTTAAGTATATTTTCCAGAAGCCCATGCATACTGTCAAGCACGCCAAGTGGAAAATCTTGTTGAGTGAATTCGACATTGTCAATGTCACCTAGAAGGCAGTAAAAGGACAGGCTTTGGCAGATCATCTCGCTGAAAATTCTGTAGGAGGGGAATACGAACCACTAAAAACGTATTTTCCCGACGAGGAGGTATCTTTCATAGGAAGAGATATTGCAGAATCCAATGATGGTTGGAGAATGTATTTTAACAGAGCCGCAAACTTCAAAGAAGTGGGTATAGGAGCGGTTTTGGTATCAAAAACTGGTCAGCATTACCCGGTGTCTGACAAGCTCAGATTCCCCTGTACCAACAATATGGCCGAGTACGAAGCCTACATATTAGGGCTCAAGCTGGCCATTGACATGAATGTTCAGGAAATACTAGTGATTGGAGATTCAGACTTACTCATACATCAGGTCCGAAAAGAATGTGCTACCAAAAATTCCAAGATATTCCTCTATCTACACCATGTGCAGGAGTTGAGGAAAAGATTCAGAAAGATGGAGTTCCAGCATGTTTCCCAGAACACAGAAAGAGTTCGCCGATGCTTTAGCCACTTTATCACCCATGATCCAGCATCCGGATACAAATTTTATTGATCTCATTCTGGTCAAGATTCACGACCAGCCATCTTATTGTGCTCACGTTAAGGAGGAAGCCGACGGGAAACCTTGGTTCCACGATATCAAGGAATTCTTAACAACATGAGGGTACCTAGAGCTTGCCAATGCTACTCAGAAACAAACACTTTGGAGGTTGTCCAATAATTTCTTTCACAGCGGAGGAGTCCTGTATAGGAGGACTCCTGATTTGGGACAATTAAGGTCTGCCGAGGAAAGAGAAGCAATTAGACTATTGGAGGAAGTACATGTCGGGATTTGTGGACCACATATGAATGGGTTCATTTTAGCAAAGAAGATATTTCGAGCAGGTTATTTTTGGATGACTATGGAGACAGACTTCATTCAATACGTCCAAAAATGCCACCGATGCCAGGTGCATGCAGATATGATAAAGGTGCCTCCAAACGAGCTCACTGCAACGAGCTCACCATGGCCATTCGCCGCTTGGGGTATGGACTTCATTGGACCAATTGAACCAGCCACGTCAAATGGGCACAGGTTTATCCTAGTGGCGATCGATTACTTTACCAAATAGGTTGAGGCAGCATCAAACAAGGAAGTCACCAAGAAGGTAGTCGCAGATTTCATCATAGATGATGGCTCTAACCTTAATAGCGACCTAATGAAAGCAATGTGTGAAACATTCAAAATCAGACATAAGAACTCTACAACTTACAGACCTCAGATGAATGGAGCTGTGGAAGAAGCCAATAAGAACATCAAGAAGATACTAAGGAAAATGATTGAAAAGCACAAGCAGTGGCATGAGAAGTTGTCATTTGTTCTATTGGGTTACCGCCACTCTTTACATGCTGGTTTATGGAACATAGGCGGTCATTCCCGCTGAGGTAGAAATCCCATCCTTAAGGGTCATACAAGAAGCTGAATTAGATGATGCAGAATGGATCAAGAGTCGCTACGAGCAATTAGCCCTCATTGACGGAAAGAGAATGAACGTTGTCTGTCACTATCAATTATATCAGAACAGAATGATCAGAGCCTTCAACAAGAGAGTTCGACCAAGGAAGTTCACACCAGGGCATCTGGTGTTGAAGAATGTATTTCCACATCAAGATGAAGCCAAGGGAAATTCTCTCCCAACTGGCAGGGTCCATACATGGTTCACCAGGTTCTGACTAGGGGAGACCTCATCCTTGCAGAAATGGACGGAGAAGTTTGGAAAAAACCAATCAACTCAGATGCCGTAAAAAGATACTACATTTGATCATTGTGCTTTTCCTGATGTAATTTGAACTATGTCTGACGTGATTCCCGCTTAAGAGGGGATATGTAGGCAGCCTTATGGGTTTGGTCACATTTTTAATAAAATCCCATTTTCCCATGCATTTGGAACTAGGGCAGAATTTTGAGGAGGACCCTCAAAATTCCGAAGGCAATTTACCAAGCATTCGCATCGGCATCGACCCAGTAAACTGGGGCAAAATTTTGAGGAAGACCCTCAAAATTCTAAGGAATCCGTTTTCACTCATTCAACACCGCCGTCAACAACGCCAGCCAAGTAAACTGGGGCAGAATTTTGAGGAGGACCCTCAAAATTCAGGAGCAAGCAAGGTTGTCGTGTCTTGAACCACGCCACAGCCGTTGGTTCATCATAAAACAAAATTTATTCTTTTCTTTACTTATATATACATTTGCATCATATTTACTAAATCTTTTTGCATAAAATCATTCGGATTAATATCGTTCAGCAACGCTGCCCCAAATGGCATAGGCGTCACGAGCCGATGGATACGAACTAACCTCCCCCTTTACAGAACTCACAATTTTTCTTTGGATGCAGGAATTCAGGATACAAATTGGCAAGACATGTGCTTTACAGAGCGAAAACTCTCGAAACAAATACTCATTTCACAAAAGTTTATTATCTACACCCAATATTTCCCCAGCAGTCATGATATCGCAATCATCTATCAGCTAAGAAAATCGCTACCGTCTTCTCCTTTATATTTTTCTTTTCCTTCATAAGGCTATTCTCTGCCTTCCGAGACTAAGCTCTATATCCATCCTGCATTGCATAAGGCTTTTCTCTGCCTTCCTAGGTGAAGCTCTACCTCCATCCTGCATAAGGATATTCTCTGCCTTCCGAGACTAAGCTTTGTCTCCATCCTGCATTGCATATGGCTATTCTCTGCCTTTCGAGGTTAAGCTCTACCTCCATCTTGCATAAAGCTATTCTCTGACTTCTTAGACTAAGCTCTATCTCTATCTTGCATTTTGCATAAGGCTATTCTCTGCCTTCCGAGGTTAAGCTCTACCTCCATCCTGCATAATGCTATCTTCTGCCTTCCGAGACTAAGATCTGTCTCCATCTTGCATTTTTCATAAGGCTATTCTTTGCCTTGCGAGGTTAAGCTCTACCTCCATCCTGCATAATGCTATCTTCTACCTTCCGAGATTAAGATCTGTCTCCATCTTGCATTTTTCATAAGGCTATTCTTTGCCTTGCGAGGTTAAGCTCTACCTCTATCCTGCATAATGCTATCTTCTACCTTCCGAGACTAAGCTCTGTATCCATCTTGCATTTTGCATAAGGCTATTCTCTACCTTCCGAGGTTAAGCTCTACCTCCATCCTGCATAAGGCTACCTTCTGCCTTTCGAGACTAAGTCTGTCTCCACCTTGCATTTCATAAGGCTAGACTCTGCCTTCCGAGGTTAAGCGTTACCTCCTTCATTTTTTTCATTTCTGTTGAAAAATTTCCAACATGTTTCATTTCGGCTGAAACACTGCCACCCTGCCTTTAATCTCTAATTTTGGCTGAAACAAAGCCATCCTTAAATGCATTCGGCTGAAACATCGCCACCTTCTCACGGGCTGAAATAGCGCCAACTTATTCAAAGGCGTCATAGTTCGGAGGCACCATCTGCATAGCCCGAGAACACCATAGTTCGGAGGCACCATCTGCATAGCCCGAGAACACCATTTTATGGCCCGCCAATCATTACTTTTATGCTCTTCATAGCCCAGGACGTCATAGTCTGAGGACGCCATCCTGATCATCCGAAGAGAACATTCATGGTCCAATGGGAACTTGCATCACGCTTAAATTATGCAATATGTACACACATCATTCATTTGCAGGAACACCGCCTGGCTCATGGCCGTCTCAGCTGGAGCAATCCCGATCCAGTTTTTTGCAACCCTCCGACCTTCGAACATTGTCAAATCTCAAACCCCGTTGCATCTGTCTTTTCCGAACATCCATCGGCATGTTCCGCCAATGGTTCGTGAACTACATGGCCTGATTCCTATAAAACCAGGAATATGTAGGCAGCTCAAAAACCGTAGCACGGTCAAAACTCTCTTACAATCGCCAATTCCGGTCAAAATTGGCCATCTTATCTTTACCCGACAACTCTTTCATCCTCCTCGGGTAAAGAGGGGCAGCTGTTGATACCCAATTTTTTCCTATATATTTTTGCACCCAAAATACTTTCAAAATAGTATATGTATGCATATATAAGCATTCTTAGGAATTGTGGTATTTTTCTTTAATTTTTTGATATATTTTAAAATCAATTTACTACTTATTTTTGACAGTATAAAGGCCAAAATTGTTTTCTAAATTATTATTTTAGTGAATAATATGCTTCACTCTCATATTTACAACAATATAATTAATGGAATTTTTTCACAATTTTTACAAATTTATTTGGAATTTTTAAAGCTAATTGCACAAAATTGCAAGTATGGCCTATTTCGCAATTAACTATGTTTTATAGTTATAAAATTATTTCTAGTATTTTTAGATTAATATTTATATGTTATTAATTAGTTCTATTCTTTCAATTTTGCTTTTTAAACTATTTTAGCTATTTTATAAAATTAATTGGGAGAAATTGGCTATTTAAAATTAGCCAGATTTTGTTTAAATTGTAACCCAAATTGAACCCCTATGTCAGCCAAATTTTTTAACCCAATTAGCCGACCTAATTCATAAAATAACCCAACCCATACACATTGATTTTTCCCTGACCCAGCCTTGATTTGATTTAAGCCGTTGATCAAATGAGATCAGCGGTCCAGATTTTATTTCCTAAATAAAAACCTAATGACCCTATCCCCTCACCCTCATTTTGCAAAGACCGGTCTCTCTCTAACCCATCGTCTCTGAGTTCTCTCTAGAACCTCCTGGTTCTCTCTCTAATCTTCGATGGTCTTCATCGCCGTTCCGGCCACCTCCACTCTCACTCCTTTCGACCACCACTCACCATGGAACCTCATCTCATTATCTCTCTCTAAGGTTCAAAGTCTAGAAGCTTCCGCCATGGAAGATAACCACTGAAGCTTTGCCTGAGTTTGTGCCAGCCTTTCTCCGGTGGTTTTAAGTCCAATGATGCCTTAAACCTCGTTATCGATGAGTTTCATGACCAGGTTTTTCATTTTCCCTAATTTATTTGAAAACCCAAATTTTCCACTCAAATCTCTTTAATCTTTGTTCTTTTAAAATGATTTTTAGTCTAATTTTTTGTTTTCTACTCCATTTCTAACTTAGTATTTTCGATTATTTCATGTTTCCGATAATTTCTTCTCTTTTCAAAATTAGGGTTTCTGACCCTTTTTCAAAATCGTATGGCTTCTGTTTTTTTCGATTGTTATGTGTTTGTTCGTACTTGTTTGTGTTACGAGTTTGTTTGGTTTCCTTGTTAACCTGAGTTACATGCCTTATTTTCTTGCTAGGGTTCCGACCCTTTGTTGCTTCCATGCTTACTTGCTTAGGGTTCTCTGATTTTCATGTTCATTATGCTTTATAAGTCTAATTGTTCATCATTCATGTAATATTCTACCGATTTTGTACATATCTGCGAATCTTTGATTTGTATGTGATTTTCCTTAGACGTTTTCACTAATTTCTTGAATTACTTCCTTATTTAGATATGCTTTCCTTACTTAGATGATTCCCTTTGATTCTTGGTTTTGTCCGTGAATCTTTGACTAGTTGTCAGAATTAATTTGTATTTCCTTGCCTTATTTGTGCATAAACAGGCTTTCAAAATCTTTAGCGTATATTTTCCTTACTTAAACTATTATGTATCTAACCCTTATTGTATAGTATGTGCTTTACCACTTTTACTAGGGAAAACACAACAGTTTAATTGATTCCTTTCCTTTAAAACATCTGCTTGTTACCATTTGTCTTAGACTCCTTAATTAACGGGGAGTCCTTATACTAATTTGATTTTGATTGATGCTAGTTCCTTAATTAAGGATTGCTGCTCTGTTTGTGTACTCGTTTTAGTACTATAAATACCCCCCATTCTCTTTGAAAGACACCAACACATTGTATATCTCTCACAAGTTCAAACTCTCTGAACTCCCTCTCTCAATTTCTCGGCTATTTCTGTACTCTCTCATTCTCCTATTTGAACACTCAACTCTTTTTCTCAAACTGTCTCTCAACTATTTTCAATTCTCTCAATTCTATCACAATCTCACTACTCTTAGAACATTAGGTTTTGCCCCCTTAGTGTAGGCATTGCCTTGGGAGCCCCTGAGCACCCATTGAACTTTGATGCACAAGGTTGGCACTTCCACACTTACGCTTGTCAAATAATGATATTCTTTGGGTGGTTGGTATTGGCCAAGGGTTCAAACAAACTCTTAGGGAACTTTGCCGCACCCAAGCCTTGGTAATGGCTGTGAAACTCGAAAGAAGTGAGGTTGGAGACTGAAGGCTCTCTATAGAGCAACTTCTTATTTTCTTTTATCACTGTTGTAATTTAATTATTTGGGCTGTAATCTTTTGTAAATAACAACGAGGATTATAGTTGAATTGGGAGTGCTATGCGTGTTTAATTAGGGGAATGGGTAGAGACATGTCAATAGGCCTTTATTTACCTATTTGCACATTAGATACCATGTTCTAGGACATGCATCCCCACATATAGAAATCATGTTCTTAGGCTTTTCGCTTTCAATTTTTTATTCTGGGTATTCTTATAACATGACTAATTAATAATCAACAAGTCATTAACCTAACTTTTAGATATCATGTTCATAGGACCTTTTGTGCATTAGATACCATGCCTTTAGGACTTTTATCTGCAGTTGTTTAAGTACTTCGTTAATCTGGGTTAAAAATTGATTAACGACTCTCCCTTTAAAACTGGAAGCAAATGTGCATGCTCACCATCCTTTAATAACGTCTAGGCAAGCCTTAGGCCGGATAAAATAGGCTAATAACCTCAAAGTCATGTTCGAACTAATCTGCCTCTGCCTGAACTCGTCTGTTTCTGAAGGTGTCTAATTTTTATAAACTTCTACCCTATTTTAGTACTTATGCAAGTGATTTATACTTTATCCAGAACTGGACTACTATTTTCAAACCATATATGCAAATGTTTCTACAGTGTTTTCTAATCTGGCACTGGGCTACTATTTTTTAAGCTATCTGAATATTGTAATTTTCAAAGGCTCAAAACCTGACATGTTTTTCTTATACTTCTGCAATCTCAAAATACTTGGACATTCGTTCTTCTTTTCTGCTTGTCCAAAAACCATGTTCCACAAATATTTTTAAAACATCTATAGATTTTTCAAAAACAGCTACCGCCTCTTTGAAAGTTCTGAACGTTTCCCTTGTGTTACTTTTCCGCAAAACCTCCAAACTACTGTTTAATTTATACTTCAATTTTTCGAAAGATTTTTCCTTCCATATCCTTAAATGTGTTCCAGTCGTGCTAATTATGTGTTCATCTATAGAGGGATATTTGAGCCGTTTACATGCTTATATGATTCCCCTTTTGTGCAAATCCTATTTGTTCTTGTATGACGTCTAGAATTTTAACCTTTGAACCTAGAGGTTTTGCCTAGTTCCTACCTTATAGGAATAGTGATCCTAAATGCCCTCTAGGATCTATAGAATGGGACGGATAATTGCACGCAATAAGTATTCGTGACCAATCCACACGCTTAAATAACCTCCACGGGGTGGGAAGGGTAGAATATAGAGATGATGACGATGCGATAAAATCATAAAGCGACCCCTCTTTGGGAATATATTCTGGATATTGTATCGAATGATCCATATTATAGTCAAACCTAGGACCACTTTCTCTTTACTTGCTTTATTTAAACATTTTTTCCCTTAAACTAATGCTTTTCAAATTAATTCGCTCTTATACTTTTATTTAACTTATACCATTCCCCTTTTCAGAAGTTTTTCAAGTTGCTTGAATGCTTTATATGTGATCCTTATCTGTTTATTTGCTTTACTGAAGTCACAATTAGCACGGCCAGGAACCACACTAGTGGATCTTGAGGGGTGCCTAACACCTTCCCCTCGAGATAACGTTAAGCCCTTACCCTAACTCTGGTTTTACTTCAAAAATACTCTCTTCTTCTTAAAAGTGTCCTAATGCACTATAATCATTAGGTGGCGACTCTTCAACTTCCAATACCCAATTCCCAAACGGGAATAAGAGTTGTTTTGTCCATAATGTCGTAAACCCGATTTCGCTTCTTCTTTTAGTAGTCGGAAAAAGGGGCCATCGATAGTTAGGAGCCAAATATTTCATATCTATGAATTTTTGGATGTGCGGTATATGTTCCAATTGCTCCACCACAAAGCACAAATATGGGTCCCCAAAGAAGGCTGGGAGTATATGTTGGTTATGAATCTTCTTCTATTATTTAATATCTGGAGCCTACTAGAGTTTTATTTACAGCCAGATTTGTTGATTGTCATTTTGATGAATCAATTTTACCAACATTAGGGGGAGAAAATAAACCGCCGAAAAAAAGAGATAGATTAGAATATTTTATCTCTATCTAAATTGGATCCTCGTACAATCAATGTGAATAAGAAGTTCAAAAGATCATTTATATGCAAAATGTTGCAAATTAATTGGCAGATGCATTTACTAACCTTCCACGAGTTACTAAATCGCATATTCCAACTATAAATGCTCCAATTCGAGTTGATGCCCTAGCTGGACAGTATGATAATGCAAATGAGTCTAGGACACACCCTAAATGTGGTAGACCAATCGATTCCAATGGTAAGAATCCCAGAAAAAAGAAAGGAGCAAATGATCAAGTTGATCATAACATGGAGGCAATTGCGTAAGACGATTTGTTATGTCTGCAATCGCGAAAGGTTGATTTCTGGTTCATCGCGTTCCCGGTGCTAAGCACGCGTCCGCATAGAAGAAGTTGAGGGCCCATCTCTTTTGTGCATCGTGATCGCGCATCTAGACCGAATTCGCATAAGTTGAGAAGCCAAAGCTTCGTATTCGCTTCTAGAGGGTCATGTAGCATAGGACACATTGAGTCTTGGAGAAAATTGTTCATTGTGATCACGAGCCTCGGGCCGCGATCACATAGAGGAAAATAGTGTTGTGCAGAAGGGTTTTATTAACGTTTCATCCGCGAGTCAAGTCTTATTTCCTCCATTTTTTAACATCCTTGAGAGCTTTTGGCGAGGATTAAAGAGGGATTAAAGAGGAATCGACTTGAGGTAAGAATCTTGGTCTTAAAACTTTATTATACTGTGAAATCTACCTAGAAGCTCATGGAAATGTGGCTAAAAATGGAAGAACTAGGGCTTGAGTTTTTGAGATTTTAAATTGAGGATTGAGGGGTCATTTGAACTCCAATTTTGGTATTATTGATATGTATGAACTTTTTTCGAGATAAGAAATCCGTTGATGTAAAAATTTCTGAGTTTCGAGAAGTGGACCCGGGGCTCGGATTTTGGTAATTTCGGGATTTGCTGCCCGTTATTAATTGTTTTTGATTGGGTTTAGTTCTACTAGCATATTTTGACATATTCATTGTGGTTTTGGTCATATTTGACGCGCGTGGAGGCCGATTTGAGGGGCAAAGGCATCGCGAGCTAGAGATTTCACCATTTCGAGGTGAGTAATGATTGTAAAATGATATCCTGAGAGTTTGAAACCCCGTATTGCACATCATAGTGCTATATTAAGGTAAGACACACACTGCGAGCGTGGGGTCTTTCACTATTGGGGATTGTGACTTGGTCCGTCCTGAGTGATGTTTCTACCGCGTATTTGATTAGAATTCATTTGAGATCTTCCTTTCTTGGATTTAATTGTTATATTTGAAGCTTCGTGCCAATTATTTGAATCCTTCAGGGACGTTTGTCCCTATTTCCACATTAATTGACATATTATCTGATCTCAGTCTAAAGCTTTAAATACTGTTTTGCAAACTTAGCTATTTTTCTAAGATTCAAAAACTTAAACAAAATTTTATTGACGTTTTGAACTGGGAATTATTATACTAATATTGCCCGAGGGGCTTATGTAAACTTTTGTACTGAGCCGCATCAATCTTATATTGATAGTAGGGTTTCAGACCTTATGAGTGATGTGAGGAGGCTTTCAAGCCTTATGAGTGACGTGAGGAGACTTTCAGGCCTCATGAGTGATGTGAGAAGGCTTTCAGGCCTTATTGTATATGCCACGAGATGGCTTGATATTACGCTTGGGCTGTAGGAGCCCCTCCGGAGTCTGTACACATCCCAGTGAGCGTCGTCGATGTTAAATGGATCGGGATGTACGCCGTAGTGTGGAACGGGTTGCATGCCACAACGCTATTAGTACTGTTTTATGTGTTTACTTTATCTCATTTGCCTGCCGTTATTTGTTTGTGCTATTTCTTGAAATCCTTACATGCTGTTCTGGTATTATCTGATCACTGACTGTTTGGCCCGAGGGCCGAATTTCTGTGCTTATCTGCACTATTTCTATTGCATTCCTTTGAGTAACTATTGAAAAAGGCATTTTCAAAAGAGTCTTTAAACTGAGCTAAAATGTTTCTTTAAAGATTTCATAGCTTCACTGTTTCTAAAAAGGGATTTCACTGCTTCTATACAGCCTGATGATTTGTTATACGTGATTTCTTACCGCGCAATTATTATTTACCTTTATTACTCACTGAGTTGTAATACTCACTTTACTCCTATATCTCGTGTGCAGATGCAGGTATTTGTTCACCCGGTAGCGGTTTTTGAGCTGATTGGAGATTTTGCTATCGTAGTCGAGCAAGGTGACCGCCAACGTTCGCGGCACCGGATTTTTTCCTTTTAATTCTAAATTCTATCATGTATATTACTAGCCTTGTAGTTGTATTTAGACTCTTCTAAATGCTCGTGACTTGTGACACCCCGATTTGGATTGTGCTTCGGTTGCACTTCTGCTAATTATTATTATTATTAAATCATATTTAGACTGCTTATTCATGTTCAACTATTTTGAAAGGCAATTTGATTTGGTTGGCTGTCCTTATCTTCACGAGAGGCGCCATCATGACTGGAGCGGGATTTGAGTCGTGACAAGTTGATATTAGAGCCTAGGTTACTAGGCCTCACGAGTCATGAGCAGGTTTAGTAGAGTCGGGATCAGTACGAAGACGTCTGTATTTATCCTCGAGAGGCTGCAGAACCTTTAGGAAAACTTCACATTCTTGAATTCTTATCGTGCTTCCTTGATTTAGATTGAAACATAATATTTGAAATTCCTTCCACGCATTCGCATGCACGCGCGCTCAATATCAGATGTGACTTGATGGCTTGTGATTCCCTGATTAAGGGGAGAGACGTGATCTCTGTGAGTTGATGTTGGGCCAGTCTGAAGGACTTGAGGCCGGATCTTTACCTAGGGCTTGAGCATCGAGGTGCTGATCGTGTGAGCAAGTGTTTTGAACTTATATCTATTGTCCCTAATAGTGGGAATGATGGCTGGATTGGTTTGTGATGAGTATGTTAGTACTGCGTGATGTTTCTATTTGACTTGGAAGTGTTGAGAAAGATCAGTTGGATGATAGGTGGACTACTAAGTGTATGATTTCCATTGTTAGTGGAAGTGTAGCTCCGAGTAATAGGCGTGTGAAGAATCTTTTCAAGTCTCCTAGTGGGGAATGAAGTAAATTACATGTTGAGGAATGAGTTCGGACTCAGTAAGACTAAGTGATTAAGTAATATGTATGACGGTGAAAAGTATACATGAATGTTATATTGAGGCAAACCGGGTGGGTTATCTCCTTTAGAGTGTTCCAAAAGTGGCGTGATCCTTATGTGTATGTTCAAGATCTCATGTGTAATTGAAAAGTACGTGCTAAATTTGAAATTTTGGGTGGCTTAAGAGAGTGGGCTTAATTGTTGCGGGGATGAATGCGAGATTTGCAGAAGATTTATAGTGCTAGATGATCTGTGCTTTCACAAGCTTGTAAATGATTTAAACTTAATCTCACTATGGTATTGTGGCATCAATAGAGTAAAGTGTTATGAGTTAACGAGTGTATCTTTATCTATGGCTTCGAGCCAAGTAGGGGAGTCTGCTGTGAGCAGTTGAATTGCACAGTTAGGTGATATGTTGGTTCCAGTTTGGGGCATGCGAGTGAATTAGCTATGGCTAGAGTAAAGGAAAATTTTGACAAAGGTTATATTATGCTTCATATGGTATGAGAATCACGGAATATCTAGAGTTGTTATTGGCGAAGAATGCTTGGTGCCTGAGCAGGAAATTGCTAGGTTGTATTAGGATAAGGATTGCATTTGTTGATGTCGGAGTGCCAATAAGGCACGAGTGGTTCTGTTCGTTGGGTCAGGTAAATTGCAGTGAATAAGGGAAAATGACTTACGAGGATGGCTCTAATGTGTTAAAGATTTAACAGGGAATAATCAGGTATTTCATAGTTGTATAGGTGGTTAAAAACTAAGCTTTCATTGGAAGACGTCCAGATTTGTGGTATTTCTATTTTAATTGTGGGATTCTAAATACTAGTGTCGGGAAAGTAAAGGTAACATATTTACATTCGTAGGAAGTTCTTCAAAATAAAGTATTCTAGAATGTGGGATTTCTGGGAATAATTTAGAGAGTATTCAGTGACTTATGGGTCTTAGACAATATGGTTTTATGCTTGGGTCTCGTATGGTAAGCTTGGGTCGAGGAATTACTGTGCTACAGCATGAGGGAACATCAATTGAAAATGAACCATAAGGAAATTCAGATAGATGGAGTAGCTTGATAGTAGACCGGATCGACATGGTAAGGATATGATTAATTCTTTATATTTGTTTGAGGTAATGAGTTCGTACAAGTATTTTGCAGCAATGCTCTTTGGTTTCGACGGCTTGCTTAGCTTGGTCTAGTTAGAAGGATTCAGTACTGGCAGTTTAGTTGGTGGAAATGGAATTGGAAGAGTTCTTATTGGGTTTTACCGTGGTTTGGAGATGTACATTTTTTATGGGCATGCGGAGCATGGGATGTATAGTGATTTTTGTTCTAGATGGGACCAATAGAAAGCTCTCGATGAGTTGAGTGCATAGATGCCTGTGGCTCGGAAAAGAGGTAAGGTTTCATATATCCTCAGATGGTATGTATATGCGGCATGTTGTGGAGGGCCGAAACTTACGTGTGTTAGGTTACAATGCAGTTCAAAAAGGGAGTTCATAAAACACTTAGGTAGTGGGTACCCTCAAATAATAAAGGAAAATGGTTCGGCTAATAGAAAGTGATTTGACGAGAGTATATGTTTCAGAAAAATGGTGATGTGATTAAATGGATGGCACTTCGGTGGTATTCCGATGCTTTCTTGTTAGATCGACTAATGATATTCAGGTTGGCTTGGTGGCACAAGGGAAATTTTAGAGTACCTATCGCGGAGTTATTGGGCACTAATGGTGTGGTATGTGTTCGGACGACGAAATTGAGATCAGGTATGAGGATTCGGGTGCTATATGGAGTTAGATATTAGGAGTTCTCGTGTTCATACTAGGTTCTAGTATAGTGGTTTATGTTTTGAAGGACCAGCGGATGGCTGGGGAGAATTGCTTTCCTTGATTGGACCCTTCGTGATGGATGTCAGTACAAAGGTTTCTACCATTGATTCAATTCCAGTGTTGAGTGGCTTTTCAGATGTGTTTCTTGTGCCCGGGCGTGTCGCCGAGCAAGGTTGTTAAATTTGGTATTGATTTGGTGCCAGGAACTGTATCGTATGGCACTGGCAGGAGTTTTTTGAAGTGGAAAGGAATAGCTTCAGGTTTCCTTGGTAAGCATTTCGTTAGCAGACCAATATGGATGTGTGTTCTAGCTTGAGTCGGCTTGGTTGGCCGAATTGTATTGTCGATGCATTAGTTTATTCGACCGTCATTGGGCTTATTAGTGTCGGGGAGGTATATGAGTTGCCTTCTGTGTTGCGAGACGTTATGATTTGTTGGTTATGGGCATATATGATACGGTTTTATTGGGGTTCATAGTGGAAGTTGAGCGGGAAGAGTAATTGGGTGTTACTCGGTGAATAGTGTATCAGTTATGTCCTATAGGGTTTCCGTGGTATATTTTACTTGTTTCACTAAGGGTGTATTGATTCTCTTTGGTTTTGGGCATCAAATTGTGTGTGGTTATCAAATTTAAGCATAGTGACATGAGGTGTCTCGTGTGGAGCAGTGTTTGGATAGGATCATGCATTGCAGCGAGGCTATGTGGAGACATGATCTTGTGGGTTATATTTCTGTATTCTATTCTATGATGTGAGACTGATTCTCAACCTCGTGTTGTGGTAGTTCTGGTGAGCTTGAGGTACAACTCTTTCAATTGAGTCATTTTCATGATTGAGTATGCTCGGATTGTTGCTTATTGGTGCACGTAGTTATGCAAGTTGTTGCTTAGGCCCGTATTGATGTGTCATGTCACCAGGATGGTGTATTTAGTCGGAAGAGATTGTTGGGATCATTAATGAATACAAACGGATTTGATTTCAACATGTTTGATGGGTTAATATCGAGGTTCGATTCAAAATTTGCTATGGTGATTGCAGAGGGTAAATGGCCTCATGAATGGTTAATATGAGAAATGGTAATGGTTTGTTGCATGTTTCAGTTATCATTGTCAGTATATGAAAGTGTTGGAATGAGACTTTAGTCGATAAGAGTTTCTCTATCGGTATATATGTGTAGCGTACAAGTGCTGTGAATAGAAGTTATTGCTACGAGCAAAGTTACGTGGTTTATCATGTAATGGCACCAAGGTTGCAGGTATGGTATATTACACCTGGTTCAGGCTTATTCAAAGTATAGATGTGAGGTTTTGATCTTGTGGATGATTTCGGCAGTAGAAAAGTGGTTCTATGGTTTAGGGACTGGGATGGATTGTGAAAATTTCAGTTATATTGTGTTATCGAACCTATGTGAGATAGGGTGACATGAGATCAGCCCCGATCATATGCGCGGTAGGGTTATTCAGTGATTGGTTGGTTTTAAAACAACTCCAAGTACGTTCGAGGACGAACGCGTGTTTAAGTGGGGGAGGATGTATCCGACCGGTCATTTTTAGCCTTTGTACTTTGATCGCCAGTTCTCGGGCATGACTTGCCCCATGTTATGCATTAGGACTGATGTGGATCGTTGGTTTTGGTTTTCATGAAAAATCGGAATGAATTTGAAAGAATAGTCTCAGTTGAAATCTTTGAATTTGAAGTGTTTGACCAAGAGTTGACTTGTGTGTATACGAGCTCAGATCAAAGTTTTTATGATTTGGTTAGCTTCGTCGTGTGATTTATGATTTAGGAGCATGATCAGAATTGGTTTTGGAGGTCCGGTGTGGAATTTAGCTTGAATTGGCGAAGTTAGTATTTTGCCGAATTCCGGTTGATAGGTGAGATTTTGATCTGAGGGTCGGAATGGAATTACAGAGTTGTTGTAGCTTCATTATGTGATTTGGTATGTGTGTGCAAAAATTCACATCATTCAGAGGTGATTTGGTTGGATTTTTGATCGAATGTGTGTTCTCGAAGTTTCATAAGAACTTAGGCTTGGATTCGATGAGAACTGATGATTTTAGTGTTGTTTGATGTGTTTTGATGATTGGAACGTGTTTGGGTGATGCCTTAGGATAGGTTGACACTTTTGGTTGAGGTCCTTGGGGCCTCCGGGTGATTTCGGATAGCTAACAAAAGTTTTTTGGACTTGGAATCGCAACAGATTTGCACCAGCAGTTGCAGACCAAAATTTGGTATTCGCGATTGCGTAAGAGGATTTGAGGTTCCTTGGGTTTTTCTCTATGTGTTCGTGATATATGGTCCGCGATCGCGGAGGTTGATGTCTAGTTCATCGCATTCGCGGTGCTAAGCACGCGTTCGCATAGAAGAAGTTGAGGGCCCAACTCTTTTGTTTATCGCGATCGCGAAAGCTAGACCGCGTGCGCATAAATTGAGAAGCCAAAGCTTCACGTTCGCATCTAGAGGGTCGTGTTTGCATAGGCCACTTTGAGTCCTGGAGGAAATTGTTCATTGCGATTGCGAGCCTCGGGCTACAATCGCATAGAGGAAAATAGTGCTGGGCAGAAGGGTTTTAATAACATTTCATCCGCGAGCCGAGTCTTATTTCCACAATTTTTGAACATCCTTGATAGATTTTGGGCGAGGATTAAAGAGGGATTCAAGAGGAATCGACTTGAGGTAAGAAGCTTGGTCTTAAAACTTGATTATATTATGAAATCCACCTAGAAATTCATGGAAATGTAGCTAAAAATGGAAGAACTAGGACTTGAATTTTTGAGATTTTAAGTTGATGATTGAGGGATCATTTGAACTTCGATTTTGGTATTCTTGATATAAATGAACTAGTGGCGAGATAAGGAATCCATTGATCTAAAAATTTCTGAGTTTTGAGAAGTGGGCCGGGGGCTTGGGTTTTGGTAATTTCAGGATTTGGTGCCCGTTATTGATTGCTTTTATTGGACTTTGTTCCCTTAGTATATTGTGACGTATTGGTTGTGGTTTTGGTTAGATTCAATGCGCGTGGATGCTGATTTGAGGGGCAAAGACATCGTGATCTAGACATTTCACCGTTTCGAGGTGAGTGATGATTGTAAATGATATTTTGAGGGTTTTAAACCCCGTATTTCACATCGTAGTGCTATATTGAGGCAAGACACATGCTGGATGACGAACGTGGGGTCTTTTAATATTGGAGATTGTGACTTGGTCCGTCCCGAGTGGTATTTCTACCACGTATTTGATTAGAATTCATATGAGATCATCCTTACTTGGATTTAATTGTCACATTTGAAGCTTCGTGCCAATTCTTTGAATCCTTCAGGGATTGTTGTCACTATTACCATATTAATTGACATATTATCTGATTTCAGTCTAAAGCTTTAAATACTTTTTGCAAACTCAACACACTTTTCTAAGATTCGAAAACTTAAATAAAATTTTATTAACATTTTGAACTGGGAACTATTATTTTAATATTGCCCGAGGGGGTTATGTAAACTTCTGGACTGAGCATGGATCGGGTTGCACGTCGCATCAGTCTATATTGATATTGATAGAAGGCTTTCAGGCCTTATGAGTGATGTGAGGAGGCTTTCAGGCCTTATGAGTGATGTGAGGAGTCTTTTAGTCCTCATGAGTGATGTGAGAAGGCTTTCAGGCCTTATTCTATATGCCACGAGATGGCTTAATATTGCGCTTAGGCTGTAGGAGCCCATCCGTAGTCTGTACACACCCCAAGTGAGCGTCATCAACGTTAAATGGATCGGGCTGCATGCCGCAGCTGTATTAGTACTGTTTTATGTGTTTATTTTATCTCATTTGACTGCCATTATCTGTTGTTTGTGCTATTTCTTGAAATCCTTACCTGTTGTTCTGGTATTATTTGATCACTGAGTGTTAGGCCCGAGGGACGGATTTCTGTGCTTATCTACACTATTGCTATTGCATTCCTTTACATAACTGTTGAAAAAGGCATTTTCAAAAGAGTCATTAAACTGAGCTAAAATGTTTCTCTAAATATTTCATCGCTTCATTTTTTCTAAACAAAATTCACTACTTCTATGCAACCTTATGATCTGTTATACGTGATTTTTAACCGCTCCGGTATTATTTACCTTTATTACTCATTGAGTTGGAGTACTCACTTTACTCCCTGCACCTTGTGTGTAGATGTAGGTATTTGTTCACTGAAGCGGGTTTTGAGCGGATTTGAGATTTTGCTATCATATCCGAGCAAGGTGACCGCCAGAGTTCACGACACCAGATTTCTTCCTTTTAGTTCTAAATTCTATCCTGTATATTACTGGCCTTCTAGTTGTATTTAGACTCTTCTAGATGCTCGTGACTTGTGACACCCCGATTTGGGCTTTGCATGGGCTGCACTTCCGCTAATTATTATTATTAAATCATATTTAGAATGTTTATTCATGTTTAACTATTTTAAAAAGGCAATTTGAATTAGTTGGCTGGCCTTGTCTTCACGAGAGACACCATCACGACCGGAGCGGGGTTTGAGTCGTGACACTTAAGCCAAAATCTGTAGATGAATATAGACAGAGAAATGATTGGTCAAAATGGAAAAATGAAAGTCAAGCGGAATTGTCTTCACTCGAAAAACGTAAAATTTCCGGACCAATAGTCCTAACGCCTAAAGTTGTCAAGCCAGTGGGGTACAAGTGGGTTTTTGTGCTAAAACAAAATGAAAAAGGTGAAGTCTTAAGATATAAAGCATGACTTGTGGCACAAGGGTTTTTCACAAATGTCACGCCCCGAACCTGGGTCTGGATGAAACACAGCACTCGGTGCCTGGCTACATGTGACGAGCGAACCAACTAGCCAGCTGAATCAACACGTGATATCATAACATACTTAATGCGAAAGATAAACTAACACATGCTAATATACGAAAACTCTGAATGATAAAAATCAAAATGTGCAAATACTAAATCAAATGTGAAGCATATTTGTAGCCAACATAGCTTAACATGAAAAGCCTGAGACTCTGTCTAACTGTTACTCTAGTCTATGAAGCCTCTATTGAAGTACTGAAAACACTAACTATCTGTAAACACTTAAAGACTGTAAAGTAATGATAATGTCCCGAAAGAACTGGGGATCACCAAATAATTGGTACGAGAATCCTAGAATTCTGAATCTTTGACATGTAAATCATTACCTCCATTGTGAGATGCAGGCCCAGGAAAAAGGGACGTCAGTGCATTTGAATTGTGCTGGTATGTAAAGAAACTGAAAGAAAGAATTATAAATGCTCAAACGAAAACTAAGCTGATAACTGAGAATTGATAATTGATAACTAAAATGATAATTATTGATACTGAAACTGAAACTGAAATGATAATTGATAACTGATAATTGAACTGATAACTAATAATTGAACTGAACAAAGTAAGTAATGATATGAATACTCCCTTTTCTGAACGATGAACAACCTGTTTATCTGAATATTAAACTGTGGCCTCATGCCCAAAAATGCATAAAGCATTAACTGCGATCTCGGGCCCAAATACAGGTGTTCGACATTCAAGGATTTAAAATTAGGAATTCAGAATCATATTGCAATACATAATAGTGAAATACTGAATCACGCTGAGTTACATGATAACGGAATACTTGATCACACTGAGTTAGATAATACTGGAATATTGAATCATACTGTATTACATAATACTGAATAAGACTAGAACGGGACATATATTCTTGAACTGATTATGAACAGTGAAACTTCGACTGTTTATGACATGCTGAGTAAGCTATATTGAGACTTAGGGACATCAAAACTACGTCTATATTTAATAGAATTGAGCTCACAACATTCAGAATGAAAGTTATGAACGAGTTATGGAGCTAGAGAATAGAAGTTCTACAACTATTCAAGAAACTAGGCTTAACTATATATCTGAGGCAATTGATACGTCATAAAAGAAACGCAGTATGAGGAGAATCATTAACATTACCAAACATAGAGAGTTAGCCTCACATACCTTAACTTCCTGCTCTTGAGTATAATACAATATTCGCCAACCCTTTCAACTTTAATCAATATCAATACAAGTTAAAGGGATTCCATATTAGCAATAAGACTCATGTTTTGGTTACTTAAGCGTTTTCTCAATCACCTGATGGCATAAAACTTCATAATCCTTATTAATGGTATTTCTACACCCAATAACCCATTCTCTTGCTTCTAGATAAGTTCTAATGTCTCAAATGATTATAATAAATATCATTCTTTATCACCCATAAGGTAAATAACACCCTTAGCCAATAATCAACAATCAGTAACCCCTATAACCATTCATGCTTTTCTATCAAACCCATCAACTAATATCTCATGAGATAGAGTTTATAATCATTAATTCAATGACAGAATCAATTAGAGGGTGAAGATATTACCTTTTTAATGTTCAATCTTCTTGAGTTCGAGTTCTAGGGTTTCTTCTCTCAACAATAGTGTCCCAATCGAATGTCTAATGATATGGAGGATTTACCCATGTTTAAGATGTTGGAAAATTGAAATTAACTTTGAATCACCATTAAAACTACCTTGGTGGTGGAGGGACCTTTAAGGAGTTAGGTTTGTGAGAGCTTTCCTTCTCGGAGCAGGTTTTTTTGTTTAGGGCTGGGGGGGACGAAATAGGGCATAAAAATGACTTCTCAAGTCCGCCACCGCATCCCAGTAGGCCTGACCGCTGTCCCAACTGCAGTAAATAACTTGAGCACTGTCCCACGACCGCGGTCAAACGCGGCCGAACTCTGTGGTTATGCACTATTCTATTTAATGGGCATAACTTTTTGAAAAGAGATCCATTTGAGATTCACAATATATCGTTGGAAAGATATTTCAAAGGCTTACAACTTTCATTATTTGAGTTGTCCAAATTCCTTACACATTTTTACTAAACCCTTCTGGAAGACGGACCTTCTGCAAACTTAGTCTATTTTGTCAAATCTTATGCACATCACTTTCCATCTTGATTTTGAAACAACTATTTTTACCCATGATCATCACGAAAGAACTTAATACTATAAAATATCTAATTAATACCCATTTAACATATCCACACCTAGTCTGAATGTACATGGTGTTACAATAAAGGCCTGCCATTGAATATATGGAGACATATCCTCCTGTGGTAGATGCAATTACCTTCAAGTATCTAATAAATCTGACAGTCCATGAAAAGCTTGATATGCGGTTGATGGATGTTGTCACAACCTACTTATATGGCTCACTAGACAGTAAATTTTTTTATGAAAATCCCTGAAGGATTTAAAGTTCCTGAAGCACATAAAAGTTCGAGAGAAACTTGTTCAATAAAGCTTCAGAAATCCTTATACAGATTGAATAAATCAGGGAGGATGTGGTACAATCGTCTTAGCGAGTATTTGCTAAAGGAAGGATACAAAAAAACCCATATTTTCCCTTGTGTCTTTATTAAGATATCTAGATATGAATTTGTCATCATAGTTATGTATGTTGATGACTTCAATATCATTGGCACTTCTAAAGAGCTTTCAAAATTTGTAGAATGTTTGAAGAAATAATCTGAAATGAAAGATCTTGATAAGATAAAATTTTATCTTGGCCTACAAATTGAGTAAGTACCAAATGAAATTTTTATCCGTCAATCAACATACACTGAAAATGTTTTAAAGCGATTTTACATAGATAATGCACATCTGTTGAATGCTCCAATGGTTGGTAGATTGCTTGACATAAAATATAGATCCATTTCAGTCTCAAGAAAATGATAAAATCTCATTGGTGATGAAACTCCATATCTTAGTGCAATTGGGGAACTGATGTATCTTGCCAATAATACTCGATCAGATATTGCTTTTGCAATAAGCTTATTAGCAAGATTCAACCCATCTCCAACAAGAAGACATTGGAATGGTGTTAAGCATATAGTTTGATATCTTTGGGAAGTATAGATACGAGATTATTGTATTCTAATGAATTCAAGTCAGAAATGATTGGTTATGCCGATGCAAGTTATTTGTCCGATCCTCATAAAGTCCGATCTCAAAACATGATATTTGTTTACATATGGAGGTACAAATATATCATGGAATTCAATGAAACAAACAATAGCTGCTACGTCTTCAAATCATGCTGAGATAATAGTCATTCATGAAGATAGTCGGGAATGTGTTTGGTTGAGATCAATGACTCAGCATATTCAGGAATTGTGTGGTTTACTTATGAAAAAGGATAATCCAACTACAATATATGAAGACAATGTTGCTTGTATTGCTCAACTGAAAGGAGGATACATCAAAAGAGACAGAACAAAGCATATTTCACCAAAGTTCTTTTTCACTCATGATCTTAAAAAAATGGTGAAATTAATGTTCAACAGATTCGTTCATGTGAAAATTTGGTTGATCTGTTCACTAAGGCATTACCAACCTTAACATTCGAGAAGTTGACACAAAAGATTAGAATGCAGCATCTTCGAGAAATAAAGTGATATTTTCATGAGGGGGAGTAAGATACACGCTACACTCTTTTTCCCTTAGCCTAGGTTTTGTCCCACTAGGTTTTTCTGGTAAGGATTCTAACGAGGTAGCAAATAAAGCGTATAACAGATATGTGTACTCTTTTCCTTTACTAAGATTTTTTTCCACAGGGTTTTTTCTTAGTAAGGTTTTAACGAGTCATATTATTCTATTTTTGGAAATCCAAGGGGGAGTGTTGTAAAACCAATAGTTAACATGGATGTCCACTACTCCCACTATTTTCACCCATGATGTAAATAACCTCCTACTACTCATTACTATTATAATTATGTCACGATCCCAAATACCCCGATCGTAATGGCGCCTATCACAATACTAGGTAAGCCAACCAAACAAGTAAGCACAATGAATTCTTTTTTATAAAACCATTTTTTAAAACTACTTAAGTCTCGGATTTTCATAAGAAATAAATCACTGAAATGTGCGGGAAACATTACAGAAAATATACCAACACAGCCCAAACATCTAGTGTCTCAAGTCTAGAGCCTCCAAATACAACTAGTCTGACTGTTTAATACATAAAAAGTATAAAAATGCAGAAAATAAGGATATGAAGGAGGAAAACAGGATTTTGGGCGCCGTGCAGCTACATTGCGATCTCCGATTAACTCAAGGAAATGTTGGGGACCCTTACTCTGTCGCTCGGGCACCTAGATTTGCACACAAGGTTTAGGAAGTAACGTGAGTATGCCAACTCAGTAAGTAACTAAAGTAAATAAGGTTTGAGAGTAGAGACTAGCAGTTAAAAATTCATATATAAGAGTATGCAACATAATATCAAGTCAAATTCAACAGTTTACAAGCCAGTTTCTTCGTAAAACTTTAGTTTCAATTGAAATGCTTTAAAATCATTTAATTAGTAGTTTTCAATAGAGGCTCATTATAAAAGAAGAGTGAAATCAGCAAAAAAATCTCACAAATGGTCCCCTCAGGCAAGGCATCACTCATAAATACAGCCTCTGGGGCAAGCCTCTCAGTCACTCGTGACTCAGATCTCGTCAATAGTACTCACACTAGGCGCTCCAACTCAATAATATCTCATAATAGTGATAATCATAGCAACCGATGCAGCGTGCAGCCCGATCCATAGTTTATAGTCGATGACACTCACTGGGGGTGTACAGACTCCGGAGGGGCTCCTACAGCCCAAGCGTCATATCGTTGCGGCGCGCAACCTGATCCAATATATATATCGGTGCGGCGTGCAGCCCGATCAATAATATATATATATATATATATAATCATCACCATAAGGTCCTCAACCTCCCTCACTCATCATCCTCACAACCACTAAGGCATAAAAGTGGAAATCGTGGAACTCAACCAAAAAAGTTTTCACCTTTTAAACAATAGCGTGATAGAAACCAGGTTTTAACAGTAAACAGGTAAAACATGACTGAGGATATGCTTTCAAATAGATAGAGTGAGGAAAAAAATAAAAATTCCCCTAAGGGTCTTAGCAGGTCGGCACCATGCCCCAAACATGGCACACAACCCATAATATAGTATAAATCTCTAAAATACGTGATATCATAAGATTTCAAATTAAATACGCGGCTTAATAGTCTCTACGAGACGGCTCGTGTCACAATCCCTACCAGTGCATGCCCCCACGCTCGTCGCCTAGCATGTGCGTCACCTTGTTTATAAAAACAATACGAAATACCAGGGTGTTATACCCTCGGATCCAGATTTACAATCGTTACTTACCTCAAGCCAGATAAAATACTACTCCGCGATGCCTTTGCCATGCGAATGCAATGCACAGGGTCTTACACTTACCCGATCGCGAATGAACCCACGCTATTGTTATGCACAACAACCTTCACTCACGCGATCAAATCCATATCTATGCGAATGTGAAGAATAATCTGGATGGGCCTCCATAAAACCTCTACGCGATCATGATGAAGGAATACCTGCAACAGATCTGAAGTAAAATCTGCAACTTCTCAACTAAGCATTTGGTTCATTTAACCACCCGAAACTCACCCGAGGTCCTCGGAACGTCAACCAAACATGCCAACATATCCCATAATCTCATTCAAACTTGTTCGAACCTTTCGAACTCTCACAATAACATCATAACACCAAAATCATATCGGATTCAAGCCTAAGAATTATAAAAACTTCAAAATTCCTCTTTCGATCAAAAAGTCTATCAAACCTCGTGTGAATGACCTGAAATTTTGCACACTCGCTACAAATGACACAACGAACTTACTGCAACTTCCAGAATTCCATTTCGACCCCTATATTAAAATATTGCCTATCAACCGGAAAACGCCGAAATTCCAATTTTGCCAATTCAAGCCTAAACCTACTCCGGACCTCCAAAACACATTCCGATCAAGCTCCGAAGTCCCAAATCACCTACCGAAGCTATCCGAACCATCGGAATTCACATCCGAGTCCCCTTTTCCACATAAGTCAACATCCAGTTGACTTTTCCAACTTAAGCTTACTCAAAAGAGACTAAGTGTCTCAAACCTCACCAAAACCTCTCTGAACCCGAGCCAACTAGCCCGATAACACATAATACAAATAAACAAAGCAATAAGAAGCAGAAATAGGGGAAACAGAGCGGTAAATCATAAAATGACCGGACAGGTCATTACATCCTCCCCCTCTTAAACAAACATTCGTGAACGAGTCAAGAAATATATCTTAAGCTTTAAATAGGTGAGGATATCTCTCCGCATCTCCCGCTCGGTCTCACGGGCCAACCTCTCCACTGCACTTTTACTAAAGCTATATCTTTTGACCTCTTCTTTCAAACCTGGCACTCCAAAATATCTACTAGTGCCACATCATAAGTCAAATCATCATCTAACAGAATAATGCTGAAGTCGAAAACATGAGACGGATAGCCAATATACTTCCTAAGCATAAAAATAGGAAATACCATATGCACACTCGATAATATGGGTGGCAAGGCAAGCTCATAAGACACCTTTCCAATCCTCTAAACCACCTCAAAAGGCCCAATAAATCGAGGGCTCAATTTGCCCTTCTTCCCAAATCTCATAGCACCCTTCATGGGTGAAACCTTTAACAAAACCTTCTCACCAACCATGTAGGACACATCCTGAACCTTCCTATCAGCATAACTCTTTTGTCTCGACTGCACTATATGAAGCCTTTCCTGAATCACCTTCACCTTGTCTAAAGCATCCTGCACCAAGTCTGTACCCAATAGCCTAGCCTCACCAGGCTCTAACCAACCGATAAGAGATCTACACTGCCTCTAATACAAAGCCTCATATGGAGCCATCTAAATACTCAATTGATAACAGTTGTTATAGGCAAACTCTGCAAGCGGTAGAAATTGATCCCATGACCTCCAAAATCAATGACACAAGCGCACAACATCTCCTCCGATATTCGAATAGTGCGCTCGGACTGCCCGTCCGTCTAAGAGTGAAAAGTTGTGCTTAACTTAACCTGAGTACCCAACTCTCTCTGAACGACTCTCCAAAATTGCAAAGTAAACTGAGAACCCCTATATGAAATGATGGAAACTGGGACACCATACAACTGAACAATCTCCCGGATATAGATCCCTGCCAACCGCTCTGTAGATAGGTAGTACACACAAAAATGAAGTGCAAGACTTGGTTAGCCGATCCACAATCACGCAAATAGCATCGAACTTCTTCAAAGTCTGTGGGAGTCCAACTACAAAATCCATAGTGATCCTCTCCCACTTTCACTCTGGAATATTCATTTGCTGAAGCAAGCCACCGGGTCTCTAATGCTCATATTTTACCTGCTGACAATTGAGACACCGAGCTACAAATCTCACAATGTCTTTCTTCATTCTCCTCCACCAATAATGTTGTCTCAGATCCTGGTACATCTTCACGACACCCGGATAAATGGAATATCGTGAGCTATAGGCCTCCTCTAGAATCAACTCTCGAAGCCCGTCCACATTGGTCATACATATCCAGCACTCCATCCTTAATACCCCATCGTCACCAATAGTCACATCTCTGTTATCATGGTGTTGAACTTTGTCCTTACGGATAAGAAAATAAGGATCATCATACTGGCGCTCTCTGATGCGATCAAATAAGGAATACGAAGAAATCACACAAGCCAATACCCTGCTAGGCTCCGAAATGTCTGACCTCACAAACCGATTGGCCAAGGCCTGGACATCAACTACAAGGGGCCTCTCCCCAACTAGAATATATGCCAAACTCCCCATACTCACCGCCTTCCGGCTCAAAGCATCGGCCACCACATTGGCCTTCCCCAGATGGTACAAGATAGTAATATCATAATCCTTTAGCAGCTCCAACCATCTCTGCTGCCTCAAATTAAGATCCTTTTGTTTAAATAAGTGCTGGAGGCTACGATGATCATTAAATACCTCACAAGACACACCGTACAAATAATTCCTCCAGATCTTCAACGCGTGAACAATGGCAGCCAACTCTAGATCATGAATAGAATAGTTCTTCTCATGGGGCTTCAATTGGCGAGAAGCATAAGCAATAAATCTACCATCTTGCATCAACACACCCAATACCAACTCTCGAAGCATCACGATACACTGTATATGAACTTGAAGATGCGGGCAAAACTAACATTAGAGTCGTGGTCATGGCAGTCTTGAGCTTCTCAAATCTCTCCTCAAACTCATCCGACCACCTGAATGGAGCACCCTTGTGAGTCAACTGGGTCAAGGGTGATGTGATAGATGAAATTCCATGAACAAACCTATGGTAATAACCCACCAACCCAAGAAATTTGGGATTCTCTGTTGCTGAGGACGGTCTGGGCCAACTCTAAATCGCCTCTATCTTCTTCGGATCAACTTGAATACCCTCGATGAACACCACGTGCCCCAAGAAAGCCACTGAACTGAGCCAGAACTCACATTTGGAGAACTTTGCATAAAGCTTCTCCTCCCTCAACCTCTGCAACACAACTCTCAAATGCTCCGCGTTCTCCTCCTAACTATGTGAGTACACCAGAATATCATCAATGAAAACAATCACGAAGGAGTTAAGATAAGGCCTAAACACATTGTTAATCAAATACATGAATGTTGCCGGGGCATTAGTCATCCCGAAAGACATAACAAGGAACAAATAATGACCGTATCTGGTCCTTGAGGTTGTCTTAAGAATATTCGAGTCCATAATCTTCAACTGGTGATAACCTGAACGGAGATCAATCTTGGAGAACACTCTCGCTCCCTAAAGGTGGTCAAATAAATCATCGATACATGGCAAAGGATACTTGTTCTTGATTGTTACTTTGTTCAACTACTTGTAATCAATGCACATCATCATCGTGCCATACTTCTTTTTCACAAATAGAATAGGCGCACCTCAAGGCGACACACTAGGCCGAATGAACCCCTTATCAAGGAGTTCCTGAAGCTTCTCCTTTAACTCCTTCAACTCCGCTGGTCTACAATACAATGGAATATAAATGCTAAGTGCCCGACACTAGATCAATACCGAAATCAATATCCCTGTACGGTGGCATGCCCGGCAAATTTGCAGGAAACACATTGAGAAAATCCCTCACAACATGAACATAATCAATACTTGGAGTCTCTCCACTGACATCCCTCACAAAGGCTAAGTATGATAGACAGCCCTTCCCAACCATACGTTGGGCCTTCAAGAACAAAATCACTCTACTAGGGACAAAATCAGTCGAACCTCACCATTCAATACGTGGCACACCCGGCATAGCTAATGTCACGGTCTTAGCATGACAATCCAAAATAGCACGACACAAAGATAGCCAATCCATGCCCAATATCACATCAAAATCCACCATATAAAGCAATAACAGGTCCACTCGGTCTCCAGACCCCAATACTCACCACAGACGGCTGGTACACACCACAACAATAGTATCGCCCACCAGAGTAGATACACGAACAGACAAAATAAGAGAATCACGGGGCATCTCCAAATAACGAGCAAATTATGATGACACATATGAAAAAGTGGAACTGGGATCAAATAACACAGAGGCATCTTTGCGGTGGACTGAAATAATACCTGTAATCACAACATCTGAAGCAACAATATTTTGTCTAGCTGGGAGTACATAGAAATGAGCCTGACCACCACCTGATCAACCTCCCACTCTGGGGCAACCCCTAGCTGAATGACCTCCACCCCTGCTGCTTGAGCGGGTGGTGAATTAACTGGAGCTGAAGTCGAGGGCTGACCCCGCTGCTGAGACGGACTCTCAAGAAGACGAGGACACTGCCTCCTCATATGCCCAAACTCTCTACACTCATAACAACTCCCTGGTGCTGGAGACGGGGACTGAAGGGAAGCCCTGGTACCAGAATGACTAGTATAAGCAGGGGCGAATTTACAGGGATGGGTATGGATTCACGTGAACCCATGCTCCCTTCCCAAGATAACATATATCACAATAATTCTTCTGGTATAATACTTAATTAGATTTGGGTGAACCTATGCACAAGATGCCACTTTGGTCCATTGGTGGTTGTGTGCCCTTTTCATACTCCAGGTCAGGGGTTCAATTCCCCTGTCTGCTTCTTCCCTTTATATTTTTTGTCTTTTCTTTTTCTATTTATTGTCTTCCTTTTCATTCTTTTCTTTTTTGGTTTCATTTTGTGGTTTTTCTTCAACTGTTTTATCTTTTCTTTATTTTATGTTTATTCCTTTCTCCCTTTTTCCTTTTCTTTTTTGGTTCGTTCTTGAGTTTTATAATTCTTCAAAAATTAAAATTCACATTTTATCCTTACCTCTCTTTGTATCTCAATTTTGTTTTATGAACAACAGTCAACCAGTCAACCTCTAACCTCTAACAATAGTCAACCTCTAACTTTTTTTTCCAAATTTTTCTTTGATTTGTGAAGTGAGTTTTCTTCAAATAACGATGCTATTATTAATCACTTTTAAGGTATAAAATTTGTTAAGAATAATTGTAAATTGAATTACATTTCCTTATAACAATAGTATTAACCATGGTCTGCTTGATAAGTTGTTGTCACGACAAAAATTTGATGGAGTCAAGCTAGACGGTAGTATAGTGCACCCATACTCTAAAAATCCTAGATACGCCTCTGAGTAGAAGGACCCAGCATGGAAGAACCCTGAACTGATGGAGCACGGGACGAACTCTGCGCTGGAAGGGCATTGAGTGATGAACGGCCCTGATGAGAACTGTGAGAACCATGATCTGATGATGCACCACGATAACCTGGGCGAGCTGGCTGAGCATGCTTGAATGGACGAACTCTACCGTGCTGAAACTTACCCCTCGAAGGAGCGCTACTAACGCTACCAGATCCCCGAGGACTCTTGGCCTCCCTCTCCTCTTGCTCCTGGCGACGAACTGGCTCAATCTCGAAGGCGATGTCAACAACCTCCTCAAAATTAGCACCTAAAACCCTCTCTATAGTCATGAGAATCCTAAGCTGATATGTGAGGCCATCAATGAACCTCCCGATCCTCTCTCGATCAGTGGGAACCAACCAGACTGCATGACGAGCTAACTTAGAGAACCACATCTCATACCGCGTCACAGTCATATCTCCTTGACGCAACTACTCGAACTGCATGCGTAGCTCCCCTCTACGGGATTGTGGCACATACTTCTCCAAAAAAAGAATGGAGAATTGGTGCCATATAAGGGGCGCTGCACCAACAGACCTACGCCTCTCATAAGCCTCCCACCAAGTAAAGGCAGCTCCAGAAAACTGAAAAGTAGTAAATTCTACACCAACGGTCTCTAGAATACCCACTGTGCAAAGAATCCTCTAACACTTCTCCAAGCAACCCTGGGCATCCTTGCCCTCACTACACCTGAAAGTCGGAGGCTAAAGTCTACCAAACCTCTCCAATCGATGCTGCTCGTCCTTCGGCATAATCGATACCACATACTCCTGAGCTGGTGCAACTGGCTGGGCTAGAGGTGCCCTCGGTGTCTGAAGTCCCTGTACAACCTGCTCAGGTGTGCGAGCAACGAGAGTCTGAGTGCCTCTCCCGGCCTGAGAAGTAGATGTGACCGTAGTAACTGAGACTGCCTGAACGAAACCAGTGCACACTGATAGAATCTGAGCTCGAGCCTCCTGAAGGCCTAGAATCACAATAGTCACAACCAGTGACTAAGCTGGTGCTGCTGGAGCGTCCGCAATTAGGACCTGATCCTGAACTTGGGCAGCTGGTGGATCTGCTAGTGCTTCCCTAGCTGCAGTGCGGTTACACCCCTTCCCCTACCACGGCCTCGACCGCAACCTCGGCCTCTAATGGCCCTAACTGGAGGTCATCCATCTTGACCGATAACACGTGTCCTCACCATCTGTGAGAGAATAGAGTAACAAAAGTTTAGTACTAGAATCAACAAATTCGTACAACAAGAATTCAAGAATGAGAAGTTTTTCCTAAAGGTTGTTGAGCCTCCTGAGGACAAATATAGACGTCTCTGTACCGATCTACGCGACTATACTAAACCGGCTCATGGCTCATGAGACCTATGTAACCTAGGCTCTGATACCAACTTGTGACGACCCCAAATATCCCTAGCGTTATGGCGCCTATGACAATACTAGGCAAGCCAACCCAACAAGTAACCATAGTGAATTCTTTTTAAATCATTTTCTAAAACTGTTGAAGTCTCGAATTTTCATAAGAAATACATAAATCACATAAATGTACGGGAAACATTACAAAAAGTATACCAACACAACCCAAACATCTGGTGTCTCAAGTCTATAACATCTAAATACAAATAGTCTGACTGTTTAATACATTAACAAGTCTAAAAATGTAGAAAACAAGGATAGGAAGGAGGAACAAGGCTGCGAATTCCGTGCACCTACCTTACAGTCTTCGATAAACTCTGGGAAATGCTGGGGACCCTCACTCTGCCACTCGGGCACCTGGATATGCACACATGGTACATGGAGTAATGTGATTATGCCAACTTAGTAAGTAACTAAAGTAAATAAGGTCTGAGAGCAGTGACGAGCAGTTAAAAATTCGTATATAAGAGTATGCAAAAGAATATCAAGTGAAATTCAACAGTTTACAAACCAGTTTCTTCGTAAAACTTCAGTTTCAACTGAAATACTTTAAAATCATTTACTTAGAAGTTTTCAACAGAGGCTCATTATAAAAGAAGAGTGAAATCAACAAAAAAAGTCACAAATGGCCCCCTTAGGCAAGGCATGACTCATAAATACAACCTCTCGGGCAAGCCTCTGAGTCACTTGTGACTCAGCTCTCGTCAATAGTACTCACACTTAACACTCCAACTTAATAATATCTCATAATAGTAATAATTATAGTAACCACTTTGGTGTGCAGCCCGATCCATAGTTTATAGTCAACTATGCTCACCGTGGGCGTACAGACTCCGGAAGGGCTCCTATGGCCTAAGCGTCATATTGCTGCGACGCGCAACCCGATCCAATATATATATCGTTGCGGCGTGCAACCCGATCCATAATATATACACATAATATTGATGCGCCGTGCAACCCGTCCATAATATATATATATATATATATATATATATATATATATATATATATATATATATATATATATATATATATATATATATATAATCCTCACCATAAAGTCCTTAACCTCCCTCATTCATCAACCTCACAGCCACTCGGGCATAACAGTGGAAATCAGGTAACTCAGGCCAAACAATTTTTATCTTTTAAAAAGTAGAGTGATAAAAACCAGGTTTTAACAATAAACAGGTAAACATGACTGGGGATATACTTTCAAATAAATAGAGTGAGGAAAACAGTAGAAATTCCCCTAAGGGTCTCAGCAGGTAGACACAAGGCCCCAAACATGACATACAACCAATAATATAGTATAAATCTATGAAATACGTGATATCATAAGATTTCGAGTTAACTATGCGGCTTAATAGTCTTTATGGTACGGACCGAGTCACAATCCCTACCGGTGCACGCCCACATGCTCGTCACCTAGCATGTGTGTCACCTCGTTTATCAAAACAATATGAAATACTGGTGTTTTATACCCTCAGGTCCAGATTTACAATGGTTACTTACCTCAAGCCGGATGAAATACTACTTCGCGATACCTTTTCTTCTCGCCTCGGCCTCAACTCGCGCCGAATCTACTCAAAATCAGAATCATAACATTAGAAAATGCCAAGGGCAGCCCATGCGAAAATAATCAAATTATACCAAAAATCCCGAAATTTGGTCCAACCCGGAACCCTTGGCCCACATCTCAGAATTTGATAAATATCACATCAACGGAATTCTTATCTTCCCACGAGTTCATACATACCAAGAATAACATAATCTGACCACAAATGACCCCTCAAATCCCTAGATTAAGGTCTCACGTTTCTAAGCCCTAACTCCCCAATTTAGGCTTCAAATCCCCCAAATTTCATGTTCAATTAGGTAGAAATCACAATAGAACCAAGTATTAAGTCCATAACTTTTACCTCCAAGAAGTTCTTTTTGATTCCCTCTTCAATCTCTCTCAAGAAGCTCCAAAACCGAGTAAAAAATGGTGAACTTAGGCCAAAAATCGGGAAAATGGCCTTTTTAAATATTCTACCCATCTATTAATTTTTCTTAATCGCGATCGTGGGAAATCCATCGCGAACGCGAAACACAAACTCCCTGCCCAAAATTTCACTCTACGCGATCGCGTATCACCCATGCGAATGCGATGCACAAGGTCTTACGCTTATGCGATCGCGATACACAACAACCTTCACTCATACGATCACATCTCTACCTACGCGAATGCGAAGAATAACCTGGATGGCCCCCTACAAACCTCTACGCTATCGCGAGCCTCCTCACGTGATCGTGATGAAGGAATACCTGCAACAATCCTGAAGCAAAATCTGCAACTTCTCGACTATGCGTTTGGTCCGTTTAACAACCCGAAACTCACCCGAGGCCCTCGGGACCTCAACCAAACATGCCAACATACCCCATAACCTCATTCAAATTTGTTCCAACCTTCGGAACGCTCAAAACAATATCAAAATGCCAAAATTACATCGGATTCAAGCCTAAGAATTCCAACAACTTTCAAATTTTGCTTTTGATCAAAACGTCTATTCAACCTCGCGAATGACCTGAAATTTTGCACACACGTCACAAATGACACAAAAGACGTACTCCAACTCCCGGAATTCCATTTTGACCCCTATATTATAATCTCGCCTATCAACCGGAAAATGCCAAAATTTCAATTTCGCCAATTCAAGCCTAAACCTACTCCGAACCTCCAAAACACATTCCGATCACACTCCTAAGTCTCAAATCACCTCCCGAAGCTATCCGAACCATCAGAATTCACATTCGAGCCCCTTTTTCACTAAGTCAACATCCAATTGACTTTTCCAACTTAAGCTTACTCAAAAGAGACTAAGTGTCTCAAACCTCACCAAAACCTCTCTGAACCCGAGCCAACCAACCTGATAACACATAATATAGATAAACAAAGCAATAAGAAGTAGAAATGTGGAAACTGAGCGATAACTCATGAAATGAATGATCTCAATTGTTAATGTCATGTTTAAGACATACATTTTGTAACCTTTATATGTAATAGTATAAATAGAGACATGAAATATGAAATGGAACGCACTTAAACACTTGATGAAATAAGAAATTTATCTCTTATTATACTTATCTTCTTGTTTTATATTAGTATTTTGAGCTATATTTTTTAATATGCACGAGATATTTAAAAAAATTGTAACAAAAAGTAGTAAGTATTTCGTAATATTCGAATTTCGAGGGTGTCAAGGAGAATATTCGTGAATTTTTGGAAGATGGAAAATGCGTACAAGCTCAACTGTGGAGTGGGAGGTTACTGGTAAGGGGTATTCGGGAAATTGAAGGGTGAATCCGCGGAGGAAACAGTGAGCTTTTTCTTCAATTATATTCAGGCAAAGCAAAGGCCGCAAACAGTCATTGATGGATCCCAATGAAGCTCCATTATCAACTTCTCCGTCAAACTTCAATTTCAGCCAGCAACGTCATTTTTACCTAGCCGTCGACAGATTTCAGTTCAAAATGGTAATTTTCTTACTCTCCAATTTCGTGAACCATTAACTTTTCAATCTTATTGAGATGAAATTAAATAAAACAGGAGACTTTGGTGGATCTGTTGGGCATGGCTGGCCGGCTTCGGTGTTTACCTATTGTAGTTAGCTGCAGCACTCGCGACGAGCTCGACGCTGTCTGTTCCGCCCTTTCCACTCTCTCACATATTACAATTGCCGCTCTGGTTATATCTCTCAGCACACCTTTTTCCTCTTCGTTTCAAAGTTTTCAATTTACTATTAAAAATAAATTGTTAAAGAAAGATTGAATGGTTACTGATTGATTAATTGAATGATAAACATGTTATTTGAATGCAATTAGTATTAACAGAGGGAAATTGATATAGAGTATCCCAACTTGTTTGGGATTGAGGGTTGTTTGATTGATTGAATATAAATTGTGAAAATTGCAGTACAGTGATCTTGCTGAAGTGGAACGTGCAAGGGTTTTATCTAGGTTTAGACAGGCTACAATGAGGTGGAACAAGCAGGCTACAACTGAACATGGAGATGCAGCGGAAACAGAGAAAGAAGAGGAGAAATCTAATTTGATAGTTGTCACGGATGCTTGCCTTCCCCTTGTTAACTCTGGCGAGTCACCTGTCAATGCTCGTGTCTTGATTAATTACGAGCTACCAACAAAGAAGGTACTCTTCTTGCAGGCTTTATATTACCTTAATCATTCTTTCCAACATTTTGATAGCTCTTACTCGTGGGACTTGAAGATTTGTTAATTGATGGTGTGACTTTTAATTGTTGATCACAGCATTCGAGTGGGCTCGTTGCGAAACAAATGCACTGTTCTCGGTTTGGAATTTAGAATAAGAGAGCTAAATTTTAAGAAATAGGAAAGAGTGCACCATAAATTTCTGAAGTTGACCTTTGACCTACGTCCACTCAGTTCCACCTGCCAATTTCTCTCAGATATTGAAGTTCCATTATTTCCGTCCTTTCGGATTCTTTCATAAGGCATTGTCCCATAACATGCAGCCTAATTTTCTCCGTTGGAAGGTGAAACTGAAAATGATGCCAGAATATGAACATAAAGAAAAGATGTTAAATTCCTGTTAATTGAGAGTTTGTATGTACCATCAGGGTTTAAAGATAACAATACTAACTTAATATAACTGTTAGAATAACTATCAGATTGGAGGCATTGAGCTCTTAGATCAGGTCGCAATTGCAAGGATGTCAAAGTTAAAATTAAAAGTTCAGATTCTATGAAAATGCACTCGAAAGTTGGAAGTATGAAGAAGTACTTGAGAGATTGAGGATATTAGGATAAGCAGAAGTAGGACAAAATATACTCATGGTAAGTTTAGCCTCTTTAAGAAGAATGAAGTTGAAGTGAGATTAAGTAAAATTATGGTGCTGGAATGGAGATAATTCAAATATCTTGGTACAAACTTCTAAGAGAATGACACCATAAATGGAAACGTAACACATAAAATTGAAATAGGATGGCTGGAATGCAAGAGAGCTATGGGAGTGATATGTGATAGAAAAATACCTATCAAGGTGGAAGGTAAGTTCCATAAGATGGGTGTGGAGCAATGTTTCACCATATTGTCTGGGAATGAATATGGGCCTGTAAGCCCCAGGATATCACAAGTGTTGTATACATGTGAATATTAAGATGAAATTTTATATATGCAAGATTAGATAAGGTTAAGAATGATTTTTGACAGAATGTATCCAAATATAGTGGTCCATAGATGCAATATATGATGATTGAAAATGCTAAAATTGAACGAGGTAGACATAAAATCACATGGGGAGAAGTTCTCTTAAAAGACTTATTATCACTAATCCATGCGGACTTAACCAAGAGCATAACAGAAGCAAATAATCCATATAGGCAATACCAATTAGTTTGAACATTCTTGGAACTGTAACAACTATAGGGGTATCAAATTACTGAGTCATACCATGAAAGTCCGGGAGAGAGTGGTAGAAATGAGAGTGCGAAGGACGATGTCTATTTCGGACAACTAGTTAGGCGATCTACCACAGAAGCTATCCACCTTATTAGGAGGATGGTGGACAATACAAGGATAAGAAGAATGGATCTCCAGTACGACAGGGTTCCTAAGGAGGTCTTATGGAGATGCTTAGAGGTTAAAAGGGTCTCGGTTGCCTACATTAGGGTGATTAAAGACATGTATGATGGAGCTAAGACTCGGGTTAGGACAGTAGGAGGCGACTCAGAGCATTTTCCGGTTGTTACGGGGTTGCACCAAGGGTCTGCGTTCATCGCTTTCCTATTTTCCGTGGTGATGGATGCCATAACACATAATATTCAAGGGGAGGTGTCATGGTGCATGCTATTTGCTGATGACATAATTCTAATTGACGAGACAAGACCCGACGTGAACGAGAGGCTATAGGTTTGGAGACAGACCCTTGAGTCTAAAGATTTCAGGTTAAGCAGGACGAAGAGAGAATATCTCGAGTGCAAATTTGGGCCCGAGCCGACGGACGCGGGAGTGGAAGTGAGGCTTGACTCTCAAGTCGTCCCTAGGAGGGGTAGTTTCAAGTACCTTGGGTCAGTTATTCAGGGGACCAGGGAGATCAACTAGGATGTCACATACCGTAATAGGGGTGGGGTGGATGAAGTGGAGGTTAGCAACGGGAGTCCTGTGTGACAAGAAAGTGCCACCGTTACTAAAAGGTAAGTTTTATAGAGCAGTGGTTAGACTGACCATGTTGTATGGGACCGAGTGTTGGCCTGTTAAGAACTCATACATCCAAAAGATGCAAATAGCAGCAGAGATGGGGATGTTGAGGCGGATGTGTGGGCATACAAGGATGGATAAGATTATGAATGAAGATATTCGAGAGAGGTGGGCGTGGCCCCATGGAGGACAAGATGCGGGAAGTAAGACTCCGATGGTTCGGGCACATTCAGAGAAGGAGCACTGATGCACCAGTGAGAAGTTGTGAGCGACTGTCGGTGGTGGGCATGAGGAGAGGTAGAGGGAGACCTAAGAAGTATTGGGGAGAGGTGATCAGGCAGGACATGACGCGACTTAGGATTACTGAGGACATGGCCTTGACAGGGGATTGTGGAGATCGAGCACTAAGGTTGTAGGTTAGAGGGAAGTTGAGAATATTTCTACAGCGCGCTAGACTGAGACTAGCCAGCTAGGAATTAGGCTTAGGATGCTACTGATCAGCTACTGAGGCAGGGCTCTGTATGCTATATATTAGTATACTTTCCTCTTTCTCGTATTTCATATATTCCTTATATTGCTGTTATTTTATGTTATTTTATGTTTTGTTGTGTATTTTATGTTATTTATTGCTAGTACTAATATATCGTAACTTGTTTCTTTCTTGAGTCGAGAGTCTCCTGGAAACAACCTCTCTACTCCTCGGGGTACGGGTAAGGTCTGCGTACATATTACCCTCCTCAGACACCACTTGTGGGATTATACTGGGTTGTTGTTGTTGTTGTTGTTGTATTCTCGGAATTCCCCCACCTGACACTCCTATTTAACCCGATATTTTTCCTTTTCAAAAATTAGTTTGAATTAAGACATTGTTGTTATTTCTACACTTACATTTGGTCACATGTTTTCCAGACTGTTTTCAGTTTTGTTGGAGGTTTATGTGCAGTGTAGAAAACTAGGTGACATTTGTAGAATCTTTAATTTCAGATAATCTCTAGTTTGCCTTAAAGTACATATTTAATATGTGGAATTAAACGAATGGAGCTGAATAGATGTAGAGGATTCTTATAGTTGACCCCAACTAGTTTAGGATTTAGGTGTAATGGATAGATTGGTTGTGTAAATGCACTCAAGGATGATTCAACAGGATTCGTATTTCATAGGTTGATGCTTAAATGTGGGTAAGAGTAAGATGCTATATAACTTCTTATTTTTTCATCCAAGTTCTGGATTTTATTTTAGGACGGATAAACATACAATTCATGAATTGCATGATCCAATTAGAAGCCAAAAAAAACATATTAAGAAGGTACACCGAGCAAATGAAACTATGTACTTCTCCAAATTGTTTTTGCCTACTCATGTTTGCTTTCTTGTTAATATGACTTGGTGATTAGAAGTCAATGGATAAGATAAGATGGATTCAAAATGGTCTAGCAATTCAAACATTGAAAAGAAACTGAAATTGTAGACTCCCCCCCCATTTTTTTTGGAGGAGAGGAGGTTGTATAGTGACTGCAATACAGGGAGGATTGGTCCGTTATTTTTTGCCTTACATGAGAAGCAATTTGAATTGCTTTTTAACTATATTTTGCATAGATGGAAGATATGATGTTATTACACCTCTCTGATGGCCTGAGCAGAAGTGAATCGCCACGTGGTTTCGGATAATTGATGTTCGCGAAACACCTCTCCAACCATGTGAGGAGAAGTGTGATAATTGACGTTTCATAACCAACTTAATCTTAGCAAGTAGTGTAATAAGAATAACTTCTCCCCTTGTGAATAAATTGAACCTTGAGCCTAACTCAACCCAAAAAGCTTTTTCATGAGGTAAGGATTGTCCAAGTGCATTTAAGGAGAACGCCCATCCCCTTCACCACCGATGTGGGACTCTTCACATCCGCATACCCAGGAATGGATATCTGACTGGATATCTGGAGCATAGGCAATATAAGATGAGGCCCTACATCGGGTAACAATGAATTAGGATGGGCATAGCTCTGATACCATGTGAAATAAATAGACATTGGACCTAATTCAACCCTAAAAGCTGGCGCATGAGGTGAGGACTGCCTAAGTCTATATAAGGAGGCTACCCATCCCTTTCATCACTGATGTGCGACTCTTCACACTCCCACGCCCAAGACTGGATATCTGGAGCGTGGACAATATAATACCGGGGCCCAATATCGAGTTGAGTATGCGTTCTGCTCTGATACCATGTGAAAGAAATGGACCTTGGGCCTAACTCAACCCAAAAACTAGCTCATGAAGTGAGGATTGCCCAAGTCCATATAAGGAGACCACCCATCCCCTTCGCCACTGATGTTGGACTCTTCACGCCAGCTAACCTGTTTACATCAAGAGACGACCTACCACCTTGTTCCAGGATAATTTGATGTGTGTATATAGATCAGGATCAGAGGGCTTTTTAGGATTTGCGTGCTGATTAGGCAGAGAAGTACACAATGAGGAATGACAAGAACCAAAGGTGAATGAGAGCAATTAGTGACAGTTTAAGGCTTAAAACCTTAAACCTGAAAGATAACCCATTAATTGCTCCAGAGATCCAGACATGCAAGTAAGTTTGCTTGATTGAAAAACCCTAACATGAATCTAAGAGAAATTATCGTGATTTGGCAGACCCTGAACCTGCTCTAATACCATGTCGGCTGAAGTCATCACCAATTTGAAAGATTTGCAACACAAGATAGAGAGAAAATTCCAGTGTAGTTTCTACATTCAGTGAAGAAGAATATGAACATATGGAGAGTTCTCGAAGCTGGGAATGCATTAAATATGTATCGCAACTGACTTTAGCTGAAAAGAATGTATCCAGAAGCTATGCACAAACAACCAATAAGCTGTACAATACGTGTGAGCTGTTGATAAATAATAAATTGGGCCTAAGTCAACTTAATGAAGAACTTGACTGATAAGCTGGGGCTAGCCGCGCAAATGCTGCTGCCATTTACTGCATTGATGATCCAGTCAAGAGATGTTCCATTTCTGCACATACACAGTGTGTATATGTGGCTTCACTCACTTAGCCGATAATTAATGTACGTGTGAAACGATAAACTCGATATACTCTTAAATGTGCATTAAAGTTTTTGAGGTATTTGGGTTTGAGTTCCGAACTTGTTTAAGATTGAGGCATAGTACTAGTTGTTGTTATTAGGTTTGCAGTTATCTTTTTTGTCCATGAGTATAATATGTATCATGGGCGCATTCAAGGGTGTGACCTAGTTGTTAATGAAGTTGAACTATGAGGTTTTAGGTTCAACTCCCAACGAGACAACAAACTACTAGGTGACTTCTTCTCATCTGTCCAAGTCTTGGTGGATAGAATTATTTGGTACCTGTTGCTGGTGGGAGGTAGCAGGTATCCCGTGAAATTAGTCGAGATGCACAAGCTGGCCCAGACACCACATTTATTATAAAAGAATGTATCATGGGCTGATAAGAGTCTTCTTGCTCTTAATTCTTTAATCTTATTAGTCCTCATTTCTGTTCTTCTGGGAGCACATTTGATCCTTGAAATTGTTGGAGGGAGTTGCCCTATAAAAAGCTTGTATAGTGAAATAAATAGTCTTCTTCATTTGACAGTTGCATTAATTGTTTGGCTTTGTATCCTGTACTTTAGAACTTGCAGATGTACTTACTTTGTTGTTATGCTCTTATGTAGGAAACATATATGAGGCGCATGGCTACTTGTTTGGCAGCAGGTTCTCATTCGATACTATAGAAGTGACTTTGACAAGAGAATAGATGAGACTTGAGAGAAGGAATAAGAGGATGGAAGTAAAGAAAAACAAGACGAAACATATCTAATATTCACAGCATATCCTTTATAACAGTTCTTCCACCTTGGAGTCACTATGCAGGATGTGACCTAACAATCCCTTCCTTCAAATTCCTTTGTTTCCCCCCCTCATCAAGTGTTTCTACATAATTCATAACAGTGCCATGTTAGCTTTGTTTTTCTTGAACATATCACATAAGTTTCTGGATTATGTGCAGATGGAATTGTGATCAACATGGTTGTTGGAGGCGAAGTTGTTACTCTCAAAAGCATTGAAGAAAATAGTGGCCTTCTCATAGCAGAAATGCCCATCAATGTATGTTTTTAATTTGGTTCCTCTTGTTTATTATCGCATGGAAACATCAGTTTAATGCCAGGAATGAGATTATGGGTTATTTGGACCCGTATGTTGTTGTATTGCTATTTGCCAGAGCATACGTGCACAAATATTTCTTATTTCCATTCTTTTGAAGTTCTAGATTGTCTCAGTAACGTTTGCATGTCAACTTTTGACCATGCTTCTGAGCAGATTTTTGAGATGCTGTGAAGGGATGAGGCCCTGCAAATGTCATCTAAACACATGAGATTCCAAGTAACTAGGTATTATGATTAAAAAATTCTCCACTTTTGTAGTACTATCTTAGAGTGTTATTTGGCTGCATGATATTTACCTTGTAGGTAGCATTTCATTGTTCGACTAGATTTTATTAATATAATTTTTCCTCTTACCTCTATCATTTCTTTAGCTCTTCTTTTTTAGTAATAAAAAAGAAAGATAGGTTCACTTGCTTAAAAGGAGAGAAGAGTTCTGTTGATCAATTTGCATCATATTGCAGTGCTTGGTCAATTTTATGGGCGCAGATGAGGCTTGATGACCTGGCCGTTTTTCTTGGGGGGTAGGTTTCTGGAAGGGGGTGAATGTGATATTCATCTTCAAGATGATTTTAGTTCTGGCATAACATAGCTCCTTGCCTATGTCAATAGGAACGGGGCTATACAAATTTATTAGCAGTCTGAAGGTACTCTGCACGAGATGTGAATTAGGGAAGATTCAAATGGCCGCCACGTTTATGTTGGAGCATTTGGGGTCTTCCACACGTAGAATCTTTATTGGGCCTTGTCAATTTACTTCAGTTTGTTGATGCATTATGTCCAATGTTGATTATATAAATGGTAGTTAGGAGGTTGCTTCTTGATTTCAACCCTCCAAGTGGTTATGCCCTAGAAGGGTCCCGTTATCTTGAAACCTATGGATTGGTGATGCTTTGGTGCCAATCAATGTTTCTAGATGATCTGTGGAGTTCTTGTTCTTGGCTTTAGTCATTTCCATAGCTTCACTTTTCAATTTTTACTTGAATAGTCCACCATCTTTCACAAATGCGGCCACTGAACTTTGTTAGCTGTAGCCACTGGCACATTGTCATAGTTTTCTGTTACGGGTTATATTGCATGAGAAAGGGGAGGGACAACCTATATTCTTTGCTGCCAACTGATATGGCCTTACTTTGAAGTTACAAGATTTTGACTTGGAGGACTTTTAGTGTTACTGTTGTTGAACTTTAATGAATTGATCATCTAATAGGCATAGAGCTGGAAACTGTAATAAGTGTTTTTAATATTGTAATTCCAATTTTCTGAGAGAAGAGAAGTTGATAGAAGGAAAAGAGAATCATAGTATAAAGACGAGAGAACAACTTCTTTAATCTGTTACTAGTATGTATTATTATCTTAGTCAGTTTGCTCAAAGTCTTTATCTCTTATTTCATCATGTATCTTTTATCCCCATTCAAAGAGTCATTTGGTTGGGACCGGGAGATTGGTCTGAAGCCAAATAAATTAATTGGGATCTTTCTAAGAAGATTTTGGAATAGACCTGCTCAGGCCCAGATCAATGAATGAGTTGCATGATGTGGTGCAGATATTTTAGGTCTAGCTTTTAGTCCCAACACTGTTAAATAGGTTATATTTGTGTCTGCTTTGCAGATAATGACATCCATCAAAATCTTGACTCCAAGAGGGTAGATGTGTACCATTTGAAGCTTCTTGTTGTAAATTTCTGGATTTTAACCAACACTTTTAACTATACTAACTATATTTAGCTGTGCTTTCTGCTCGGCCCCTCAAAGACCTTTATCTCTATTGGCATTATATATCTTTTCTCTCCATTCGGTGAGATTGTAGTGACTATGGAGATGTATAAATAGATTTACATATGTTAAGTTGGATGAAAATTACTAAGAAGAAAGAAGCAAAAAAATGCTACTGGAGAAGAAGACTATTTTTGCGGGAAGGTAAGATGTATTTTCTCCAGGTCGTTTTCTTTTCCCTAGTCTATGTCTAGTTGAGTAAAGTTTTATGCCCAATTATCGATGATATTCTTGATGAAAATTGCAAAATAAGTGATTGCTACATGCTTGGTGTTTTTGGAAAACAGTGGAACTATCTACCCTTAACTCAATCTTAATCCCCTAAACCAAATATGGGATAGAGAATAACGAAAGCTTGCTAGGTGTCTTCATTTGATTGTTCCAAGAATTATACCTCGGTTAGTCTTGAGGGAAAACTAAACATATCCTAAATGGCTTTCACTGAAGGAATTTGGATCTTGTCTATTTGTGTAGTCTTCTTCCCAATGATGAGTTCCAGTTGTGCGTTTACTCTGTTTACTATTACTACTATTTATAAGAAAGAAGGAAAGGGCCCGTTCATTAATCAGTGGTATAAAAGAATCATTTCCCTCCAATCCCAGTACTTCACAATGTCCATTACCATCCTTCCCAAGAGTAACTTGTATAGCCGATAGTTTGCCTCCCAATAGTACTTGGGATAATAGTACTATTTAATACTTTTATTGCACCAAAGTCACAACTATTTTCTTATAAAGAAAAAGTCATTTAACTTACCTAAGTATCAGATAAAGTCACTAAACAATTGTTTATAATAAAAAACTCCCAGTTTTATATTATGTCTATTGTCACTGTCTCTTTTCTTTTCTCCTAATGATTATGTGATATGTAGGCAAAGTTGAATGATATTCTTGGCCTTGGGAATTTCCACTGTAACATTTGTTATGAGGTGCACCAACTATAATACATTTGCTTATTACTTCCATTGACGCTCAATATACAAGTCTTCTATAAACTTCTATTGTGAAAATGTCTGGTGCAAAAACTCTAGGGAATATATAATTTATCTGACCATTCTTTTAGAGAGACAAAAGAAGGTACATTACAAACTCGTGAACCTCCTCTCTCTTACCCCATGGAGGTTTAGATTTACCGGTAACTCATATCCTATCGTTCAGACTTCAGTATATATTATCACATAATGAAGGGGTTGCTAGTAAGTGTTTGGTCTATGGCTCCGGCATGCAGTGGCTTCAGTGTTCGAATTTTGAACACCCTTTGTCAGTGGCTACACAAGAGCAATAACTAGTAATATTTTACCTTATATGTAATATAATTTTTTGGCGAAGGTATTTAGTTGATCACTCCTCGGCCAACATTGCTTCACCCTTGCCGGTAGGAGTGACAAACGGGCGGGTCGAGTCGAGTCGGATATATTTCGAGTCAAAAGGAGTAATGAAAAAATGGATCAATTATCCGATCTGATCCATATTTAATATGGATAAAAAAACGGGTTAACCGGCAGATAATATGAGACCCATATTAACCATGACTTCTTATATATGATCACTTTTGGGAGGATTCTTAGTCTCCCTAACTTGAGGAACCCCCAATTTGAGGATTTACAAATGTAAAAGTTAGACCCATTGGTTATCCGTTGGTTACTCATCAGTTATTCATTTTTTAAATGAATAATATGGGTTTTATCCATATTTGACCCGTTTTTAAAAAGTTCATTATTCAACCCGTTTTTAGTGGATAATATGGGTGGTTAACTGTTTTGTTTTAACTATTTTGCCACCCCTACTTGCTAGCATGTGTTAATAGTTGTGCTGATAGTATATTGTCAATCAATAACGAAGATGGGGAGTTGATTCGGCAAATCCATGCAGTTGGTCCATCACTTATAACCTTTCTTTTCTTAGCACAAACTTAAAAGTAAGATAAGAATCTTCAGTTTCATGCAATAATCAGGAGTATCAGGTCCCCACATTTGAAGGGGACATACAAAGCAATGAAACGGAGCAATTGGTTGATGAAATTTTCCATGGAAACAGAAGGGTCACGTGAAATCTTATTGCCAGTGCATGACTTGTTCGGGGCAATTAGTTTTGAGTGTTTGTTGTCTGTCTCTTTCTTGATCAACTGTGGAAGATATTGATAGAGATAGATCCTGTCTCATGGAAGGGAAGAAAGGGAACACAATGAGGATGTATAACCATATGGTCCCTAAATTTTATGAGAAAAAGGAGAAATATCATCGGCACCTTTGCCATGGATGTCTGCTCTTCATACAACAATTTTACTGGACTAAGGTGGCCTACCTATGTATACTGCTGATGACTTAGAGAGTACTCTCATCATCTTGGCTTCCGTCAATAATGGGTTATTTTAAACTAAAAACACGAGAAATATATATATCTACTTTATGACTTGTACAAGTCCCCTTGAATCCTTGTTAATCATTTGCAATTTAGGTTCATGAGCAGCTGGGTGCTGCAAGTTAGATAGATTGATTACACTTGGTAATAATGCAATGTTAATTTGCTGCTAATGGACTAGTGGTGGTAAAACGGATAAAACGAAACAGTTATTCACCTATATTATCCACTAAAAACGGGTTAGATTATAAACTTTTTAAAAACGGGTCAAATATGGATAAGAATCATATTATTCACTTAGAAAATGAATAACCAATGGGTAACTAATGAGTTTAACTTTTACATTTATAAATACTCAAATTGGCGGTTCCTCAAGCTTGGGAGGTTAGGAATTCTTCAAAAAATGATCATATCCAAAAAGCCATGGATAATATGATTATCCATATTATTCGCCGGTTAATCTATTTTTTATCCCTATTAACTATGAGTTGGGTCAAATAATTTAATTTATCTATTTTTGCATTATCCCCACTCTACAAGTGTGGACTTATGGTACTGAAACCAGATAAATCTACTCAAGTTTCTGCGGGGAACACAGAAAGGGTTAATCGAAGTAGTCAAATTAAAGCATATTTCAGTATTAGTTTTTGAAACAAAAGGGTCATTCGCCAATGCTTAAAAGCTAGCTGATCATGTTGCCTCTAATTCCTATTGTTCTTACTGGTAAAAATTTCATTAACTAAAAATTTATATTTGTACGAAAATCTGTTAAACTCCAGTCCAAAAAATGCACGTGGAACATATATTTTGACCTCCTTTTGCCTTTTGGATCTTCATCTTCCATGGCTTTACTTATCAACTCCTAGACAAAGGAGAAGTGATGTGTGCTTACACGTGCAATGCTTTGTGAGAGTTTTCATATACGTGGTGATTACCATGCTACGTTGATGACACTTTCTTCCTCAATCCTCACCCACAGACGATGCAAATCCCCCAGATACTCTGGAGTTTAAAATGGGAGGGCCTAATAATTGGAATTGAGTTCGAGTTTTATGGTAACGCTGGAATGACATTTATTTATTAAGGGTTATAACTTACCTTTTCAATTTTATTTTCGAAGAAAAAAAGAAAGAAAACAATTTAATTTATTACCAAATTAAGTAAATGATGTATTCTAACTAGTTGATGCATGTGACATTGTTACTTTATCTTTTTTTTCTTTTCTTTCTAAGTTGCTAGAGTAATTCACTGTTGCCATATGTAGCAGTTGACTTTGAAATAAATAATCTGATAGTGTTATCTTTTAAAATAATATTTTTCTTGTTGGTAAAGATGGTATTGTAGTTGCATATCTGGACTATTCTATCAAGTACGCGCATAAAAACTGTATAACTCAATTTAAGCAAATGATATTGTGAATTTTTTTATAAAAAAGAAAAATGTGAAGCAACAGAAGGCAGAGAATCTAAATGACGAAGAGATGTGATGACAGCTTACTGAAATTTGGCATTTGCATGGAATCCAACAAAAGATTTGGCTTCAAGTCCAGAAATGACAAAGGTCCTCCCCATGTACACCTTCCACCTTATCTTTCCTGTGTCTCACTCACTCCATTTTAAACCACCGAACTCACCACTCACCCACTGGTACATATCAACGCTATGCGTACATTTGCTCGTTAAATAGAAGGTGAAAGGAGTGTTCATTGCTAAGTCGGATGAACTTGGATTCTCTTGTGTGTACTCTATAGTTCTATCACATACAACAACTTCCATTTGCTCTGTTCCGCTTGTACATTCAATGTGTCCTCTGTAGTTACTATTTCTTTCCGTCTCTTTTAGTCACAAAGCAATTAATACGAAAAAGCAAGTAGGCGGCGTAATTCATAAAGCAAGAAGATACAATATCTGCATTTATAAAACTTCACCAGTGGAGTATCGCACCCCTTTTTCATCGGATTCTCATCCTGATGGCTCTAGTCACTTCAACGCCTCTGCTGATGGATCCGAGATTGAAAGCAACTCATGCAGGTGATGAGCAAGAACAGAAGCATCGACCAACCATTTCAGAGGTTAGCTTTTTATATCCCTTTTCTTTTTAAGAAAATGTGTATCTTTAATGTTGACATTGGAATATCTGATTCTAGGTTGTGGAGGAGATCAAACTGATGTATTCCATAGCCTTACCAATCATCGCTGCTGGATTGCTAATATATGGAAAATCAATGATATCGATGCTGTTCATGGGTAGATTAGGTAAAGAAGCACTTGCTGGCGGGTCTTTGTCTATTGGCATAGCTAATATCACAGGCTACTCTGTTCTTTCTGGTCTTGCTATGGGTATGGAAGCTATATCTTCTCAAGCTTGTGGTGCTAAGCAATGGCCTCTTATGGGTCAAGCTCTCCAACGAACAATCTTGATTCTGTTATTTTCATCCATTCCCATATCTCTCTTGTGGCTAAAGATCGAACCTTTACTTCTTTTGTGTGGCCAAGATCCAACCATTTCATCCATTGCTTCTACCTATCTATCATTCTGTCTCCCTGATCTTTTCTTTCAGTCCCTTATCAATCCTCTCAAAATCTATTTGCGAACTCAAAATGTTACTTTCCCTCTTACGTTTAGCGCTGCTTTTTCCCTTGCCCTGCATGCACCTATCAACTATTTCCTCATCTATCACCTTGGCCTTGGCATTAAAGGCGTCGCTATGGCTGTAGCCATAGCTGATTTCAATCTACTTATCGTCCTCTTTCTTTATGTTAGTCTTTCTGGTGTCCATAGAAAATCTTGGCAAGGTTGGTCTGCAGAATGCTTTGATGGGTGGAGGCCAATTTTGAGTCTTGCTATCCCAAGTTGCATTTCTGTATGCTTAGAGTGGTGGTGGTATGAATTGATGATATTATTATCAGGGGTGCTTTTTAATGCTGCTGAAGCTGTGTCCACAATGGGAATTCTCTTGCAGGCAACTTCACTTGCTTATATATTTCCCTCAGCATTAAGTTTAGCTGTTTCCACAAGGGTAGGAAATGAGTTGGGAGCCAATCGACCTAGTAAAGCAAAGACTTCTTGTCATGTAGCAGTTTTATGTGCAATATTTACTAGCTTCATTGCAATGCTATTTATGACTGCGTTACGAAATGCTTGGGGCAAGGTTTTTACAGACGATGAGGCGATTTTGTCGCTAACGGCGGTGGCAATGCCGGTGGTGGGGTTGTGTGAATTGGGGAACTGCCCGCAGACCACCGGTTGTGGTGCTTTGAGGGGCAGTGCAAGGCCAGCTCTGGCTGTTCATATAAACTTGGGCTCTTTCTATGGGGTTGGGTTGCCTCTGGCAATTGTATTGGGCTTTGTTATGAAAATGGGCTTATTGGGCCTGTGCATGGGCTTGTTGGCTGCTCAAGCTGTTTGTGCATTTCTTATGATTTTTGTATTGAGTAGAACGGATTGGTTGATGCAAGCTGAGAGAGCCAGAGAGTTGATTGGTATGGATAAAACTGAGGATGAAACTATATCAATTAAAACGGTATGCTAGAAAATAATTGTATTTATCCTTTCTTCCTTGTATACTAATAATTGTAAGAATATACAGGGGTATGTATCTTCCTCTTTTTTCTATTTATTGAGTTTTTTTTGTTTCTTTGTTTTATTTTACTTGCTTTCGGTTTTTGTAGTCATGTGTTATTCGGAAGAAAACGAAAAGATCCTCTTTTCCTATTTATAATTAAATAATTAAGGTGGAGGTACATGTTGCTCATGAATTCCTTTGGAACTTAACCATCTATGGTCATAATTAAGAGTTTGATCATCAACGTAATGAGTTCGACCTTTAACATTACTGAGGAGTGAGGATAATGAAAAAAGTAATACCCATAAAAGAAGAAAAAAAAAGAAGGGGGGGGGGGGGGGGGGACTCGTTAGTGTTCTTGAATTTGCCACACCCACCGAACCTTTTTCCTTTTGGGTATACTTTCAAATTTAAGGGAAAACTCCTAACTTGGAAATTGGGTGGCTAATAGTATAAACGAAGAAAGAACTGACGTGTTACTTATTATCTAGAAAAAGAACTTATATTCTTACTTTTTTGTAGAGTCAAATTAGTTTTTTAAAGTTGAATTCCTTAATGTGATTGAAAAACAGAGTACTCCAGCAAGGTCTTTTACCAAAAATGTACGTAGTATGAATTTACGGCCATGAAACTAGTCCCAATAATTTGTATATTGGACCTTTTTTTTTTCTTTTCTTGTTGCTATAGTGTTATAAAACTCGCAGAAGCGGCTCGACGATATCTATGGCCTAAAGCCAAAAATTAAGAAGAGGCATTAAATTTATTGTAATAAAATAACATATATATAATTCTTATTTGTTTTTTTTGCTCTTTTGTTTTGTTAATAGTGGTTTATGAATCATATTGTACGTATTTTGGCCCTTTACTCGGCTACATGTTAGCTCACCACCATCGAAGATATCTAGTAACTCTACTTACCAAAGCTTCACAATTTGTTGGTAAGAAATATTCACAATCAAGGATAACATTGTTGGAAGTTCCGATCATTTAATAATCTTATTTCAAGTAGATGTTAAAATAATTCTACACATTTGAAATGGTTTAAATGTATTTGGAATTAAAAAAATAACTTAATCTACACTTTATAAGAAATAATTTAAAATGACTTAATCTACTCTTGATAAGAAACAATCTACTTCAAGACTTTATCTTATTTAATTTATTATCAATGTCTCCATCAAACTCATGTTATTTTTGCATATTGTATGTTTATTACGAAACTCTAAAGTCTATCTAAATAACCTCTACTATTTTTTTAAAGAACATCTATTACACTCCAAATGAAAAAGAATATAAATTTGTTATCTTTTTTTTTTTAATATATAGTAACACAATATAACTGTTAATGAAAAATTGGGACCTTCAATTTGAGGGGCCTAATGCAATTACTTTAGTCGCCTGTCGCCTCCCCATTAATCCGGCACTGAAAACTCGTAGAAGCATATCTATTTTGAAGCTTATACTGTTAAATTTGAGAATGATATGGATATTAGAAAAGGTGTTCAAGAAATATGAATTAGTTATAGTTCACTATACAATACAATCGAATCAAACAAGAAAAATATTATTAAACCACAACAAATATTACAAATTGATAGGCTAGGACAACATATCAATTGCATTAAAACTCCATAAGTGCACCACTATCTCAACTACGGGACGCCCCACTGTTCCCGTAGTTGGGCCATCCCAACTTCCCCCATTAATAGAGCTTCATCCACCTGATCCTCTCCACCATCGACGGTGAAGTCAATCATCAGGCCTCCGGGCAGCGACAATATATCATCAACCGATGGAACTTCGTCGATACCTACTGGTCTTGCACCTCCCATTGCCGGGGATGGTCCCTCGACCACCAAAAAGCTACCGAAAAATTCGCCGGAAGAACAGTTGAGAAGAACTGCCTGCCATTACTGATTCACTAACAAGAACAAAATAATGTTTGGTGGGCGAGATGGAGGTTGTAACAATTGAAGACAAAGATGAAGATGAACTAGCAAGAAGAAAAGTTTCTTCAGAATCTCTCTTAGACCAACAATAAGAATATGAGAAATAAATGTCTCAACCCTTTATTTATAAGCACACAAGTGGCTTTCACGAACCCTAATAGCCATCATTAACTACATGACCAACCGCAAAATGGTTCATTTTAATAGAAACGTGTGTCATAATGACAGGCTCAATGAAGCGAATTTTCAGTCACCAACCGACGTCTCTCTGTCAAAACGGTCATAACGACCTATATATGCTGAGGAGACGTTCCACACACCTTATAAATTCTGGACGTTGTAATCTGAGCAAAAAAAATCAAAAAATAAAAACGAAATTCAGCCCCAAAAACATTTTATTGCTTATTCTTGTTTTCAGAATTCAAGTATTATTTGGTTTCCTAATCAAGAAACGAAACAAGAAGAGGGGATCCTAAATCTTGAAGATTAAGGTAATTTTTTTGCATATTCTTGAGGGTTTTGGGTTTCTTAAATTCTTTTCTTTTTTTCTATCACTAACCAATTCCTATTCCTTCTAGGTTTGAACCGCCACTTTCCTTTTCTTTTTCTAACTCTTTATTCTTATCACTACATGTTGTGACGTATTAGGTTTATTAATAAATCTAAAGATAAACAACCATGAGTTGCTTTGAATTGGAAAAGGCAATAGATGTGAAAACAATAGAAGGAAAAAGCCAAATATTAGATATACATATTTCTTCTAATCTATGTTCAAGATGTTTCAAATAGCTTATAAAGAAACGAGGCGAGCTATGACTCAACAATTTGAAAAGTCAAACTTACAACATGCTGAAGGGAAGGAAGACAATGATAAAGTTATTTTTCAAACAAAAGCTACAGTGATGTCTGTGATTTGTGCCTTAAGAATTGACAAAGAGGTTGGCTATAACTCAATTAGCACTTATATGGTTGAAAAATTGAACTTGCCTTATGTTGAGCATATTGAGCCCTACATGTTTGGAGGAGTAAAGGTAGATAAAAGAGTGTTATTACTATTCTCTATTGGAAGGTATGAGGATGCAATATGGTGTGATGTGATTCCCATGAATAGTTATGATGTCTTGTTGGGAAAGCCATGGTATATTTACAGAAGAGCTTCATATAATATGGGAAAAATAGATACTCTTTTGAGATTAACGGGGAGAAACTCATTCTTTGACCTTTTATTCCATCACAAATTTGTGAAGATGAAAAGTCCATTAAAGAAAATATAAAAAGTATGAGAGAGAAAAGGATGAGAGGAGTAAGGGAGTGCATGTAGACATCTCAATATTTCCAAGATTTTCTAGATTCTTTTCAAGATCGGTTTGAGACTTATTTCCGTATATTATGGGGCTATATTTATTGCTTTCCTAGTTAGTTAATGTTATGTTTACCTTTTCCTAATTTTTATAGAATTACTTTCCAAGAATAACTTGATTTTTACTTCCTAGTATTTTCCTTTTCCTAAGGTAGTTGGACTTGTTGTCCAAAGTAGTTTAGGACTATATTTCCTTATTGTTAGACACAATTTTGTGACCCCCTCTCTATGTAAAGGGGTGTTTTCTTTGTTTTTAGACTTAGAGTATTCAGATTATTTCAATTATTATCAATAAAAATTGTGAGATTTTTCTTGCACTCTTGTGTGTGGCTACTCTTGGATTTATTCTTCAACCTTCAAGACTCAACCTAAGGTGGTAAGAATAAACCTTTTTTGAAATCTTAGATCACTTCTAGGTATTCAAGAAAGGTGATAAGTTTAGGCTTATTATTGTTCTTGTTATTGTAAAGGGTTGGGTTTCACAATCTATCTCTTGTTTTTAATTATCTACCAAAAGCAATTAGATCTTTGTTAGCTAATTGTTGTTGTTAGAATTCAATAGACTTCTTGAATTCAAGAAACCCTTTCTTGAATTCAATCTATCTTTAATTTTTTGTTTTTTCTCATTTCTTTATTTTCTTTTAGCCTCCGCACGTTTCTTGATTTTTTTTGTTTTTCTTTAGTAATTCTTGAATCCCCTATCGTGTTGTTATCACAAAAATAACAGTTGACCTCTCTATCCGAGCTTCTCAAACTATAGTTGATGAAGTCCGCTCATCGAGCTCGTCCAATGAACAACCTCAATAAGCAGAAGGACTAACTGTATGGGTCGGAATTCGACCCCATGATTATTAACGAAGTTAATTCCGATTTAGGCTAGTTCATGATTAATAAGTTGTATGACCACTCAGAATTAACGGTATTTAATTCTTATCTGGTTCGACCAACAAGGCTACGCCCTATTCACCATCGTGAAGGCGAACCCACAGCGTGGTCACGACCACTTATTAACGGTTCATGAAGCTTGCAGCTATAAATACCAAAAGAGGGAACCCTAGAAATAGGGCTTCTTTTTCGCCACATATTATAGAAAGGTGAAATGCCATTGTAAGGTTTCGAACCTCTTCATGGAGAGGAAGACCAAATCAATCTATCAATAAAGGCTCTTAATATTTCTCCTCCTAACTTTGAGTATTTATTTTTGCATCTTTCGTTTGGCTCAACGGATAATTACGATTTCCGATGATTTTTTCGTGATTTATTTATATTGTTTCCCACTCATAAAGTATATAATAACTTTTGAGGAAACAGTGAGAATAAGAAAAGGAAAGGAAGATACCGAGGGATGAGTATGCTGTTCAATCAAAGACAGGTTTCCAAAAGAAAGCAAGCAAAGAAAATATGCTTAGAAGATTTAAATACCTGTAACAAGTTGAAACATAAATAATATAGTCAGTTAGTCACTACTGATGTTGCAAAGCTATATAACATATCGGATTGCCAGGCTAACGCCTTTAAATTCTAAAGCTTGTCGAAGTAAAATCATCTTATTACAAGCTAAATCAGTTGCATATAATATAACGGTAACAACCGTCTCACAGCGGTAACAACCGTCTTCTCCGGCAACTCATCGGCAAACCAGTGCCGCCGGTTTCGGTCCAGGTAAGTTCCACTCCTCTTTCTCTCTCCTCTCTCTCTCCCCGCGTCCCCTCCTCTCACTCTCCGTTTTTTTTTTCTTCTCCTTTCTCTCTCCTCCCACCTCTTTCTTCGACACCTCCTACACCACCGAGACATACACCGTCAGGCGCACAACTCCTGCGAATTTCGTCGCCGGAAGCAGCCTCACGCGCCGCCGACGACCACCCACGCGCCGCCGCCGACAGCCACGCGTCACGCGCGTGACCACTGTTCCGGCAACTTTTTCAACTGGCTCCTTTTGGACAGTATTTTCCCCCCTCAATTCCGACCAACTCGGTGCTTCCGGAATATTCCCCTGCTCACTTTCATTTTATACTGTCCACTTAGCCACCTCAGTTTTCTCACTGCTTACCACAACAGATCCCGGGCTGCCCAGAGGTCTGGGATTTTTGTTCTCGCCGGAAATTTTTCTGGCAACCCCTGCACTTGTCCTTTTATTATCTCCTCTGCTTTTGTGGGTGTATTTTGTTTTCTTGGACAGGTGCCTATTTCACCGGCGAGGATCTCCGGCAACTCTCGTTCAGACTCGCGGTAGGACGCAATAGAGCCGCACACTCTGCTAAGATTCAGGAAAACTTGGGCGCAGCAAAGCACACTTTCAGGTTTTTCCACCGGGAGTTGGTATCTCCCGCTCTCTTGTTTACTTTGTGCACCTTTTTACGTATTTTAGCTAGCATTTCGAGTGTGGTCTATTCTGTTGTGATCTAGTTTGCTACATTTGCATTTTTCGCTATAGCGCGTGTGTGTGCCACTGTACCCCTTATCGGTTGGTGGAATAGTGGCCGCGGCGGGGGATGATAGCGTAAGGTTATGTCCTCAGGGGGTGGGGGTGGTCGCGGGGGTAAGTAGGGGAGCAGGGGTTGGTCCTACGGGCAGAGCGGGAGGTAAGGGTGGGAAGAGGGCAGCGGACGCCCATAGATTAAGGATTGGGTCATGGAACATAGGCACTCTGACGGGTAAGTCCATTGAGTTGGCGAAGGCTCTTCAGCGGAAGAGGGTTAACATAGCGTGTGTCCAGGAGACTAGGTGGAAAGGGACAAAGGCGCGGGATGCTGATGGGTTTAAGCTGTGGTACTCTGGGCTCGTGAGGGGTAAGAATGGAGTGGGCATCTTGGTTGATAGGGACCTAAGGGAGTCCGTGGTCGAGGTTAGGTGAGTGAATGATAGGTTAATGTCTATTAAGCTGGTTATTGGGGGTGGCGTTCTCAACGTCATCAGCGCTTACGCGCCGCAAGCAGGCTTAGACGAGGAGGCTAAAAGGCGCTTTTGGGAGGACTTGGATGATCTGGTGGGGAGTATTCCCCAATCTGAGAAGTTAGTTATTGGAGGGGACTTTAATGGTCATATTGGGGCTGAGGCTGGTGGCTATGATGAGGTGCACGGTGGCTTTGGCTTTGGGGCCAGGAACGGAGGAGGCACTTCGCTGCTTGATTTCGCCAGGGCTTCCGAGCTACTGATTGCGAACTCGACATTCCGGAAGAGGGAGGAGCATTTGGTCACCTTTAGGAGTTCGGCGGCGAGGACTCAGATTGATTACATCCTCATCAGAAGGAGCGATAGGGGTTTGTGCAAGGACTGCAAGGTTATTCCGGGAGAGTCTCTTTCAACTCTCCATAGACTACTTGTGATGGATGTCGATCTCTGGGTGAAGAAGAAGAGGAGGGGCGCCCGGGGTCAGCCGCGAATTAGATGGGGAGCTTTGTCTAAGGAGAAAGCACAGGAGTTGGAAAGGAGGTTAGTGGAGGGCGGAGCTTGGAGAAGTTATGGGGAAGCGGACGCTATGTGGACAGTGACGGCGAACTTGGTTAGGGGGGTAGCACGGGACGTGCTCGGGGTAGCCAACGGATATTCAGGCAGTCATCAGGGGGATTGGTGGTGGAACGAGGTAGTCAAAGGAAAGGTGGAGGTGAAGAAGGCGGTGTTCGCTAGGTTGGCAGGGAGAACAAGCGAGGAGGAGCGAAGAGCGAACATGTTGATCTACAGGGAGGCGAGAAGAGAAGCTAAGATGACAGTCAAGGAAGCTAAAAACGCGGAGTTCGGTCGCATGTATGAGGAACTAGGGGAGAGAGGTGGGGATAAGAAGTTATTTCGGTTGGCTAAAGCAAGGGAAAGGAAGGCACGTGATCTAGACCAAGTCAGGTGTATCAAGGACGAGGATGGTAGAGTTCTGATGGGGGAATCGCAAATCAAACAGAGGTGGCAGGCGTACTTTCGGGACCTCCTTAACGAGGAGGGGGATCGGAGCATAGAGCTAGGGGAGTTGGGGCATTCAGAGCGTCATAGAGACCTTGGGTACTGCAGGCGCATTAGGATGGAGGAGGTCTTAGGGGCGTTGCGTAGGATGAGCAGGTGTCGAGCGACCGGGCCTGACGAGATCCCGGTGGAGTTCTGGAAGTGCATGGATAAATCTGGAGGGGAGTGGCTCTCTAGGCTGTTCAATGCGATCTTCAAGACTAAAAGGATGCCGGATGAGTGGAGGTGGAGTACAGTGGTGCCCTTGTACAAGAACAACAGGGACATCCAGTGCTGCAACAACTATAGGGGTATCAAATTAATAAGCCACACGATGAAGGTTTGGGAGAGGGTGATTGAGGCGCGGGTGAGGGAGGCGACAACTATATCTGGGAACCAGTTCGGTTTCATGCCGGGCCGCTCCACCACAGAGGCTATTCACCTAATCAGGCGGCTGGCGGAACAATTCAGGGATAAGAAGAAGGACCTTCATATGGTGCTTATCGACTTGGAGAAGGCGTATGACAAGGTCCCGAGGGAGGTGCTTGGAGGTGAAGAGTGTGCCAAAAGCCTATATCAGAGTAATCAAGGATATGTACGATGGAGCTAAGACTAGGGTTAGGACGGTGGGTGGCGAATCAGACCATTTTCCTGTGGTAATGGGGCTCCATCAAGGATCGGCGCTGAGCCCCCTGTTGTTCGCCTTAGTGATAGATGCTCTAACCCGACATATCCAAGGGGATGTGCCTTGGTGTATGCTCTTTGCTGATGATATAATATTGATAGACGAGACGAGGGCCGGTATTAGTGAAAGGTTAGAGGTATGGAGACAGACCCTGGAGTCTAAGGGTTTCAAAATAAGCAGATCTAAGACAGAATATCTGGAGTGCAAGTTTGGCGACGAGCCGAGTGGGGTAGGCAGGGAAGTGATGCTTGGTTCTCAGGCCATCACCAAGAGGGATAGTGTCCGATATCTTGGGTCTGTGATTCAGGGGGACGGAGAGATTGACGGGGACGTCACCCATCAGATAGGAGCGGGGTGGTCAAAGTGGAAGCTTGCTTCAGGGGTCCTGTGCGACAAGAAAATTCCACACAAACTCAAGGAGAAATTCTATAGAGCCGTGGTTAGACCTGCGATGTTGTATGGGACGGAGTGCTGGCCCGTGAAGAACTCTCATGTTCAGAGAATGAAGGTTGCGGAGATGAGGATGCTTAGGTGGATGTGTGGGCACACCAGGCTGGATAAGATTAAGAATGAAGTTATTCTTCAGAAGTTAGGGGTGGCCCCGGTGGACGAGAAGATGTGGGAAGCGAGGCTGAGGTGGTTCGGGCATGTACGGAGGAGGGGTCCCGATGCCCCGGTGAGGAGCTGCGAGCGGCTGGAGATTGTTGGTGGTCGGCGTGGGAGAGGGAGGCCTAAGAAGCATTGGGGAGAGATGATTAGGCAGGACATTACTAGAATGCAGGTTACCGAGGACATGACCCTTGATAGGGGAGTCTTGAGGTCTAGTATCAGGGTTGGAGGCTAAGGGCTCATAGAGTTCTTCGTACGCCTCTCTCGGGGCTGGGTGTGGGATAGTAGGGTTTCCCATAGATGATTAGTGTTTTAGCTTATGTCCCCTTATGGTTGTTAGTATGGTAGTTACTGCTTGTTATTATTGCATGCGACTGTATTTATGTTTCCTATGTTTTCATAATTATTTACGTTATTTCTGCGGGATTACTTATGCTTTATTATTTTGTTTTGTCTTGCTTTTGTTTTTAATTTTGTCTTTGTTTTGATGCAGCTTTTCATTTTAGCCTATACGCCGAGGGTCGATTGGAAACAGCCTCTCTGCCCTTTCGGGTAGGGGTAAGACTCGTCTACATATTACCCTCCCCAGACCCCACCTGGTGGGAATATACTGGGTAGTTGTTGTTGTTGTTGTTGTTGCATGATATATTAAGTACATCAATTAAGCACCTCAAGAGCAAAAACTGGGACATATGTATCACCTAGTCATTCCTGCGTGAAAAGGGGGCATTGTCTTTCCATATTAGCCTGCCAGCCTAGGATAAAAATCACATTATTGTCAATGTCGCTAACATTTATAAAAAGGGCTAGTTTAGAAAGCAAATGAATGTATATATATTAATATTACCAAATCCCATATCCAAGCCACGGTTCCTAATCTCTCTGTATTCTTGGCAAAGAGCACAAGGCTCACAGAAGACATGCACTAAATAATCAACACAAGGTGCTTCCTCCAAATCATATTGTCCCCTCATTCTTGACCTAATATAGGCTAGGCAATCCTATCAATCCCAGCAATACGCCATATAATGCACCTCTAGCCGCACATGCTAACATCAAAAGCAATAAGTAAAAGACCGTACGTAAACCTTCTGTAACAATAACAACTAATATTTCAAGCAGGTTTATTATATGAATTCTCTCATTGATCACTTCACTTCATTTGAGATCATCTTATACAAACCAAAATACAAATAAAAAATACCAAAGTTTTCCATATTCTCTAATGACAGAACTAAAGATTCTTAAAATATGTACAAGGACCTAAAATAAGTGTGTTAAAACTTAATCCAAACTAACATTCTAATTAAACTACGCCATGTGAGCAGTGAGCTTACTTATATTACCGGTCCTAAGTCCGGAAAGCTCATAGTAGAGTGACGATCAACGTAAAAGATGATATGCTTACAGGTTGTTCCTTTGTTTACTACTTCAGAGATCTGTCCAAAGGTGATACAAGGACAAACACAAGTAACGCGAGCTGGTTTTGATTTTTCACGTCCTTTAAGAAATAATAAATGTAATGCATAATTTACTATGATATTTATATTAATTAATGCATATTTTATTGGACTCCATAAAGTAATTTGAAATGAGTAATAAACACCATACGTAAAACATAAAAAAAAGTTGTCTATTCTTGAGATGCGTAAAGTGACAAATAAAAATAAAAATATATTTAATATACATACCAAGTAAAAATAAATGGAGCGAGCATGATCTTATATTTAGAAAGCACATTTTAATGAGTTTTCGGCGTTAATTTCTTGATCAACCTTGTTGAATGGTACACATTTTCAAATAACCCATTTTCCCACCTTCCACTACATAACCCATTTTCAGCATTTTTAAAGGCCAATCATTAAAATTTATTTCTGATAACATACAAATTCACCTTTTAAATAGAAGAGAGAATCTCCCTCGACGTTAAAGTTAATGCCAAAGATACTCAAAAGGAGGAACAAAAAAGAAAGACATGGTATGAAAATAATATTGTAGATGTTTATTTAATACTTCGCTATAAATATTTTTTCTGAAGAAGATTATTCATTTAGCATTTCGTTGAAGTTTATCTACAAATAATTCATGCAGACAGCTGACAAGCAGCTGAAGAATAAGCTTTGAAGCTGCTTCCTGCTTCAGCCTTGCAGCTGCTTCAGCCTTGCAGCTGCTTCTGCCTTGCAGCTGCTTCCTGCTTCCGCCATGCATGCTTCTACCTTGCTGCTGCTTCTTTTCTTCTATAAGTAGAGAAGTTTTCAGTTCATAATGTACATCAGTTTGAAAGTCCAATAATATATCAATCTCTCTCCCTATACTTGTCTTTGATTTATTTACTTTACAGTTTTTATATTATAACACGTTATCAGCACGAGTCTCTGCCATCTCGAGCAAATACTTTAAAAGTATCTAAGGTACGAACTTTCTTTTTCTTTATAATGTCAAATATTTCTAAACTTGAATTTGTTGAGATAATAGAAGCTACATGATTTAGCTTTGTATAGAGACTTGTACATTTTGTGTATACTCAGTGTATATTTTTGGTATATCCATGGTATACCTTGTAATTGGGTTGTCATTGGGCTATGATGATTTGTGTGTCTGAGCCCACATGTCATTATTTAATTTTGGGCCGGATCACCCGACCCGACCCATCCGTGTGTAATATATATATATTGTAGGTGAGATATTTTCTCACCAACCGGATTTTATTTCCTCTCATTTTTCTCTGTAATAATATTTCTCTCATTTCCAGAGAGTTCCAAACGCTCTGTCTTCTCTCTACTTTCTCTCTTTACAGTTTTTATGATTTCTCGGTCTAATATCAATGTTCACATGGTATCAGAGCCTATACGACGATCCGATTATGTTTCTCTACATCTCGTTATCTTGGTTGATCTCTTTTTGAGAATTTTTTTGGGGATTTTTCTGAGACCTTATGGTCGATGATGATTCTGACCTAGATCGGATGCTTTTTCGAGTTTTTCGTCATGATATTTGAGTATATTCTCTTCACCCGAACATTCTGAGAGTTTTTCTGCTGATTTTGGGTGGTTTCTCGGTGACCTATTGGCTTCTAGGGTTTCTGGTGGTTTAACCTAGGGTTCTACTACTTTCCGGTGGCTCGATTCTCACTCAGCGGATGTTTTGGGTGCCTCTCCGACGTTCCTGACCACATTTCCAGTAAGGATTTCCAAGGTTACACCTAGGGTTTTATACCTAGGGTTTTCTCTGTTGTTTGAAGGCCGATCTTCTCCGGTCGCGAAGAAGGAGGGTAACTCTGTCCTTATCTTCGGTATTGTATGTGATTATCTGGTGTTGTGTGTTAATACCTGATTTGGTTATACTCTGTTTGTTGGTTGTTGTGTGTGAATACCTGATTTGGTTATACTCTGTTTGTTGAAAATTGTTCTTTTAAGCCGGTTCATTGACTATGGCTTCTAACACAAATACTGGTGCCTCCTCTTCTGTAGACTCTTCCAGTCCCCTTTTTGTATATTCATCTGATGTTCCTGGGGTCTCCCTTGTTCCCAGTCCCTTCTCGGGTAGTGGTTATGGGGGCTGGAGACGTAAAATGATTGTCGCTTTGTCAGCCAAAAACAAAATTGGTTTTGTTGATGGCACATGCTCCCGACCTGCCCCTAATGTGGCTCAACAAAGGTTGTGGGATAGGTGCAACAACATGGTGATTTCTTGGTTAACTGCTTCCCTCTCCCCTCCAATTGCTGAATCTGTGCAGTACTCTGATACTGCACAGAACATATGGTCCCAACTCCAGGCCAGATATGGCACTACAAACAGGACCAAAATCTTTGAACTGAAAAGAGAGTTGTCCCACACCTCTCAAGGGTCCTTAGACATAGCTTCGTATTTTAATAAGCTAAAAGGTCTGTGGGATGAACTTGATTCAATGTGTGTTAATCATGGTCAAAGGTGTATTTGTGCTGCAAAAGATGGTATAGTACAAGAAAGTGATGACAATAAGGTCTTTCAGTTTTTAATGGGTCTGAATGAAGCATATATGGGGGTTAGGAGTAATCTTTTGATGATGCAGCCTCCTCCTTCTCTTGACAATATCTATAATATGGTCCTCAATGATGAGAAACAAAGACAAGTCCAGTCTTCTTCTCACTTTAATCGAGACTCTGTCTCTTTTAATGTACATACTAATAGGTAGCCTGTTGGATTTAACAAGGCCACAGTGCCTGTTCCTCCTTCTCCTTTCAGACAGAGAGTCAATTTTGACCAAGCCAGAGGACCTTTATTCTGTAGATACTATAAAAAATCTGGACACTTAATTGATAAGTGCTTCAAGATCCATGGGTATCCACAAGTACAAAGTTTAACAAGGGAAGGAGACCTGCTGCTGCTCATCTTAGTACTGGTCTGGATTCTCCTCATTCTGATGGACTTTTGTCTGTTCCTCAAGGGAATCCTCCTGACAGCCATCAATCTGTTGTAAGCATAGATGGCCAGAGCTCTGTGATACCAGGGTTGAGCAGACAAGATTATGACCAGTTGATGAATTTATTACACCATACCAAGTTAGGGGACTCCACTGCTCATACTCCTCCTCCCATATATGCTGCAAACTTTGCTGATACTATGTTAACTGAGAACCCTATTTCTGATTCCAAACTTTGCTTACTTACTAATATTAACTCCGTCACCTGGATTATAGATTCAGGTGCCTCTAATCACATGACACAAGATAAACAGTTACTTTTTAACATCACACCCTTAACTCTGCCATATCTTGTCACTCTTCCTAATGGCTATAAAGTGAAAGTGACATGCACAGGCTCTTTTGCACTGACTCCTTCCATCACTCTTCACAATGTACTGCTAGTTCCTTCTTTTAAACACAACTTGATTTCTGTTCACAAGTTAGTGAAGCAGTTGCATTGTATAGTTATGTTCACTGAACATTCCTGCTTACTACAGATGATACAGGACCCTTCTCTGAGGAGGCCTCTGGATCTTGGTAGAGAAGTTGCTAGCTTATATAAACTGGCTTGGGTCCCTCCTTCCCCTTCTTCCTCTGTTAGTTGTTCCTCTACTTCTGTTTGTCCTGTATCTGTTTCTTGTAATGATAGCAAAGTTATTGCATTGCCTTCTGTGTCTGTTTCTTGTAATGATGACATCTTGTCTGATAACAAGGCTGTTCCATTGCCTTCACATGTAAATAGTTCCATCTGTAATAATGATTTTACATCTTATATGGATTACATTTGGCACTTAAGACTTGCACATACTCCTTTTGCAAATATGAAATGCATTTCTGGTTTGTCATTTCCATTTGCTTCCAAACAACCCTTTCCCTGTTCAGTCTGTCCTATGGCCAGACAGACTAGGCTTCCATTTCCTGATAGTTCCATTAAGACTTCTAGACCTTTTCAACTGATTCATGTGGACACCTGGGGACCTTATCATACTCCAACCTCTTCTGGTTGCAAATATTTCCTTATGATTGTTGATGACTTTTCAAGGGCAACATGGACAAACCTACTGGGATCCAAAAGCAATGCTTTTTCTATGCTTAAGTCATTTCTTTCTCTGGTCAGAACCCAATTTAATGCTGTGGTTCAGACTGTTAGAAGTGACAATGCCTTAGAATTGGGCTCTAGCAATGAGGGTATTTCCTTCTTTAGCAGCCAGGGGATCCTACATCAAACCTCCTGCCCTCATACCCCTCAACAAAATGGTGTTGTTGAGAGGAAGCATAGAACTCTCCTTGAAACCTGTAGGGCTTTGCTTTTTCAATCTGGCTTGCCAGTATCTTTCTGGGGGGATTGTTTGTTGACTGCTACCTATCTAATTAACAGAATACCCACCATATTGCTTCATAATAAGTCTCCTCATGAAATCTTGTATGGGAAAATTCCAACCTATACTCACTTGAGGATTTTTGGTTGCCTTGCCTATGCCACTGTCCCCATCCCTCAAAGGGACAAGTTAAAGCCAAGAGCCATTCCTTGTGTTTTCCTGGGATATCCTTTTGGCAAAAAGGGTTATAGATTATATGATCTTGCTTCAAAGAAGTATTTGGTCTCCAGGGATGTCATCTTTCATGAATCATGTTTTCCTTTTAAATCTGTGCCTCCTTCTGCTCATTCTCCTGCTTCATCTTTTCCCTTTGTTCCTTCTGGAGAACATGATGATGATTCTGATTCTCCCATTCACTTCTCTCCTCCCTCTTCTCCCTCATCTTTGCAGATGCCTTTTCCTGTCACTGTCCCAACTGCTTCAGCCCTCCCTTCTCCTTTCAATCCTGCCAGCTCACCTCCTGTTTTCGCTTCTTCTCCCTCTATTCATGCTCCCAGAAAGTCTCAAAGACAGCATAATCCTCCTTCCTATCTTAAGGATTATGTCTGTCAACTACCTGCCTTCTCTGGTTCATCTTCCTCCTCTTTGGAATATGAGCCTCTATATTACTCTCAGGCTGCATCTGTTCCAGCATGGCAAGCTGCAATGAGACAGGAGTTTGAAGCTTTGGACACTAACCATACTTGGGATGTTGTCCCTCTTCCTCCTGGTAAGAAACCCATTGGTTGTAAATGGGTTTATAAAATAAAATACAAGGCTGATGGCTGTGTTAAAAGGTATAAAGCAAGGTTGGTTATTAGGGGTGATACACAGGTTGAGGGGATTGATTTTACAGATACTTTTTCTCCAGTGATTAAAATGACTTCTGTGAAATGCCTATTGCTGTGGCTATCAAGAATCATTGGCCTCTTTTTCAGCTTGATGTCAATAATGCCTTTCTTCATGGTGATTTGGATGAGGATGTTTACATGAAATGTCCTCCAGGTTTGACTGTCTCTGCTTCTACTTCTGGTTCTGTTTCTACTCCTTCTCCTCCTCTGGTCTGTAAACTCAAGAAATCCCTGTATGGGCTGAGACAAGCTTCCAGACAATGGTATGCCAAATTGTCTTCTGCTCTTTATTCCAGAGGGTATAAACATTCTTTGAATGACTACTCCTTGTTCATCAAAGGTAAGCCTGGATCCCTTGTGGTGGTAGCAGTCAATGTGGATGACATCATACTTACTGGGGATGACAGTGATGAACTTACTGCTCTAAAATTGTTTCTGGATGATCAGTTTAAAATAAAAGATTTGGGGTCTTTGCACTATTTTTGGGTCTTGAGATGTCAGTGGTCCATGGTGGGATGCTCCTTAATCAGCATAAGTATATTTCTGATTTGTTGCATCAGTTTGACTGTGTCAATGTCTCTTCTGTTGTGTCCCCTCTGGACATCAATGTCAAACTTCATGCTGATTCTGGTGACATCTTGCCCTCTCCTGACCAGTACAGGAGTCTAGTTGGCTAGATGCTCTTCCTGACTCATACTAGGCCTGATATTTGTTTTGCAGTCCAGCATCTGAGTCAATTCCTCAAATGCCCCAGACTTCCCCATATGACTGCTGCCCTGCATCTTCTGAGATACCTTAAGGGCACTCCCTCCTTGGGTTTGTTTTATTCTGATCATGCTGATTTTTCTGTTACTGGGTATTATGATAGTGACTGGGCTGCTTGCCCTGATACCAGGCGATCTGTTACTGGTTTTTGTGTGCTTTTGGGTGGCTGTTTGATCAGTTGGAAATCAAAGAAACACCCTTTTGTTTCTCTATCCTCTGCTGAGGCAGAATACCGAGCCCTTAGCAAGGTTGTTGCTGAGTTGACTTGGCTTTCTCGTTTGTTGCTTGACCTTGGGGTATCTGTTTCTTCTCCTATTTCTGTATATTGTGATAGTCAGGCTGCTGTTCATATTGCTAACAATCCTGTTTTTCATGAACGTACCAATATCGAGGTGGATTGCCATTTTTTTCGGGACTTGCTACTATCTGGTTTTCTCAAGCTACTTCATGTGCCTACTTCTCGTCAGCTGGCCGACCTGCTCACTAAGCCCCTGCCTGGCACTTTGCTTCTTACACTGCTCACCAAGTTTCAGGTGGTTTCCCCCTCCAACTTGAGGGGGGGTGTTGAGATAAGAGAAGCTACATGATTTAGCTTTGTATAGAGACTTGTACATTTTGTGTATACTCAGTGTATATTTTTAGTATATCCATGGTATACCTTGTAATTGGATTGTCATTGGCCTATGATAATTTGTGTGTCTGAGCCCACAGGTCATTATTTAATTTTGGGCTGGATCACCCGACCCGACCCGACCCGTCCGTGTGTAATATGTGTATATTGTAGGTGAGATATTTTCTCACCTACCGGATTTCATTTCCTCTCATTTTTCTCTGTAATAATATTTCTCTCATTTCCTGAGAGTTCCAAACGCTCTGTCTTCTCTCTACTTTCTCTCTCTACAGTTTCTATGATTTCTCGGTCTAATATCAATGTTCACAGAATTTGTAGCCTTGGATATATAGGGCAAAAGCTACATGTCTTTGGGTGCTTGATGCTGAAATTCATCTTGATGCGATGGGTCTGGCAGACACCATTAAAGACAAAAATCAAGCATCAAACCAAGACCATGCCAAAGCAATGATATTCCTACACCATCACCTTAATGAGGGTCTGAAAATGAAATATCTTACTGTTAAAGATCCAGTCATACTGTGGAATAATTTGAAAGATAGAAATGACCACCTAAAGATGGCTTCCACATGCACGATATGATTGGACTCATCTAAGACTACAAGATTTTAAATCTATAAGTGAGTATAATTCTGCTATGTTTAGAATTATTTCCGAATTAAAATTATGTGGTGATAATATTACTGATTAGATATGTTAGAAAAAACTTTCACCACTTTTCATGCCTCGAATATGCTCATGCAGTAGCAATATCGAGAGATTAGATTTAAAAAGTATTCTGCCTTATCTCACATCTTCTTGTGGCCGAGCAACATAATGGGCTATTAATGAAAAATTATGAAAGCCGACCTACTGGTTTTTGTCCATTTCTTGAAGTGAATGAGACGAACTTCCACCAAACTAAACGTGGAAGAGGTCGTGGCCCCAGTCGTGATCATTGTCGTGGTCGGGGAAAAAATCCCAATCATGAAAATATTAGTTAGTATAGCTATATAAAAATACATACTTTGATAATAATATTTACTATAATATTTATTTTGAAGAATATGGATAATTCTCAAATGGAACTGCTAAACCTTCAAACTTGGAAGTTCAGAGGGTTTTGGCAAGATGATCATTCCGATGCGCTGTTTCACTTGTGGCAAGGTCATTGGAAATAAATGGGATGAATATCTTGGATCTTCTCCAAGCTGATTACTCCGAAGGGGATGCACTTGATGCACTGAATTTGATTCGGTAGTGCTGTCGATGAAAGCTGATGACACATGTTGACCTCATTGAGAAGCTTCTCAACTATAACATTACTATCCTCCTATCTCTCTTTACAAATACTGATACATAAGATGTTATGAACAAGTAGATTAACATAGTATGCAATAATAACAATATATTCGGTGTAATTTTATAAATAGAATCTAGAAAGAATAGAGTATTCATAGTCCTTACTTCTACCATAGTAGACAGAGAGGCTGCTTAAGCTTCTAAATTTGGCTCTTTGTTTTCTGGAAGTCGATAGAAGAAGAAAAAAGCGTAATTAAAAGAAAAGCTCTTTATTTTCTTAGCCTCTCACTCTTCTTCTATTTTTATTTTTTCTCGTCAACATACTCTATCAATTGTATTCAATTTTCAAAGGATTTTTTTTGGGTATTCCTTGGATTTAGAGTTTAAACAGTTCTTTAGCTATATATTGACAATCATTGGACCAGGTAATTGGAGACGAAAAGCTCTCTCATCAATATATTTGATTTCAAGTAACCAACTTCCATAATCAAGTTCTATTATTTTTAATTGTTTGTTATCTTTCCTTAATATGAACTTATCAGTATATAGTTTTTTTTATCAGTATATAGTTTTTTTTGGGTCATTTATTGAAATTTAAGATGTTAACTAGAAAATGCGAATTTGGTAACTCCAAACTCAAAAAAAAAAAGGAAAAATTTATTACAAAAAAATTTACTAATTTGCTTAACTCAAAAAGTTAGAAGGATAAGTTTCAAATAAAAATAATTATGTGATAAATATATTATATTATGGATGTTCATTTAGTACTCCATTATAAATAAGCTTCCTGAAGAAGCTTATCCATATGAGACTCCACCGTAAGTATGTTTATCTATTTAATACTCTATTGGAAATAAGCTTCCTAGAGAAGCTTATCACTTTGATACCTGGTTATGGATAAACATTATCTCCGGTAGAAGATTATCTATACCGGGTATAATAGCATCTTATACAGCAGCTTGCACTAGCAGCTTACACAGCAACTTGCAGTAGCAGCTTACACAACAGCTTGCAATAGCAGCTTACACAACAGCTTGCAGTAGCAGCTTATACAGCAACTTCCTTTCTTCTATAAATAGAAGAGACTTCAGTTCATTATGTACAGGAGTTTGAAATTTGAATAATATATCAGTTTCTCTATACTTATCTTTACTTTACAGTCTTTATTTATAACACGTTATCAGCACGAATCAGAAATATTTTTCTTATTTGCATAAGGAAATTGCAAATGTTTCAACAATTTCTGCTAATATAAGTTTGATTGAAGGCTCCGAAAAGCCATTATATTTCTCTTTGAGGGAACAAAACTTATTATAGACAATGCATTATTCTCCTCCAAGTCCCGAAGAAATTTGTTGATTTTTATAGATATTCGCCGAAATGTGTATCATGTTGCGACAATAAATGAAATGAACATGGAATATCTTTGTATTACAAAGAATATTTCTGGCCAGAAATGCATTGTAGAAAAGTTACCAACTTTATCTTCTGGCTTATACTATTCCAAAATCAATACGGTTGAAGCACACTCTATCGTAAACTAGAAGTTTACAGATTCAAATACTTTTGTGCTTTGGCATGGCCGTTTGGGCCATCCTGGATCAATAATGGTGAGACGAACTATTGAAAATTTGAGTGGGCATCCATTAAAGAACCTGAAGATCCTTACAAATGACGAATTTTCTTGTGATGCTTGTTATCAAGTCAAAATGATTACTAGACCATTACCAATGAAGGTTTGCATTGAATCCCCTGCCTTTTAGAGCGTATACATGGGGATATATGCGGACTTATTCCCCACCAAGTGGGTTGTTTAGATATTTTTTGATCGTAATAGATGCATCTTCAAGATGGTCTCATATATGCCTACTATCATCTCGCAGCCTGACGTTTGCAAAGCTATTAGCCAAAATAATTCGATTAAGGGCACAATTCCCAATTTATCCTATAAAGGCTGTTCGCCTCGATAATGCTGGAGAATTCTCATCTCAAATTTTTGATGATTATTATCTATCACTTGGGATAAAATTGAACATACTGTAGCTTATGTTCATACTCAAAATGGTCTTGCATAGTCATTTATTAAACGCCTGCAATTGATAGCAAGACCACTACTTATGAAATCAAAATTGCCTACTACTGTTTGGGGCCATGCTATCTTGCATGCATCATCACTTATTCATCTCATACCGACCCATTATAATAAATATTCTCCATCACAATTAGTTTTTGGTCATGAACCAAATATTGCCCATCTACGAATTTTCGGATGTGCTGTATATGTGCCAGTAACACCACCATAGCGCAGTAAGATGGGACCACAGATAAGGATAGGAATATATGTTGGGTTTGAATCACCCTCTATTATTCGCTATCTTGAACCATTGACAGGAGATTTATTTACTGCTCGATTTGCAGATTGTGTGGAAAGTTTTATCAATGTCTCACTTCGATCCACGTACCCCTATATGTAATAAGGAGGTCCAAAAGATCATCTATTTAAAGAATATAGCAAATTAAATGCCAGACACATTTATTGATTTGAAAAGGATAACTAAGTCACATATCCCAATAGAGAATGTGCCTATCTGAATTAATGTCTCAGTAGGACCATCAACTAGCATAAGAGCTGGTGAACCTAAAGCATGCCTGAAGCGTGGTAGGCCTTTGGGTTCTAAGGACCGAAATCCTTGAAAAAGAAAATCGACAAATGATCAAAACGATACTATGAAGGGATCTCCTGAAGAGAACCAAAATCTGGTTAGTTCCGAGATTCCTCAAGAAATTAATGAACCCGAAGCTCATGTGAGTGAAGAACTTTTAATAAGTTCGACCGGTGATGGAACTAATTTAAATCGATCTGAAATAGTGGTGGATAACATTTTTGCATATAATGTTGCACTTAATATTATACAAGATAGTGAGGATCTTGAACCTTGATCCATTGAAGAATGTCGACAAAGATCTGATTGGCCAAAATGGCAAGAAGCAATTCAATTGGAATTAAAGTGACTTGCTAAAGAGAGGTCTTTGGACCAGTAGTCCAAACACCTGCTGGTATAAAACCAGTTGGTCATAAATGGGTTTTTGTGCGAAAAAGGAATGACAAAAATGAAGTTGAAAGATACAAAGCTCGCCTTGTTGCACAAGGATTCTCACAACGACCTGGAGTCGATTTTGATGAAACATATTCACCTGTTATGGACGCCATAACATTTCGATATCTCATCAGTTTACCACTACATAAAAAGCTTGAAATACATCTAATGGATGTAGCTGCAGCTTATCTATATCGTTCACTTGATAATGAGGTTTATATGAAAATCCCTGAAGGATTTAAAGTGCCTGAAGCAAAATCTCAGGAAATGTATCCAATCAGATTACAAAGATCTTTGTACGGTTTAAAGCAATCTGGGTGAATGTGGTATAATCCCCTTAGTAAATATTTGCTGAAAGAAGTTTACATAAATGATGTTATATGTCCTTGTATTTTATAAAGAAAGTGGCATCAGGATTTGTTATACTTGCTGTTTATGTTGATCACATAAATCTTGTTGGAACTCCAGAAGAACTCCAAAAGGCAATTGAATATCTTAAAAAAGAATTTGAGATGAAAGATCTTGGAATAACAAAACTCTGTCTTGGTCTGCAAATTGATCATTCAGCAGACGGGATATTTATTCATTAATCTGCCTATACATAAAAGGTCTTAAAACACTTTTACATGGACAAAGCGCACCCATTAAGCCCAACAATGGTTGTTCGATCACTTGAAGTGAATAAGGATTTGTTCCGACCTACAAAAAAGGAAGAGGAACTCCTTGGTCCCGAAGTACCCTATCTCAATGCAATTGGTGCACTAATGTATCTTGCTAATGCGACAAGGCCAGACATAGCATTTTAATTTACTAGCAAGATATAGTTCTTCTCCTACACAGAGATATTGGAACGGGATTAAACATATATTGCAATATTTAAAGGGAACTCTTGATATGGGTTTCTTTTACGTTAACAAAAATAGTGCAGATCTAGTTGGTTATGCAGATACAGGTTATTTATCTGATCCCCATAGAGCTCGATCTCAAATCGGGTACAGTATTTACATATGTTGAGGATAGAGTTTCTTTTTCATTTCCAGGGTAGTTGGCAAGAGCTATAGCAGCTTACGATGCAGTTGATTCGGAAACATACGCCAGGGCGGTTGGGTGGGGAGTCAGATCAGGCCAACGGTCCTGCTCCGCTTTATACTAAGAGAGTGTAGAGCTTCCCGGGCTCTAGGCTCGACAATGTTCACTCTTCCATCTTACAAAAGCACTCCAAGAACTCGCTTGAACTTCCAGAGAGAAGCAATTACTACTTCTCCTCCCTTACCTAATGAAAGAGTCCACCCCCTACCTTAGTAGTCTCAAATAAGGCGTGCAGGCCTACCCGCAATAAGTTTTTTTGGAGGTACTGTCATATCATGGCGCTCTGCAAAGCAATCTATTGTTACTACTTCTTCAAACCATGCTGAGATAATGGCTATTCACGAAGTAAGTAGGGAATGTGTATGGTTGAGATCAATGATTCACTTATTCGAGAAAAATGTGGTTTGGAATGTGAGAAAAGACCCGCAATTTTATACGAAGATAATGCTGCATGCATAGCCCAATTGAAGGGAGGATTTATAAAAGGATATAGAACGAAACAAATTTCACCAAAATTATTCTATACACACGACCTTAAGAAAAATGGTGACAATGATGTGCAACAATTTCGTTCAAGTGATAATCCAGCAGATTTATTCACTAAATCTTTGCCAACTTCAACTTTTGAGAAAATGGTATACATGATTGGAATGCGGAGACTCAAATATTTGAAACAAGATTTTCATCAGAGGGAGTAAAATACGCGCTGTACTCTTTTTTTCTTACTAAAGTTTTTCCCATAGGGTTTTTCTTGTAAGGTTTTTAATGAGGCAGCTAGAAATGCGTGTTACTAAATATGTGCACTCCTTTTCCTTAACTCGGATTTTTTCCCTCTAGGGTTTTCCTAGTAAGGCTTTAACGAGGCACAATATCTTTCAATGAACATCCAAGGGGGAGTATTATGAAAATAATATTGTGGATGTTCATTTAATACTCCACTATAGATAATCTTCTTGAAGAAGATTATCCATTTAGTATTCTATTGAAGTTTATCTACAAACAACTCATGCATACAACTGGCAAGCAGCTGAAGAATAAGTCTTGCAGCTGCTTCCTTAGAAGCCTTGCAGCTGCTACCGCCTTGCAGCTGCTTCCGCCATGCAACTGCTTCCGCCTTGCAGTTGCTTCCTTCTTCTGCCATGCAGCTGCTTCCGCCTTGCAGTTGCTTCCGCCTTGCAGCTGCTTCTTTTCTTCTATAAATAGAAAAGTTTTCAGTTTATAACGTACATCAGTTTGAAAGTTCAATAATATATCAATCTATCCACCTATATTTATCTTTGATTTATTTACTTTACAGAGTTTATTTTATAACAAGACACACTTTGTTGAATTCTAGAAAAAGACTTGATAGAATCATATTAATTGAGGGTCATACATTTTCAAAATTTCGGCAATGATATCTCAATATTGACTGCTAACTTTAAGGTCAAACAAGTTTTGTCCCATTCAAAAGGTGAATAAAATACTCCTATTGGTTTTCCAAAATCAAAGTTAATAAAGTTAATTGACGGAATTTACTTGTAGATAAACGAAAATGGATCAGTAGTCAAGATGAAATTAACTTTCTGAAAAATTAGGACAAAAAAAGTGAGGGAAAGTACACTTTCTATGAAGTAGTGGATACAATGTTGCGACAACTCGAAATAAAATTAAAGAGTGTTAATTTGAGTAATAAAAACCACACTACATCCAAAAGTGAATACAAGCTATCCATATAACAATAGTCTGGTTGTGTTATCAAGGCTCGTCTTCAAATTTATAACACTCGTTTGGTTGAAAATTGAGCATTTCAAAGCGCAATCCAAGTACCGGAGTTCAATGTTTCACTAAAATATTTTCGAAAGAGAGTTGCTACATTAAGCCTACATTTTACCCTCACACAAAACTAAATTCTAATCTCGAATTATGCGAAAATTTAATAAGGAAACTAAAGAGTCTTGTATTATATTTGAGTGTATTTTATTATTAGACAAATTATAAAATATAAATTATTATATTTTCTTCTTCTATACGGTATATATAGTAAATTTTCTTCCTTTATGTACAATATATTTTCTTTCTTTATACTGTATATACGATTGGAACTTCTTCCTATACGCTTTATTATTCTTCTTCTTCATATCAAAACAAGTGAAGGAATACTTTATGATGATTTATTAATATAATATGATGATTATAATTAAGATTTTAGTGTAAAAATATCACGTAATGGACAAGTTGTCCACATTAAATGTAATTAATGGTTACTATATATAAAGCGCAAATATTATTTATATACGTGTTTATATGATGGGTAAAAAAGTGTCATGTAATATGATTTTAGTATAATATGATGATTAAAAGTAAGACTTTAGTATAAAATATCAAGCAATGGACTAGGTGGTACCATATTAATGTAGCTATACATAAAGCGCATCAATGTAATTAACTAGCATCGATATCTACTTATTATCCATATTAAACGTAATTTAATTGATAACTATATCCCGAAATAGAACGATTGTTGTCAAGTGACTAATGGAACCTATATATACTTGTTATATATGTATATACGTTCAATGTAACTATATATAAAGCGCAACAGCGTAATTAACTAGCGTCGATATTTACTTATTATTCATATTTTATAATTTAATTGATCACTATATCCGAAATAGAATGATCGTTGTCAGTTGACTAGTGGAACATATATATACTTGTTATATGTGATGACCCAAAGGGTCATCACCGCAATTTCCCCTTTTTTCGTGCTTCCAAGGCCTTGAAAAATATCACTTTTAGTTGCCTCGATTTACGTGCGTAATCCGGGCGGTAGCCGAAAAATATTTATGTTGAAATTTGTGAATTCTGTGAAAAATTTGAATAATTTTGATATTAATATTGTTAAAGTTCACTTTGATCAATATTCTGGGTAAACAGACACGGACCTGTAATGTGACAATCCCGGAAGGTTCGTAGAAAAATATGGGACTCGGGCGTATTCCCAAAATAGAAATACGAGGTCCTGAGCCCGAGTAAAGAATTTTTAAAAGAAATTATTTTTCTGAAAATGATATAAAAATTGGAAATGAAAATAAGTTAGAAAATATAGGTATCAGGCCCGTATTTTGGTTCCGGCGCCCGGTACAGGTCTTAAATATGCGTTAAGCGCTTTTTGTGAAATTTGGTCAAAATTGAACATCGTTTGACGTGTTTCGAACCTAAATATCTAAAGTTAGAAACTTTGCAAAGAAAATAATGATTTTATGGCTTGATTCTTTGATTCTGATATTATTTTAGCGATTTGATCACTCGAGCAAGTCCGTAGGATGTTATTGAGTTAGTGTGTGTTTGGTTAGGAGCCCCGAGGGATCGGGAGTGATTCAGAGGTGGTTCGAGGTTGTCTTGCACTTACAAACTTAGCAGATTTTTTTACAATTTTTGCACAGGTGGTTTGTTCTTCGCGAATGCGTCCTCAGGCTCGCGTTCGCAGTGCCCTGTTAATTTCCTCTTCCGCGTTTGTGACCCTCTTTCCGCGATCACGTAGTCCTTTCAAACTCCTCAACACATTCGCATCAGACTCACGATCGCGTAGACCAACCTGGACCCCCCCCCCCCCCCCAAGATTTCTTCTTCGTGTTCGCACACATCCAATCGCGAACGCGATGCCTCCAGTCCGTCTTCATCGGGAACGCGGCCCTCATGTCGTGATCGCGAAGGGTTATTTCCTTCAAAGATTTTTAATGTTTAAAATTGTAGCAGAACACGGGATTAAGCCATATTTTTACACGAGCTCCTCCCTTAAATACCCCATAGGCGATTTTCATGCTTTTCTTTGTCCATAATCTATTGGGTGAGTATTCTTAACTTCTTTCCTTCTTAATTTCTTCCATTAATCATTCATTTCCTGGTCCTAAATCATGAAATCAAAGTAGAAAATGGGGGGTTTTGGGTAGATTTAGGGCTTTGGTGATTTTGGGCGATACAACCTTAATTTGGGTTCGAATCTTGAAATAAATTATTTATTTGAACTTATGGGGTTATGGGTAAACGAATTTTTGTCCGAGCATCGAGTTTGGACCATGTGGGCCCCGGGTCGGTTTTTGATATTTTTGGAGGAATGCTAGGGACTCATTTCTAGGCTATGGGATGCTATTTTTGGGTCTTTATTGATACTATTGAATTGATTTTGTCTACATACAATTGTTTTAGAGTTGGATTGTAGAGGATAGGCGGTATTGAAGAGTTGATTGCTATTCTTGGACCGAGTTAAGTATTTGTTCTAACTTTGGTTAGAGGAAATAGGATTAAGATATTATTTGCTAATTGCTAAATGATATGTACAGTGTATAAGCATGATGACGATTATCTATACACCGGAGTGTGGCATGACCGTGGGTCTTAAATGTGTTTGAACCGGACTTTGTGAAATATCTCTCTTGTCTAATTGCCCAGTTTCATATAATATGAACGATTGAGGAAGAACTGTGATTGGTATATTATTGGAGTGTCGATTTGAACTAGCATTTTAGATTAGAGAAAGAAATGATTAACAGAGAAAGTTTGGTGACTCTTCCCTTGCGGGGATACGTAGTTATTTTATTGTTGTTGCCCCCTTGTCGGGATATTTGGGCTGTTAGTTGTACCCTTGCTGGGTTTATTCGTTATGTTGCTGAATTTCCCTAATGGGACCTCTATTAGAGAGATTATTTGTGCTATTTATTATAATATGGGATCATGTGGCACACCGTCCACCTATGAAGTATAATATGGGATCATGCGGCACGCCGTCCACTTATGAACTATAATATGGGATTGTGTGGCACGTCGTCCATTTATGAAATATGAATTGGGATTGTGTGGCATGCCATCCATTTATGAACTATAATATGGGATCGTGTGGCACGCCGTCCACTTATGAAATATGAATTGGGATCGTGCGGTACGCCGTCCACCTATGAATTATGAAATGGGATCGTGTGGCACGCCGTCCACTTATGAACTAATAATTGGGATCGTGTGACGCGCCGTCCACTTATATATGAGTTATGGTATTGAGATAGTTTCGTTGTTATATCCATTGATCTGTTTTCACTGTATCTCCCCCGCGCATGCCCTTTCCCCTTATTAATTGATGCTATGTGTCGTTATTTCCGTTGCTTTATGTATATATATATATATATATATGTGTATATATATATATATATATATATATATATATATATATGTATGTATATATATATATATATATATATATATATATATATATATATATATAATATATATATATATATACATCCATATATATATATATATATATATGTCTCCACATGTTGTTTTAGGTAGGTCTTGTCTAGCCTCGTCACTACTTCACCGGGGTTAGGCAAGACACTTACCAGCACATAGGGTCGATTGTGCTGATGCTATACTTCTGTGCTTTTTGCAAAGATTACAATGAGCAACTTTTGGACCACAATAGTAGCTTATTGACCGAGAGCTGACTTCAGTCCAGGGACTTCGAGGTAGCCTAGCTGGCGTTCACATGCCGGAGTCCTTTTTCTATGTTTAGTTTGTTTCTATTGTAGCGAGACAGATATTTTGTATTTCTATTCTGACTTGTTTGTAGCACTAGTTAGTAGTCTGTGAGCTAGTGACACCAGATTTTGGGTAGAGATATGTTTTAAACTTTCGCATTTTGATTTTCGGTTTTATGAACTTAAAGTCTTCCGTTTTTATTTAAATTATTTTCCGTATATCTATATTGTTGAGAATTATCAGAAAATGTTTAAAGTTTGCTGGCCTAGCTCCGTTAGTAGGCGACATCACGACTCCCGATGGTGAGAAATCCGGGTCGTGACAAGTTGGTATCAGAGAACTAGGTTACATAGGTCTCACAAATTACGGACAAACTCGGTAGAGTCTGAGAGATCGGTACAGGTACATCTGTATTTATCGCCCAGAGGCTACAGAGTTAGGAAAAATTTTACTTTGTTCATTCTTGCTGTGCGAATCTATTTCTCAAATACTGATTGTGATTCTTCTATATTCTTTCGCAAATGGCGAGAACACATACTTCTCTTCTACCGCGTAGCAGCTCGAGCCCCCAACAATAGCTCCTATCAGGGGTAGAGGGCGAGGCCGAGGCTGTGCCAGAGGCCGAGGTCGGGGCAGCGCTCAGCCCCGAGCAGCAGTCCCAGAGGTGGAGCCTCATGTTGACTATGATGAGGAGGTTCCAGCACCAGCAACTTCAGTAGGCCCAGCTTAGGTCCCAATGGGTTTTATAGCCACTCCAGTACTCCAGATCGCTTTGATCCAACTGGTAGGCCTCATGGAGAGCATCTCTCGAGCGGGTTTGCTTCCCGTAGCACCGGCAACATCTTAAGCTAGGGGAGGAGTTCAGACTCTCGCTACGCGTACTCTGGAGCAGGTAGCTCCTCAGTCTTAGGTTCCAACAGTTCAACCAGCTGTGGCAGCTCAGCCGGGTATTCCAGCTCAGATCAACGATGGTGCGGCAATATCCACGGATGCTTTGTGGAGGCTTGATGAGATTCACCAAGCTATTCATCACCACCTTCAGCGGTGCTTCTATAGAGGACCCCCAGGACTTCATATTCAGTTGCATGAAGTTCTCCAGACTATGGGTATTGTGGAGACCAATGGGGTCGACTTCATTATTTTTCGGTTTGCAGGATCCGCCAAGACTTGGTGGAGGGACTACTGTTTATCTAGGCCAGCTGGGTCGCCATTATTGACATGGGATCAGTTTGCAGAGTTGTTCTTGGAGAAGTTTCTGCCGGTGACTGAGCGAGATGCTCTACGCAGGCTGTTTGAGCGTCTTCATCAGGGTACAATGACAGTCTTGCAGTATCAAACTCGTTTTATTGATTTGGTACGCCGTGCTATTGTCATACTCCCCACTAAAAGGGAGAGGATGCGGAGATTTATTAATGGGTTTATTCAGTCAATCTGGCTTCAGATGGATATGAGAGCCGGTAGTGATATATCTTTTTAGGAGGCGGCAATGCAGCCCGCATGATAGAGATGGCACTTGCACGAGGAGGTGGTCAGGGTCAAATAAGAAGCCTCTTCATTCTAGTAGGTTCAGTAGTACCTCATATAGAGGTATGGATTCATATGGTAGAGGACATCCTCCAAGGCCCTTTCAGTTACCCCTACAGGTTTCACATGGTACTACAGGTGGCCGTGGTTCCTAGCCACAATATTCTGACCAACAACTTTCTAGCTCATCATTAGCACCTATCAGTGCACCACCACTCCGTTATTCTCAGCAGCCGAGGGATTATTACACGTGTGGCGACACAAGACATATTGTTAGGTTTTTCCCTCAAGCATCTAACAACTCTCAACAACAGGGTCCTCTTCCATGATTCTGGCAGCAGGTGATCCACAGGCCGCCTAGACAGCTAGAGGTGGGTGTAGAGGCCATTAGAGGTGGAGGTAGAGATCAGAGAGGTAGAGATCGGACTACCAGAGGCAGGGGTCAGCCAGTAGCCTATCATCCTAGAGATATCGTTCAAGAAGGTGGGCCCAACCCCGATGTTATGCTTTGCCAGCCAGGCCAGAGGTTGAGTCTTCCGATGCTGTCATTACATGTACTATTCTGGTCTGTGATAGAGGTGCTTCAGTGCTATTTGACCCTGGATCTACGTATTCATATGTGTTGTCCTATTTTGCACCCTACTTGGTTATGCCTAGCGATGCATTGAGTGTTTCTGTTTATGTATCTACACTGGTGGGTGACCCTATTGTGGTCGGCTGAGTGCATCGCTCATGTGTGGTAGTATTTGAGGGTCTTGAGAACCGTGTTGGCTTATTGCTCTTAGATATGGTGGACTTCGACGTTATTTTGGGGTTGAATTGGTTGTCCCCGTATCATGCTATTTTGGATTGTCACGCCAAGACCGTGACCTTGGCTTTGCCAGACTTGCCCCAACTTGAGTGGAGAGGGACTTCAGGTCATGCCACCCGCAGTGTTATTTCATATGTTAAGGCTCAACAGATGGTCGAGAAGGGGTGTGTAGCATATTTGGCGCATGTTCGTGACTCAAGCGCAGAGATTCCATTTATTGACTATGTTCCTATTTTTGGGAGTTCCCTGAGGTTTTCCCTTCAGAACTGCCGGGTATGCCGCCCGTAAGGAATATTGATTTTTGTATTGATCTGGCTCTGGGCACTCACCCTATTTTAATTCATCCGTACCGAATAGCCCCGCTAGAGTTGAAAATGTTAAAGGAGGAGCTTCAGGATTTGCTTGATAAGATTTTCATTAGACCCAGTGTATCGCCTTGGGGTGCGCCAGTGTTATTTGTGAAGTAAAAGGATGGGTCGATGAGGATGTGCAGTGATTACCGTCAGTTGAACAAGGTGACGATAAAGAATAAGTATCCACTATCGAGGATTGACGATTTATTCTACCAGCTTCAGGATGCGAGGGTGTTATCGAAGATAGATTTGAGGTTTGGTTATCGTCATTTGAGGATTTAGGCGTCTGATGTCCCTAAGACAACATTTTGTACTAGGTATGGGCATTATGAGTTTTTGGTCATGTCATTTGGGTTGACCAATGCCCCAGCAACATTTATGGAGTTGATGAACTGAGTGTTCAAGCCTTATTTGGATTTGTTCGTGATTGTCATCATTGACGATATCTTGATATACTCCCGCAGTTAGGAGGAGCATGAGCAACACCTCAGAGTGGTTCTTCAAACTCTGAAGGATAGTCAGTTATACGCCAAGTTCTCAAAGTACGAGTTTTGGTTGAGTTCTAATGCATTCCTAGGTCATGTTGTTTAACCAGAGGGTATTCAGGTGGACCCGAAGAAGATTGAAGAAGTCAAGAACTGGACTCGACCTACGTCAGCTATAGATATCCGAAGTTTCTTGGGGTTAGTAGGTTACTACCGACGGTTCATGGAGGGGTTTTCATCCATTGCATCCCCGATGACTAGATTGACCCAGAAGGGTGCCCAGTTCAGGTGGTCAGATGAGTGTGAGACGAGCTTCCAGAGGCTCAAGATAGCCCTAACTACGGTACCTGTATTGGTTTTGCCCACGGGATCAGGGCCTTATACCATTTATTATGATGCTTCCCTTATTGGGCTTGGCATAGTATTGATGTAAAATGGCAGAGTCATAGCATATGCTTCGAGGCAGCTGAAGTTCAACCAGAAGAATTATCGAGTTCATGACCTAGAGTTGGCAGCCATTGTTCATGCTTTGAATATTTGGAGGCATTACCTATATGGTATGACGTGTGAGGTGTACACAGATTACAAGAGCCTTCAGTAGTTGTTCAAGCAGAAGGAGTTGAATTTGAGGCAGAGGAGGTGGTTGGAGTTTTTGAAAGACTATGATGTTTCTATTTTATGCCACCCGAGGAAGGTTTATATGGTGGCCGATGCATTGAGTAGGAAGTCCGCCAGCATGGATAGTCTTGCTTATATTCCGATCAGCCAAAGATCACTTGCTTTGGATGTTCAGGCCTTGGCCAATCGATTTGTGGGGTTGGATATTTCTGAGCCTAGCAGGGTGTTAGCTTGCACTGTCCTCGTTAGTCGTTGATGGAGCGTATCCATGAGCAGCAGTTTTTGAAAGACTATGATGTTTCTATTTTATACCACCCGAGGAAGGTTAATATGGTGGCCGATGCATTGAGTAGGAAGTCCGCCAGCATGGATAGTCTTGCTTATATTCCGGTCAGCCAGAGATCACTTGCTTTGGATGTTCAGGCCTTGGCCAATCGATTTGTGGGGTTGGATATTTCTGAGCCTAGCAGGGTGTTAGCTTGCACTGTCCTCGTTAGTCGTTGATGGAGCGTATCCATGAGCAGCAGTTTGATGATCCCTATTTGTGTGTCCTAAAAGACACGGTGCACCGTGGAGGTGCCAAGAAAATGACCTTGGGAGATGATGGTGTATTAATATTGCAGGGGCGAGTTTGTGTGCCCAATGTTGATGGTACTCGGGAGTTGATCTTAGCGGAGGCCCATAGTTCTCGGTATTCTATTCATCCGGGCACCGCGAAGATGTATCAGGATTTGAGGCAGCACTATTGGTGGTGCAGAATGAAGAAAGACATTTTTGCATACGTGGCTCGTTGTTTGAACTGTCAGCAGGTTAAGTACGAGCATCAGAGGCCCGGTAGGTTATTTTTAGAGGATTGAGCTTCCCGAGTGGAAGTGGGAGAGGACTACCATGGAATTTGTTTCTGGCCTTCCGATGACTCGGAAGAAGTTTGACGTGATTTGAGTTATTGTTGACAGGCTGACCAAGTCAGTGCATTTTGTTCCGGTTGCCACTACCTATTTGTCCGAGAGATTAGCTGAGATTTATACCAGGGAGATTGTTCGCCTTCATGGGGTGCATATATCTATCATTTCGGACAGGGGCCCGCAGTTTACCTCGTATTTCTTGAGAGCGATGCAGCAAGATTTGGGCACCCAGGTTCAGTTGAGTACAACATTTCATCCCCAAACGGATGGTTAGTCTGAGAGAACTATTCAGATTCTTGAGGATATGCTTCAAGCATGCGTTATCAATTTTGGAGGCTTGTGGGACTTTTGCCATTAGCAGAGTTTGCCTATAATAACAGCTACCAGTCCACCATTCAGATGGCTCCGTATGGGGCATTTTATGGTAGGGGGTGTCGGTCCCCAGTCGGATGGTATTAGCCGAGAGAGGCTCGGTTATTGGGTACAGATCTAGTTTAGAAGGCCTTCGATATGGTCAAGATCATTCAGGACAAACTTCGGACAGCTCAGTCCAGGTAGAAGGGTTATGCAGACCGCAAGGTCACAGATGTTGCTTTCATGGTTGGTGAGCGAGCATTGCTCCGTGTATCGCCTTTGAGGGGCGTGATGAGATTCGGGAAGAAGGGCAAGCTTAGCCCTAGGTTCATTGGTCCATTTGAGATTCTTGATCGTGTGGAGAGGTGGCTTATAGACTTTCCTTGCCGCTAGCTTGTGAGCCGTGCATCCAGTATTTCATGTATCCATGCTTCGGAGGTATTACAGCGATCTAGCCCACGTATTAGATTTTAGCACTGTCCAATTGGACAAGAATCTATCATATGAGGAGGAGCCGGTGTCTATTTTAGACCGGCAGGTTCGACAGTTGAGGTTGAAGAGTTTTCCTTCAGAGCGCGTTCATTGGAGAGGTCAGCCTCCTGAGGCATCGACCAGGGAGTCCGAGTTTGATATGTAGAGACATTATCCTCACCTATTCTCCGACTCAAGTACTTCTTTCTTTTATTCGTTCGAGGACGAACAATTGTTTTTGAGGTGGAGAATGTGACGGCCCAAAGGGTCATCACCGTAATTTCCATTTTTTCTGTGCTTCCTAGGTCTTGAAAAACCTCACTTTTAGTTTCCTCATTTGCATGCGCAATCCGGGCACATAGCCGGAAAGCTTTTATGTTGAAATATGTGAATTCTATGAAATATTTGAGTAATTTTGATATTAATATTGTTAAAGTTGACTTTGGTTAACATTCTCGGTAAATAGACCCGGATCCGTGATGTGACAGTCCTGTAAGGTTCGTAGAAAAATATGGGACTTGGGCGCGGAATCAAAATCTGAGGTCCCGAGCCCGAGTAAAGAATTTTTTAAAGAAATTATTTATCTGAAAATGATATGAAAATTAGAAATGAAAACGAGTTAAAAAATATAGGTATCAGGCTCGTATTTTGGTTCCGCTACTCTGTACAGGTCTTAAATATGCATTAAGCGCTTTTTGTGAAATTTGGTCGAAGTCGGACGCCGTTGACGTGTTTCGGACCTAAATATCTAAAGTTAGAAGTTTAAGAACTTCAAAAAGAAAATGATAGTTTTGAGGCTTGATTCTTTGATTTTGATGTTATTTTAACGATTTGATCGCTCGAGCAAGGCCGTAGGATGTTATTTAATTAGTGTGTGGTTTTGGCTGGGAACCACGAGGGCTCGGGTGTGATTCAGAGGTAGTTCGAGGTGGTTTTGCACTTAAAAACTTAGCAGATCTTCTGCAATTTTGGCATAGGTGGTTTGTTCTTCGGGAACGCAGCCACATGTTCGTGTTCACAGTGCCCTGTCAATTTCCTCTTCGGCGTTCACGACCCTTTTTCCGCGATCGCGCATCCCTTTCAAACTCCTCAACACGTTCGTATCTGACTACTCGCGATCGCGTAGACCAACCTGGACCCCCCCAGTTTTCGTATTCGCGTTAACACACATCCAATCGCGAACGCGATGCCTCCATTCTGTCTTCATCGCGAACGCGGCCCTCCTGTCGCGATCGCGAAGGGTTATTTCCTTCAGCAATTTTTAATGTTTATAACAGTAGCAGAACACGGGATTTAGCCATATTTTCACACGAGCTCCTCCCTTAAACTCCCCATAGGCGATTTCAAGCTCTTCTTTCTCCATAATCTCTTGGGTGACTGTTCTTAACTTCTTTCCCTCTTAATTTCTTAGATTAATCATTAGTTTTCAAGCCCTAAATCATGAAATCAAAGCAGAAAAATGGGGTTTTGGGTAGAGTTAAGGCTTTGGGTATTTTTGGCGATACAACCTCAATTTGGGGTCGAATATTGAAATAAATTATATATTTGAACTCGTGTGGTTATGGCTAAATGAATTTTGGTCCGAGCGTCGAGTTTGGACCATGTGGGCCCGGGGGGGGGGGGGGGGGAATTTGGTATTTTTGGAAGAATGTTAGGGACTTCATTTCTAGGCTATTGGATGTTCTTTTTGGGTTTCTATTGATATTATTTATTTGATTATGTCTAGATACTATTATTTCAGAGTTGGATTCTAGAGGAAAGGCGGTATTGGAGAGTTGATTGCTATTCTTGGACCGAGGTAAGTATTTGTTCTAACTTTTGTTAGAGCGAATAAGATTAATATATTATTTGCTAATTACTAAATGATGTGTACGGTGTATAGGCATGGTAACGGTTATCTATACACCGGAGTTTGGCATGATCATGGGTCTTAAATGTGTGAACCGAACTTTGTGAAATATCTCTCTTGTCTAATTGCCCAATTTCATATAATGTGAACGATTGAGGAAGAATTGCGATTGATATATTATTGGAGTGTCGATTTGAACTAGAATTTGATATTAGATAAAGAAATGATTAACAGAGAAAGTGTGGTGACTCTTCCCTTGCCGGGATACATAGTTTTTTCATTGTAGTTGCTCCCTTTCCGGGATATTTGGGTTATTATTTGTACCCTTGCTGGGTTTATTCGCTATGTTGCTGAATTTCCCTAATGGGGCCTCTTTTAGAGAGATTATTTGTGCTATTCATTATAATGTGAGATCGTATAGCACGCCATCCACTTATGAAGTATAATATGGGATCGCGTGGCACGCCGTACACTTATGAACTATAATATGGGATCGTGTGGCACGCCGTCCACTTATGAAATATGAATTGGGATCGTGTGGCACGCCGTCCACTTATGAACTATAATATGGGATCGTGTGGCATGCCGTCCACTTATGCAATATGAATTGGGATCGCATGGTACGCCGTCCACCTATGAATTATGAAATGCGATCGTGTGGCACGCCGTCCACTTATGAACCAATAAATGGGATCGTGTGGCGCGCCGTCCACTTATATATGAGTTATGGTATAGAGATAGTTTCGTTGTTATATCCGTTGATCTGTTTTCACTGTATCTCCCCCGAGCATGCTCCTTCCCCTTATGAATTGATACTCTCTGTTGTTATTTCCATTGCGTTGTATATATATATATATATATATATATATATATATATATATATATATATATATATATATATATATAGATGTCTGCACATGTTATTTTAGGTAGGTCCTATCTAGTCTCGTCACTACTTCGCCAGGGTTAGGCCAGGCACTTACCAGCACATGGGGTTGGTTGTGCTGATGCTACACTTCTGTGCTTTTTGCAGAGATTACGGTACCAGAGCAGCTTTTGGACCACATCAGTAGCTTAGTGACCAAGATATTCTGATTGCAATAGGCATAATTTAGTGACTTTGTTGTTACAACTAAAAGAAAAGTGACTTTAAGAGATAATTTGGGATAGTTGAGCGACCATTTGTGCAATGGACTACATATATATATGTATATATGTATGTATAAACAAATTATTTAACATACTTGTACAATGTAATTTTTCAATGAATGAGATTCACTTGAACTGGTCTTCAATTCGTTTAGCTTCACCATTTCATATAATTAAATTACAAGCGTCAAGTGTTGAATAAATTTTTAAGCGCCAAAGATGATATTATAAATATGAAATCAAGATAAAATTAGCATAATTGTAATAAACAGTTGGCATATTTTCAATAAAAGTATATTTTTTTTTAAAATAATTTAAATACATCTAATTTTTTTTAATAAAATCAATCAAAAAAGATTATATTTTCACTATAAAAATTATAGAATTGACGATAATTTTTAAATTAACAACCATAGTACTGGTCATTATAAATGGAAATAATCTGATTTAATTATTGGTAAACATAATAAACTTTTAATTAGTAGCTTTTTCCTGTCAACTAAAAATTAATCTTATGGTTTTGAGTAACATAAAAAATTTAAAGAGAAAATAAATTGACAACAATTAAAGAGCGACAAGTTGTATTTTTGGGTATCTTTTTTTTTTCAATTTCAAAGTTGTATGAAAAAAAGTAGCGGCAAGTTCCCCTCATTTTCTTTTTTGTGTTCTCATATCCTTTTTTTAAGTTTGAGTACTGCCGCTCCCATTTCTCAATTCTCCCTTATTTCTCTCTTAACTCTTTACGTGACTTTCAGTTCTACATCAAATTATTGCACCAATTAGATCTGCTATAGTGCTTCTATAATATTTTATTTCTTTTTCTTTCACACACAAAGATCCTCTTATTCTATAATACCTAATTTTCTTCGAAAATGTTTATTGATTTAATAGCATAAAAGATCAAATTCTTGTGATGGGTGTTTTAAGAGGCAAGCTATTTCTGGCGCCTCCTTTGCTTTGATACAAATCCTCAAGCTAAGTTAAGAAGTATTATTTCTACTTCAATTCATTTATGTTGTGTCCCTCATACGAAATTTTTTTCTTTTAAATGTAGGACAATAAAATTTGGATTTCTCCAATGATTATTTGTGGGTTCTTATTGGTTTAGTTCTATTGTAGAGGTATGAAAAAATTTATCTATTATTCTTTTATTTTTGAGAGATTAAAGACTCTTAATTTTATATCTCTTCTTCTTAATTCTTGTGGTTATTTGCAGTCAGAAAAGAATTAATATTTATTGTTTAATTTTGACTATGTATCTTTCTACCAATACTTATTTGTCATTTGCTTCACTAATTAAATATTATATGTAAAGTTTGAAAATATTTTGTTTGCTAAATCATTTTTATCAAAAAGTATGTACTAAAATTATTTTTTTCTTCAACGGGTACAGGAGCACGTTACCAGACAAGGGATTACATTAGCGTTTGAGAAAGAAGCATACTTTTGTCTTTCTTAATTAATTACTAAAACTTTTTTGTATTTTGATTCGACCTTATGTTGTTGATTAAGTTTTGATTTTATTTCTGTGTTTAATTTACATAGTTTATAATGAGATATTATTTTAATGTAGTATTAGTTCTTAATTATGTGATCATGGGTGAGAATTTTTGTTGTTACCTTCTATTTTTACTATGTTATTTCTATTTAGTAAATGATAAATTTTGAAATTAATGAAAAATTAGATAAATACTACTTATAAACAGTATCACTATTCATTTTAACGTCATCAAAGTTCGTCATAAATAACCACATTTACTGAAAAAAATATTATTTATCAGAGTATCATCTTTTTAGTAATTTGTATTTTATGATAATTTTGTAAAAATAATATTATTTTTTGCAACGACATATTATTTTCAACTACAAATAATAAATTATAATTGTAAAAACAAAGCTGTCACTATTTAAATATGGGTGCGAAATATTTTTTGTATACAAAAGGTAGTCTTTAGTGACGAAATAACGTTGATTTAACTACAAAATATATATAACTTTAGAGACCTTTGATATCGTCACTAACTAAAATAAATAGTTAGTGACAAAGTAGTTTCGTCGTCATTGATAATCTTTTTAGTGACAAAAGTATGCTATTAACGACGAATATTTTATACTTTTTCTGACGAACAACTTCATCACAAATACTAGGCATTTTGGGACGAAAAAAAATTTCATCGCTAATATAACTTGATTTAGTGACGAAACACCAAAATTATCTTTGTATGCTTTTAATGGCGGTATTTTTGGGACGAAAGATTGACGAATTGTTTTTGTCACAAAAAATTTTTTGTGACGAAATATGACTTTTAAATGACGAACTAGTTCGTCATTGATAATTAAATTTGTTGTAGTGAATGAAGGATTTTGTTTGCCTAGGTTTTCGGCCAAAAAATGATTTAGTTAAGTAGATTTTCGGCCAAAGAATATTTGGTCAAGTAGGTTTTCGGCCTAGGAATATATGTTTAAGTTTGTTTTAGTACATATATGTTTGTTTAAATAGTAGGACATGAAATATCGTGTTATACTATAAAATATATAAATACAAATCAAAAACTAAAAATTATACGAAATGTCCAATAAAATAAATATATATAGATCTAATTATTGAGATATGAGTGTATATTAATAAAAATAAAGGGTTGTAAATACGTAAAAGAAAATTTCAAAAAACCTTTTGGTATTAAAAAAATGAATAGGTTTTACCTTATGAGCTCTTCTATGCATCGAGAAAATATATAATAAATAGTGGGAAAAATAACTAACAATAAAGTAAAAGGATACTACGGATATTGAAAAACGTAATTTACAGTAATAATGACGTAAAAAGAGTATATTAACCCTATTTGGGTCAATCTGGCCAATGTCGGCGTGGACAAAACGGATTTTTCCTTTTCGAAAAGCTTATTCTTTCCGTACAGAAAAAGGTTCACTAGGATGCTTCTCAATTAAGTCTTTAAGCTGTGTCCACGTGAAATGAGAAACAGCACGTTGGGTTTGAGCTAAATTACTTAATGTACGTTTTCTTGATCATATAAATTATATGGGTCAAAACTCGATTCGTAATGATTAATAAGATTAACTTGCTCTTAAGTCCGTTCGGGCTAAAACATGGCACAACCACTCGATAATATTAAACACTCGAAGGTCACTCAACTGGATTAACAAGGCCACGACCTATTCATTATCGACGGGCGTCCCCTCGACATGACCACGAATATCCAACGCCAGCTGACAAAGTTCGCAGCTATAAATACTAAGAGAAAGAACCGTAAAAGGGGACTGCTTCTTTTTCTTCACTTCGATCTCTCAAAGAAGCGAATATCATTGTAACGCTTTGAACCTCTCCATGGAGAGGCAGACCAAATCGCTATCATCAATAAAAGATCTCTACCCTCCTCCCTTTAACAAATAACAATTGTCTCTTATGTTCAGTTTGTTTGGTCTTTAGACCTATTACGATCTGCTATGATTGGCCCTCCATTCATTTTAATTGTTTTATGTTTATAAAGTGTATGAGAACTTTGAGCTAAACAATTTGGCGCCGTGTGTGAGAATTTCATAGCAGAATCGCGTAGTTCATCCTTACACCAAAAGGGGAAAGAGAACACTCAAAAGGGAAAGCAATACAACTCGAATGAGCCAAGGTAGCACAACGGATGAAGGGAACTCGAAAGCTCAGGCAAGAGTTCGAAGCCCCGACTTCCTCCCATTCTCAGGAAAGAGAAAGAAGAAGAATAAGAAGCAGATACCCCCCCCCCCCCATACGAGGAGAATACGGGCGAGAGACCCTCATCCCCAAGATCCATATCAGAATGGCCTCAACAAACTAGTCCAGAAGACTACGTACAAATCTGATAAGATCTCAAAAACAAACCTAACCCCCCCTCTCCAAGGAAATAGGTCAGTTGAAAAGGCAAAAGTCCAACTATGAGTTGAACTGGGACTCAGTCTATGTGCTTTTGACAATAAAATTGCAAAGGTTCAACTACGGTTAAACAACATCTCAGGCTACGTGCCCTCGCCCAAAAGTTTAATTATGAGTTGAACTGGAACTCAGGCTACGTGCCCTCCCTTAAAAGTTCAACTATGATTTGAACTGGGACTTAGGCTATGTGTTTTCGATAAAAAAATTGCAAAGGATCAACTACGGTTGAACAACATCTCAGGCTACGTGCCCTGACCCAAAAGTTCAACTATGAGTTGAACTGGGACTCAGGCTATGTGCCTTCGACAACAAAATTGCGAAGGTTCAACTACGGTTGAACAACATCTCAGGCTATGTGCCTTCGACAACAAAATTGCAAAGGTTCAACTACGGTTGAACAACATCTCAAGCTACGTACCCTCGCCAAAAAGTTCAACTATGAGTTGAACTGGGACTCATGCTATATGCCTTAGACAACAAAATTGCAAAGGTTCAACTACGATTGAACAACATCTCCGGCTACGTGCCCTCGCCCAAAAGTTAAACTATGAGTTGAACTGGGATTTAGGCTATGTGCCCTCAACAAGAAAATTGCAAAGGATCAACTACGGTTAAACAACATCTTAGGCTACGTGCCCTCGCCCAAAAGTTCAACTATGAGTTGAACTGGGACTCAGGCTATGTGCCTTCGACAACAAAATTGCAAAGGATCAAATACGGTTGAACAACATCTCAGGCTACGTGCCCTCGCCCAAAAGTTCAACTATGAGTTGAGCTGGGACTCAGGCTATGTGCCTTCGACAACAAAATTACAAAGGTTCAACTACGGTTGAACAACATCTCAAGCTACGTGCCCTCGCCCAAAAGTTCAACTATGAGTTGAACTTGAACTCAGGCTACGTGCCCTCGCATTAAAGTTCAACTATGAGTTGAACTGGGACTCAGGCTATGTGCCTTCGACAACAAAATTGCAAAGTTTCAACTATGGTTGAACATCACAGGCTACGTGCCTTCGACAACAAAATTGCAAAGGTTCAACTGCGGTCGAACAACATCTCAGGCTACGTGCCCTCGCCCAAAGGTTCGACTATGAGGTTAACTGGGACCCAGGCTATGTGCCTTCGACAACAAAATTGCAAAGGTTCAACTAAGGTTGAACGGCAACTCAGGCTATGTGCCCTCGACACAAGAATTGCAAAGGTCCAACTACTGTTTAACAATAACCCATACCACGCGACCTCGCACAAAGATTCACCTATGGAATAAACCGAGGCTCAGGCCAAGCGCCCTCACCATTGGACGCTACAAGGCATGTTCCCTATGAACGAAGGGACAAATTAAGCACCATTTTCAATCAAGTAAGTACGTCTAACTCGAACTAAGATTCATGCTGCGATAAGTTCAGCCCCAATCGAAATACAAGGCCGCGGCCAATGATTCGACCACGCCCAAACTAGGACCAAGGCAACACGCCACCCTCGCTAAATAACGGCTACAACTTACTCATACCGAGTGGTCGAGGCTTCTTTCCCCTTTGCATGCGTCATCGCATTGGTGAAGCCTTCCTGAAATATGCGGACGTCGTCGGACTCCAGGTCGGATTCAGAGTAACCCCCCCATGACGTCCCTTCCTTCCTCAACCGGCCGAGTGGTTGAGGCTTCTTTCCCCGCCAACGGATTGACACTTGCTTCCCTGACCAAAGCAGCTGCTGAGGAACCAAATTACCTCTCAGCAGCTGGGACTGATGATTGAGCCGCCGAAGCGACTGTTTCATTATGGCCTAAGCCAACCGGGGCAACCCCCATTGTGTTTTCTCCCTTAAGGGCAGGCACAACTGCCTCATTCCCATCCGTACCCGACATCGGAGAGTCCAAATGTACCACCTCTGTAGTAGGCGTGAAGGCGACCCTTCCCATAACCAACAGTCTCTCCTTCTCCTCGCTCAAAGATGACTCGGCCCTAGGGCGAATATCCCCCGAAGATGTCTCGGCATGAGTTATAGATTGTGCTAGGGAGTGGGCCGCTCACGATCCAACTGAAGTCGCCCTTAAGACTGGGCGTGGTGTCAGAGCCAAAGCCAGCTGAATAGCCATACCCGGCTTGCGGAAAGCAAGCTGAGGAGCCCTTACGCGGCGCACCACCCCTGATCAGTAAAAGAAATAAATTTAATGGAAAGAAACTCAGCATGACCAAACAGGAATGATTAAATAACTCAAACACTCACATGCAACAAGCTTACGACCGTGAATTTCCCAGAAGGACGGCCATGTGCGAATCCTTGCTGTCTGAGGGTGTACTGCCTAGACCCATTCACTAAAGGCGGATAGAGGAGCTGGTGGTGCCCTCTCAGCACACAAGATAAAGTCAAACACCCATCAGAACAAAGAACACTAAAAAAGAAGAAGACAGGACCTGGCGAGTAGAGAACTCTCATATATGGTTCCAAGTCTCTGGAAATTCCCTTGCATTCCCCCTCAAGTGCTCGGTTCTGATATAGAAAAAATTCTCATAAGAATGAGAATCGACCGCATCATCCAGCTCCGCAGTCAAACCCCTGACCTCACGAGGGACCGTTCAAATCATAGTACCATGGACCCTCCGAGGGGCGTACAGAGTCAGCACGTGCCGTAGCGTTTTCTCCCGTCGATCCAATTCCGCATACTTGGCGATCATGGAAAAGAGCTTGTAGGATGAAGGACGAGTTGCCAGGGAACACTTCATAATAACGACAAAAATCTACTACCAGCACCGGAAGAGGAAGCTTGAACCCTAATCTGAAAAGGTAAGCATAGAAAACGCAATATCCGGGGCGGTCAATGTGAACCCTTTCCTCGCTCCTAGCAAGGGAATGTCGGCAGAATGAGGAATACCCCATTGCTCCTTTAACTGGGGGAGGCCCACCTCTCATAGTAGTGGGGCCTCGTTAACCAGACCCTCCCCCTCATCGGCGGTGAAGTCGGTTGTCGGACCTTTGGTCAGAGAAAGAATATCAAGTATCGACGGGACTCTATCGATCTCTGCCAATTCGGTGGCTCTCGCTATCGTAGAAGACCCATCGATCACATGAAGAGTTGCCAGAGAAAGCTCTGTGTGAGAACTACTTGCCATTACCGATCACTAGATAATAAATAAACGAGATTCACCGAAGAAGGAGTAAAAATGGAGATTGAGAGAAAGAAGGCAAAGAACCACACGAACTAACGAAGAAAATGAGTGAGAAAAGTTGTTTCTTTAGAAATCTTACTTAGACAGATACTGAAAAGTGAGAAACGAATAGCATATCTCATTATTTATACTACAAAAGTGGCTTTCACGAATTCCAAAATCCACCATTAACTGCACAACCAACCATAAAATGGTTCAAATCCATGGTAACGGGTGTCATTATGACAGGTTCCACAAAACGGTTTCGCAAGCGTCAATCGACATCTCTTCTTCGAAGTGAGTTTAACGACCTGGGTATTTTGGAAGGACGTTCGATATGCCTCCAAACTCCACGCACCATTGTAGTGTACGTCAAGCACACACATATCCTTAGCGGCCGCCTGCGGGAATACACGGCTCCAAATGAAAACATCAAACAGCCGTCCTTCAAATATAACTGGCTACGGTCATCTCCTAAATATAGTCGGCTGTGGCCATCATCCAAGTATAAATGGCTACGACCATCTTCCAAATATAACTGGATACGACCGTCTCTTAAATGTAAACGGCTATGGCCATCGTCCAAGTATAAATGGCTACGGCTATCTTCCAAGTATAAAGGGCTACGATCATCTTCCAAAAATAAACGAATACGACCTCTTCCTAAAAAAATAATAATAAATGGCTACGACCATCTCCTGAGTATAAATGGCTACGGCCATCCGCTAAGCAAAAGTGGCTACGGTCATCTCCCAAGCATAACTGGCTACTACCACCTCCTATGTGTAAATGGCTACAGCCATCACTATGTATAACTGGCTACGACCATCTTCGAATAAAAAAATGGCTACGTCCATCTCTGAAGCATAAATAGCTATGGTCGTCCTAGTTCATGTCCGTAACGGCATCCGATCCCCTCTTCCGAATTTGTTGAATCGCATTCGGTGAAGTCCGATCATCGAGTACTACCACATCTCGACCTCAAAGCGGAGGGACTAACTGTATGGGTTAAAACTCGACTTGTGATAATTAATAAAATTAACTCGCTCTTAAGCCCGTTCGGGTTAGAAAATGGCATAACCAGCCGATAATATTAAGCACTCGAAGGTCACTCAGCTAGATTAACAAGGCCACGTCCAATTTACTATCGACGGGGGTCCCAACGGCATGACCGTGGCCATCCAACGCCAGCTGGAAAAGTTCGCAGCTATAAATACTAAGAAAAAGAACCCTAAAAGGGGGACTGGTTCTTTTTCTTCTCTTCAATCTCTCAAAGAAGAGAATGCCATTGTAAGGCTCTGAACCTCTCCATGGAGAGGCAGACCAAATCGATATCATCAATAAAAGATCTCTAACCTCCTCCCCTTAATAAATAACAATTGTCTCTTATGTTCAGTTTGTTTTGTCTTTAGATTTATTACGATCCGCTATGATTGGCCCTCCATTCATCTTAATTGATTTATGCTTATAAAGTGTATGAGAACTTTAAGCTAAACTGTGACGACCCGACCCGTAGTCTTATGTGTTACTGCTCCATTTCCCCCTTATTATGTTGCTTCATGTTTCAATATTAGTATTAGAGTCGATCAGGTATAATTGAATTGGTTTTGGTTGAAAATAAGGCACATGGCCTCTTAGAAGGAAGCTTGTTTTGGAAAAGTCAACTGAGACTTGACTTATGAGTTAGAAGGCTCGGATGTGATTTTCGATGATTCGGTTAGCTTTAGGAGATGATTTATGACTTAGGAGAGCGATCGAAATTTAATTTGGAGGTCCGGCGTAGAATTAGGCTTGAATTGGCGAAGTTTGAATTTTGGCGGATTCCGGTTGATAGGTGAAATTTTGATCCGAAAGTCGAAATGGAATTCCAAGAGTTTCAGTAGCTTTGTTAGGTGATTTTGGATACGTCTTCAAATTTTCAGGTTATTCAGACGTCGTTCGGTCGGGTTTTTGATCGAGTAATAGTTTCAGAAGTTTTATGAAAAGTTAGGTTTGAATCCCTGGTAATTTGATGATTTTGGTGTTGTTGTGTGTGTTTTTATGATTGGAACAAGTTTGTTTGGTGTTTTAGAGTAGGTTGGGTTTTTTGGTTGAGGTCCCGGGGGCTTTGGGATGGATTCGGGGGGCCAAACGGACTAATTTCCATGTTTGAAGATAGCAAATTTTCAGAAAAGATTGCAGAAGAAATTTCTTCTATGCGTTCGCGTGAGGAATGATGCAAACACCTAGAGTTAGTTGGAGTAGGCCTGGAATTTGGCTATTGCGTTTGCGTAGGGTTTGTTCGCGTTCGCGATTAAGAGAAAGATTGAGCATCGCGAACAAGTGGGGTCATACGCGTTCGCGTAGTAGAATTACCTGTAGCATCGCGATCGCGGGCTAGTGGCGCGTTCGTGTAAAGGAAAATTTGGACATTAAGGAACTGTGCTTCGCGATCGCATGCCTGGGCCGCGATCGCATAGAGTAAAAATCTGGGCATCAGAATTCATTTAAGGGACATTTCATCCGCGACTTGGGTCCATTTTTCCTCAATTTTTGCACTACCTTGGGAGCTTGTTGATAGAATTTTAAGGGTATTTCGATGGGAAGTGATTGTAGGTAAGTCGCGTGGTCTAGAAACGTCATTTAATGGAGGAAACATCCATTTATTTTCTGAATTTCGGTATTAAATTGAAGAAACTAGAGCTTGAGTTTTTAATATTTCAAATTGGGATTTGATAGGTCATTTGAACTCGGATTTGGGAGTTCTTGGTATGTATGATCTCGTTGCGAGACGAGGATTCCGAAAATGTAAGTTTCATAATTTTTCGAGAAGCGGGCAAGGGGCTCAGGTTTTGCTACTTTCGAGATTTTTGTTATATTTCGATTGTTTTCAATTGGGTGTTGTCCCATTAGCATATATGATATATTTGTACTGATTTTGGTTCGATTTGATGCGCGTTAAGCCCAACTTAAGGGGAAAAGGCATCGCGAACGAGGAATTTCACCGGTTTGAGGTGAGTAATTTTTGGGAATGATAACCTGAGGGTTTGAAACCTCGGATTCGCACATCTTAGAGCTATATTGTGGTGACTTTCACACTGGACCTGAGCGTGGGGTAGAGCACCGTTGGGGATCGTGACTTGGTCCGTCCCGGTTGTTGGATTTTACCGCGTATGTACAATTGTATTGTTGTTATCATTATGATTTAGGCTCATTACCATACTTGGGGCTTATTGTCGATTGTTTGAACGTTTTGTGAGCTATCATCACTATTTTCCTCACCATTTGAAATATTATTTGAACTCAGTCCGTGTGATTTAGAATGTTTTATGAACTCAATTATATTACTCAAACTTGGAGTTTTAAAATGATATTTGAACTATCATTTGAGGTGAGTATTACTGTTTTACTGATGCCCGAGGGGCTTTTTGACTATTTTTGGACTGATTGACGCCGAGGGCCATATGTGAGGGCATGAGGAGTGATGTGAGGAGGCTTTCAGGCCTCGAGCATTATGAGTGCATTTGTATATATATGCATGGATCAGGCTACACGCCACAACGGTGTGATATTAATATTGCGCTTGGGCTGTAGGAGCCCCTCCGAAGTCTGAACCCCCACAGTGAGTGCGGGTACCAAAAATGGATCAGGCTGTGCGCCGCAGCGGTCATATGCATAGCATTGCATTCATGCATTTGCTCCTATTTGTACTATGTGGTATGACATTTAGCACTCATATATAATCGGCACACATACTGTTGCTTGCCTTGTTGATCAGATACCCTGGTATTATATGTTAATGAGTGTTGTGCCCAAGGGGCTGATTTATGAGCTGATTTGCTCTATCTAATATAGCATTTATATCCTGGGCTGTTGAAAAAGAAAAATATATATTTGTTAAAGAGATATTTAAAACAAATAAAGGATTTTATAAAGAGACTTTTAACTGATCTTGAGATTTTCTAAAGGATTTTCACAGTATTACAATTTTTCTCAAAGGGTTGTACCCTCTTTTTATAGCATTATGGTGTTCCCATACGCATTTTCTTATCGCTCAGTTATTATTCTCTCTTATTGCCACTGAGTTGGAAGTATCACTTTACTCCCTGCACCTTGCGTGCAGTTTCATGTATTGTTCACCCAGTAGCGAGTTATTAGCCGGACCGAAAGCCATAGTTTGGTAGTTGCGCAAGGTGACCTCCAGCGTTCGTGCCGCCGCATTCCGACTTTGAGTTCCAATTTTGCCTTGTATATATATTTTGTTGGCCCAATAGTAGTGTCCCTACTCATTAGATTCTCTTGACTGGTGACAGCTCGGTCGGGTTGTACTGGAATGAAACTTCATAGTTAAATGCCATTAAGTAGTATATCTATTCATCTGAGTGGATCTTTCTTTGCTTGGTATGTTAATTTGGGTTATGATACTAGATGACAGACTGGTTGTTCCAATGTCAGATTGTCTAGACTAATGTGTTTTGGGCTATGTTGGAAAATACCACAGGCTGCGTGGCAAGGTGCATCGGATTATGTTCTAGCAGGGTAGCTTGTATTCTGGAGTCCAGCGGGCGGCTGGAAAGCATTGCTTTGTTAATTGGGCCTTCGTGGTGGATGTCAGTGCAGAGGTATCTACCATTAATTCAGTTCCGGTATTTGAGGGACTCGTTCGGATGCGTTTTTGTGCCCGTGCATGAGACTATATATGTTTATTGTAATGAGCAAATTTGGCTCGATGTGCATCTCCTATGTGAGATATTTGTGTGGATCGGGTGGCACACCGCCACGGGTATGTTATCTAGGTCGCGTTGCACGCCGCAACTGTGTGATATGGATAATAGTTTTCTATATGTTCTTTGTATGATTGCTTCCTGGTTTCTGAGGAAAATCCGTATTGGGGGTTGCTCTGCGAATAACACATCAGTTGCGTCCTTTCAGGATTGAATAGTGTATATTAATTTCTTTATCGTAGGTGTGATGGATTGCGTGGTTTCAGACCTTAGTCTGTGCGTGACTGATTGTGTTGAGCATGGTGACTTGAGGTGCTTCATAGGTAATAGTGTTTGGATAGAATCGAGCATTGGTGCAAGGCCACGTGAAGTTATGACCTTTCGAGGAGGATTCAGGTACTCTATTTCTATGATGTGAGACGTGATCTCGGTTTTGTGTTGTAATGGTGTTGTTGAGCTTGAGGTATAGATTTTTCGTTTGAGTCAATTGTCATGATTTGAGTGTGTGCAGATCATTTCTTATTGGTGCCTGTGTTGAGAATATTGTGGCTTAGGCCGGTGTTGAGGTGTCATATCACCAGAATGGTGTGTTGTAGTTGTGATGATCGTTGGAGTCATTAATGAGTCGGAGCATATTTGATTTCAGTTTGTTAGAAAGGCAATATCGAGGGTTGGCTCCGAAATCTGTTGTATTATCTTTCAGAAAGGAAATGGACTCATGAATGGGTTATCTGAGAGATGGGTTCGATTTATCACGTGTTTCAGTTGCCGTTGGCAGTGTATGAAGGTGTTGGGATAAGACTTTAGCTACTAATAAAGTTTTTCTATCAGTATTTGGTTATTTTGGGCAACTAATGGGAATAGATGCCATCGTCTCGAGTGTTTAGGTTGTGTAGTATGCCATATGGTCTTACCTGGAGTGGCGAGTATTGGTTATTACAGTTGGTTCAGGTTTATTCTGAGTATAGACGTGGGGTTCTGATCTGGTGCATGATTTCAGGAAGTGCAATGTGGTTTATGGTTTAGATGGACTATGAAATTCCGGCTATGTTGTGTTATCGGACCTATGTGAGATAGGGTGACGTGGGATCACCCCGATTATATGCTTGGTAAGGTCATTCAGCTATTGGGTTGCTTCTAGTACAACTCTGGGTACGCTCGAGGACGAGCGTTTGTTTAAGTTGGGGAGGATGTGATGACCTGACCCGTCATCTTATGTGTTACTACTCCGTTTCCCCCTTATTGTGTCGTTTCATGTGTCAATATCAGTATTAGAGTCGATTAGGTGTAATTGAATTGGTTTTGATTGAAAATAAGGCAGATGGCCTCTTAGAAGGAAACTTATTTTGGTAAAGTCAACCGGAAGTTGACTTTTGAGTTAGAAGGCTCGAATGTGATTTCCGATGATCCGGTTAGATTTGGGAGATGATTTGTGACTTAGGAGAGCGATCAAAATTGAATTGGGAGGTTCGGTGTAGAATTAGACTTGAATTGGCAAAGTTTGAATTTTGGCGGATTTCGGTTGATAGGTGAGATTTTGATCCGAGGGTCGGAATGGAATTTTGAGAGTTGCAGTAGCTTTTTTAGGTGATATGGATATGTTTGCAAATTTTCAAGTTAATCGGACGTCGTTTGGTTGGTTTTTTGATCGAATAGGAGTGTCGGAAGTTTTATGAAAATTTAGGTTTGTATCCGTGGTAATTTAATAATTTGTTTTGTTGCTGTGTGTGTTTTTGTGATTGGAACAAGTTCGTATGGTGTTTTTGAGTAGGTTGGTGTTTTTGGTTGAATTTGGTGGGCCTGGAATTTGGCAATCGCATTCGCGATTGTTCGCGTTCGCGATTAAGAGGAGGATTGAGCATCGCGAACGCGTGGATTTAGATGCGTTCGCGTAGTAGAATTACCTGGAGCATCGCGGTCGGGGGCTAGTGGCGCGTTCGCGTAAAGGAAAATTGTGGTCATTAACGAAGTGTGCTTCGCGATCGTGTGCCTGGGGCCGCGATCGCATATAGTAATAATCTGAGCATCAGAATTCATTTAAGGGACATTTCATCCGCGACTTGGGTCCATTTTTCCTCCATTTTTGCACTACCTTGGGAGCTTGTTGATAGAATTTGAAGGGGATTTCGATGGGAATTGATTGTAGGTAAGTCTCGTTGTCTAGAAACGTCATTTAATGGAAGAATCATCCATTAATTCTCTGAATTTGGGCGTGAAATTGAAGAAACTAGGGCTTGAGTTTTAATATTTGAAATTGGGATTTGATAAATCATTTGAACTCGATTTTTGAAGTTCTTGCTATGTATGAACTCGTGGCGAGACGAGGATTCCGGAAATATAAGTTTTGTAATTTTTCGAGAAGCGAGCCCGGGGCTCGGGTTTTGCTAGTTTCGAGATTTTTGTTATATTTTGATTGTTTTCGATTGGGTGTTGTCCCATTAGCATATTATGATATATTTGTACTGATTTTGGTTAGATTTGACGAGCGTTGAGGTCAATTTTAGGGGAAAAGACATCGCGAGCGAGGAATTTCACCGGTTCGAGGTGAGTAATATTTGGGAATGATAACCTTAGGGTTTGAAACCTTGGATTTGCACATCTTAGTGCTATATTGTGGTGGCTTGCACGCTCGACCTGAGCATGGGGTAGAGCACCGTTGGGGATCATGACTTGGTCCGTCCCGGTTGTTGGTTTTTACCGCGTATCTGCAATTGTATTGTTGTTATCATTATGACTTGGGCTCATTACAATACTTGGGGCTTATTGCCGATTGTTTGAACTCTTTGTGAGCTATCATCACTGTTTTCCTCACCATTTGAAATATTATTTGAACTCAGTCCGTGTAATTTACTCTATTTTATGAACTCAACTATATTTTACTCAAACTTGGAGTTTTAATTGGTATTGAACTATTATTTGAGGTGAGTATTACTGTTTTACTGATGCCTGAGGGGCTTTTTGACTATTTTTGAACTGATTGAGGCCGATGGCCATATGTGAGGGCATGAGGAATGATGTGAGGAGGCTTTCAGGCCTCGAGTGATATATGAGGAGGTTTTTAGGCCTTGAGCGTTATGAGTGCATATGCATATACATGCATGGATCGGGCTGTACACCACAACAGTGTGATATTGATATTGTGCTTGGGCTGTAGGAGCCCCTCCGGAGTCCGAACCCCGACAGTGAGTGCGGGTACCCAAATAGATTGGGCTCCGTGTCGCATCGATCATATGCATTGCATAACATTGCATTCATGCATTTGCTCCTGTTTGTACTATGTGGCATGACATTTAGCAGTCATATATCATAGGCACACATACTGTTAGTTTCCTTGTTGATCAGATACCCTGGTATTATATGTTAAGGAGTGTTGTGCTCAAGGGGCCGATTTATAAGCCGATTTGCTCTATCTGATATAGAATTTATATGCTGAGTTGTTGAAAAAGAAAAAGAGATATTCGTAAAAGAGATATTTAAAAAAAATAAAGGGTTTTGGAAAAGAAATTTTTAATTGATCTTGAGATTTTCTAAAGGATTTTCACAGTATTACGGTTTTTCTCAAAGGGTTGTACCATCTTTTTATAGCATTATGGTGTGCCCATACGCTTTTTCTTATCGCTCGGTTATTATTCTTTCTTATTACCACTGAGTTGGAAGTACTTACTTTACTCCCTACACCTTGCGTGCAGTTGCAGGTATTGTTCACCCAGTAACGGGTTATTAGCCGGACCGAAGGCCATATTTTGGTAGTTGAGCAAGGTTACCGCCATCGTTCGCGGCACTACATTCTGACTTTGAGTTCCAGTTTTGCCTTGTATATATATTTTGTTGGCCCAATAGTAGTGTCCCTACTCATTAGATGCTCGTGACTAGTGACGCCCCGGTCGGGTTGTATTGGAATGAAATTTCATAGTTAAATGTTATTAAGTAGTATTTCTATTTATTTATGTTTAATAGCGGCTTAAAGAGGATTTGGAGTTGTTGATTGGCCTGATCTTCACGAGAGGCGCCATCACGAGCGGATATGAAATTTAGATCGTGGCATAAACATAAATAACAAATTAATCGCGCATTAGCTTCAAGATTAGAAGTTCAAAGCATAAAAAGGTTGTTCTAAAAGGGTGCATATATATAAAATCTTTACTTATCCATAAGGCAAAATAGACCGCCCCATATGGGAAATTGCCTCATAGCTTACTTCAGCATAACCTTCCACAGCATGAAATTGTTTGGAAAGACAGACACACAACTTTTTAATATTCTTTATGTGACCCTCTCTTTTTTTTTTAAAAAAAAATAACTTTTTCTATCATTACAAATTTCGGCGACAAATTAGACTGGGAAAAGGAAAATTTTGATCCATTTTTATGTATCTAAATAGCTATGGAGTTTTTTTTGGTTCAAAATGAAGAAAACAAATCCTAAAGGTATGCGTAAATTAATTACTCCACTCAATTAATGATGACATCATGCATGCGGATGCCTAGCTGGTACAGTTTAAAATAAAAGTTTATATATGTATCGTGTAAGACGTGGCCGAATACATAAAACAACATCTGAACTTGTATTCAAATTCATATTACATATTTATTGATCACGGATAATTTTTTATATATCTAATTTTTTAAAAGTGTCAAATACACATTATTTTTTCTTGACCAAATTTTCAAATATGTGTGATTTCATGCTCCAATCAGATAGTGACACGTGTCACTATATTTTATTTAAAAAATAAAACACTTAAAATTACACCTATACCCCTTAACCATCTTCTCCATTTCATATCTTTCTCTTCTCCATGAGAGATTGACGCCAGACACCACTAAAAATCAACATTTAATCACCTTCATATTATAAAGCAAAATTAGGAACTGAAGTACATTAATCACGAGTTTGTGATCTAAATTCATATCTGACACAAGAAATATAATGCAAAACTCAAAATTCAATTAAAGTTGGTTATGTCCAAATCCATGGTTGCTCGATTCGTGGTATAGATTCAAACTCAAATTTATAAAATTCTCTTGATATAGATTTCTTTAAACTTTCTTTACCAATTTCTTCCAAAGCTATTTTATATTATTGTTATTCTTAAAATGGTAGACATGAAAGATGAGGAAAATGAGTGGGAAAGAAGAAGAGAATGGTAAAGGGGGGAAGATCAGCAAAAAAACTAGTTGTTTGTTTTCTATGGGAGAGGAGGGAAGCTTTCTATGGTGAGATTTTGTATAAAAAGAAAAGGGAATAATTTTTCCATGTTGCAAGAGCTAGTTGTTTGTTTAAGCTCTTGATGAAGAAGATGATGTTTTTAATTAAAAAATAAAAACATGGACATGTGTCAGTTACACACGAGAGTTCACAGATTTCTTTTCCTATTCACTCGCCTAATTTGTGTGTTAAACACGCTCTTGCCATATAATCACAGTTGTGTATAACTGACACACTTTTAAAAGGTTGGGTCCGTAAAAGGTTACCCGTGATCAACAAGTGTGTAACAGAAATTTGGGTACATGTTCAGGTGCTATTTTATGTATTCATGATATTGATTTTAATTCGTTGTCTAGAATTTCTGGTGAGTATACTTTTAAATAAAGTCGATTTTCTTGATTTGGAATTTTAAATAAATCGGTGACTTGGAACATCATAATAAACTATTCCAAGTGGCGACTATAAGAAAATTAAATAAAATAATCTTATTTCAATTAATGTCATTTTAATTTAAAAAAACTTCATTATATCTGCCCTCGGGTGATAAAAAAGGAGGTGTGACAACTCCGGTGACTCTGCTGGAGATAAGAACCCATAACTTTTGGTTCAGGGTTCAAGAATTCGAGCTTGTTAATGTGATTTTTAATACGTGAGGCTCTGGATAGAGTTTTCAAGTTCCATGAATGAATAGGTAATCACCACTAGAAATTGAGTCAAAATCGACCAATAAAACTGACCGAGGTCAGCCGGTAAACATTGTTAGTCCCACATCAATAGTGAATGAGATGAGTGGTCTCCTTATATGAACTTGGGCAATTCTTACCTTTTGAGCTAGCTTTTGTGGTTGACTTAGACCCAAGTTAAAGGTGACAAACGGTTCAACCGGTCCGATCCGAGTCGTGATTTTTTCGACCCGTCCGGGTTCCAGTCCGGGCCGGGCCGGGTTGAGCGGTACCGGTTTCTTAACGGGCCGGGTTTGTTCGGGTTAAAATTGAACCATACGGGTTACAGGTTGAAGGGGGCCGTGCCGGGCCGGGTTTAGTATATTTTTAATTTTTTTTTGAAGTTAAGTATAACTATTAAGTTATAATTATATTAATACTTTGTAATAATTAAATGAATACAAGTAAGATGGGAAAAACTTGCACTTATTGCAAGTGTTACTTTATTTCTCAATTTCAAATTAATAAGTAGAAAATGAAATATTTACATTTTTTCTAACAAGTAAACTGGTGAAGTAGTAATTTCAAATGTTTTGCATCGCCTTAGCAAGTTCATCATAATCAATATGAACCGATTGACCTTCTTCTGGGGAGTTAAATTCCGATGGGTTTCCATGGGTTAATATATCTCCAAGTTCTTCGTCTTCTGGGCTATCAACATCTTCCTTTCCTTGATTACTTCTTTCCGATCTAATCCAATATCTGAAACATACTAAAACTTCCAAAGAATTGCTTCCCAATGAGTGGCGGGTGTCTCCAAGTTGTTGTCTTGCTTGGCTAAATGCACTCTCCGATGCAACAGTAGAAATTGGCACATTCAGCACGTCCACGAGCCATAACGAAAAGAACAGGAAATTGCATTTCATTTTTATGCCACCATCCCAACGGTGAAAAGTCCTTTGTGCGAGGTTCCTTTTGCTTCTGCAAGTAGAATTGAAGCTCATCAATATTCCTGCTACTGGTTTGAGTGTTAGAAAATGTAGAAAAAATATTAAAACTATCAAGGCCTTCATCATCCACATTAGCAGAACTGCTACATTGCATAGCGGGATTAACATTGCCAGAAGCACGAGCAGTATTATCACATTCATTTGCATAATAATTATATAGTTGTTGTAAATATTCATTTAGTTTGTTCATAGAATCATATAAATTTGGGGTTTCAGATTCTCCAATCTCCATATAAGTATATAAAGCATTCATTAATTGGTGACAATCAGACATTTTAATAGAAGGATTTAAAACTGCACCAATTAAGTAAATTGGAAGAATTGGAAAGAAATATTTTTTGAATTTCGCTTGCATTTTTTCAACAACATCCATATATTTTTCTTTCTTCTTAAATTCATATAGTAGCAAAGAAATTTCAGCTATATGTACTAAAGCCATAGTAACAGCGGGGTAATATGCGCCAGAAAACACAATAGTAGCAGTATAAAATTTATGTAAAAATTTAACAACATCATTAATGACCTCCCAAGTATCACTTGTTAACATACGCCTAGGATCATTACAATGTGCATTAGCAACTTCAGTTTTAGGAAATCTATATTTGTAGCAACATTTTAAAAATATATATGTATAATTCCATCAAATAACAATTTCGTCTGGCATGAATCTAGGTGTAAGGTTATACTAGATACACTTAGTCTTAAATTCTTTTATTCTAGATTGTCTATTATTTCCCTGAATAACACCAACTGCTCTTCTAACATGAGTAATCTCAACTGAAAATAAATCAAGGCCACTTTTAACAATTAAATTATAAACATGACATGCACACCTAACATGAAAAATATCATCAAGAGGTGGTTGCAAATGTAATTTTAAAATTGAAACTGCAACATTATTGTTTGAAGCATTATCAAAAGACATACACAAAACTTTTTGGTTTAGATTATAAAATTCAACAACGTCAACAATTGTACTACTTATAAATGTAGCAGTATGACTCTGATCTTCATCATATTTAAAAGCGATAATACGTTTTTGCATACAAGTATTATCATTTATCCAATGGCATGTAATTGTCAAATAATCATTTCCATTAACAGCATGACCAATATCAGAAGTTAGACATACTCTAGAAGGAAGGTGACTAAACAAACAACGTATGTATGTTTGATATTGTCCATGGAGTCTAAAGATATCTGCTCTACAAGTACTTCTAGGGATACCTTTAATTAAAGGATTGTAAATCCTTTGAATATACATAATAAGATACGATGAAGAAGCAAAAGAAAAAGGTAAACAACCCCAAGTAATCGTTTTTGCTAATTCCTCACGATCCCTCATTTTATCATATTTTAATAGACCTCCAGTAGTAGGGTTAATAGTTGTTTGACTTCCATCCCCATTATTTCCCCATTCTATGGGATGGATAGCCATCATATGTCTAGTAAGTGTCCCAGTCCCCCCTAAATTACCTACGGTCAAATGTTTAAAAGTTTCATTACAAAGTTTGCACTTAACTCTATTAGTACCTTCTATCATTTCAAAAAATTTCCATACCGGGCTTCTTCTTATATGAGTAGAAGTTTGAGCCACTGGTGGTCTTCTACCCCTTGTAGCACTAGCAACTCCAACTCTTATACTACCAACATTTCCACTACTAGGTGTAGGTGGTATCTCATCTTCTATTCCAATTTCATTATCTTCTATTCCAATTTCATTATCTTCTATTCCAAAATCTTCTTGTAATTGTTCATAATCAATCTCTACATCTTGCAAATTAGGCAATAATTCAAAAACATGTGTTATTGGGTCAAAACTATTACTACCAGAAGCTACAGGACTACCTTTTTTTTTATTTCCACCCTACCAGTAACTTTTCTACACGCTCTTTTAGCAGCATTAAACATATTGTAAAAGTTAAAATATAAGCTAAAATTAAATATGCAATTAAAATATTAAATAAGAGAAAGAGTTGGAGGGAGTGCACCGAATTCGACAATGAATTGAGCACTTGATTATGCAAATCCGGTGTTACCACGAACAAACGTCAAGCAAGTATTTCAATTTTGAACTTCAAGCTTCAAATTTCCAATGACAAATTACGATAAATTAAATTCGGGAAAAGAGTGACAAATAAAATATGAAATCTTGCAAATTGAAGGGAAGAGATAGATTGATAATTTGAGAATTGAGATTGAGATATGAATTTTGAGTGAAGAAATGAAGAAGAGATGAGGGTATTTATAGATTTTATGTAGGGTTGAATATTGTAAATTAATAAATACAAAAAATAATGAAAAAATGGCCATTTTTGCAAAATTGTCCGTTGGCCAACGGATCTGTACGTTGCCAACGGTAATGTGGGCCCCGCATATTCAAAAATAAAAAAAAAAATATTACCGTTGAATCGGGCCGGTCCGGGCCGGTCCATACCGGTTTACGGTACTGTTGACTACACCGGTCCGGTTCGGTCCGATTCCGACACCAAATAATCTTAACGGACCAGCCCCCTATCCCCCTTGAACCCAGCCCAGCCTGATCCGAGCTAACCGGTCCGGTCCGATCCCGGATTTTATCGGTCTGGTCCCGGGTCAACCCGGCCCGATTGACAGGTTTAACCCAAGTCCATTTAACAAACATGCAGTCGACCAAAAAATCCAATCCAAAAGAATACAAATAATAATAAAATGACCAACTTTGATAGGTATTTTGACCGAACGTCGGTCGTCGACTGCGGACGAATTTGATGGAGTTTCTAGTAATGAATGGTTTCTTATGAAACTAACATTTCCCCTATTCACGAGAGGTCTTGTCACAAGCTTCTATAGATTGGGACAACTATAGGCCTGCATATTCAGAATTTGGAAATGGGTGACTATTAAGTCAAAATCCTTTACGTTTATCCTTGCGTTCGTGATAAGCGATCATGATTTAGTTTGCTACTTAAATATAAAGAGGGTTTCTTCCCCTTCAGCGCTGAATTATTGGATGCTTTTTGGCATGATACAAATAACCAGTTTCAAGGGAATTTTTCTCATTTATTTTTTGTTTTTGGGGGGGTTTTTTTTGGATAAAATCTTCATAGCAATATATATATATATATATAATTTGTGCTTTACTATATAAAATATTACCCAATGAAAAATAATACAAAATAATATGAGACGAGTCATGATTATACTAAAATGCTCAACAAGTTACATAAAATAAATATTACTAATTAATAAGTTATAATAAAATTAAATATAATAAAAAGCTAAAATAAGTGTGACTAATAAGTACTACTGAGTATTAGTTACATAACCACATAATAATAAAAATAAGATCAATTTCACTATCTAAACCAATGGAAAACCAAAAAATATAAATATTCAATATAATTGGCATTCCTAGTAATGAAATGAATATTTTTTATTAGCATTAATATTGATTTAATTTTGCTTTGAGCTTTATTTGAGTTACTAACTTATATGGGCTATAAAATATATTTGACCGTTCAAAAATTCTAAGTCCAAATTTAAAATAATACATTAAAAGAGAGAATTATAAAAAAAAAAACTAAAATATTCACAAATACTCAACCACAAAAATCATTTGGCAAATGCCTTTAGCCAACTGGGTATATTACCACCTTATCCACACGCAATACAATTCGTGCCGTCACATTTATTTGTAATCAGGATCATTATATTGTCCTTTTATGTCATAACTCATAACCAATCTAACCTATTGTTTAACCACAACAGTGTATCCCGTTCGATCAATTCAAGAGATAAAACACGAGTCTATTTTACAGGTGCATAGTATATTAATGGTTTAGTATTAAAGTTATTGACATGTTGCACTTAAAGAAGAGAAGACAATGAACAGCTCGAGGAACTCTGAACTTACCTTCTTTTGACCGATCCATTTGGTGAATTTTATGTAACGATCTGATCGGTCGTTTGGAGCCCTAGCACGTCGTTCAGTAGTCTGAGGTCATGAGTAGCTTCATTTCTACTGTTATGACTTGTACGCATGGTCGGAATTGAAATTCAGGAAGATCGGAATTAAATTTAAATGAAATCCCTTTTCAGAAGTCTAAAGTTGAAAGAATGAACTAGGATTGGATTTTTGAGTAAACTACCTCAGAATCGTGATCTGAAAGTTCCAGCAGGTTGGTATGATGATTTTGGACTTGGGCGTACGCCCGGTGCGGGTTTTGGGACTGGTTGGCATGATTGGTCTGGGTCCCGGGGGCCTCGAGTGGATTACGGGTGGTTAACAGGTCGGAATTTGGACTTTTGGAAAAAGCTGAGTAGCTTGTATCTGGTATTTCCGCTTTTGTGAAAACGGGACCGCAGAAGCGGCCCCGCAGAGGAGAAGGATTGATCCGCAGAAGTGGTTAGGAACAAAAATAAAGAGGACCGCAGATGCGGTCGAGAAGCAGCAGGTGCGGGACCGCACCTACGGCTGGCGAGTCACAGAAGCGGAAGAGGGAGCCGGATTTGGAACCGCAGAAGCGGTAAGAAGGTTGCACCTGCGGAACTGCAGAAGCGATCAGGGGACCGCAGATGCGGAAATAGCTGGTGGCAGAGGACTGTTTTAAATTGGGTTTTGACCATTTCTCATCACATTTTCATGGCATTGGGGCGATTTTGGAGCTTCAACTTTGAGGTAAGTTAATCCTGCCTATCATAAGTTAAATACATAGATTATTGGTAGATTTAACATGTGAAGTTAAGCAAAATCACGGGTTTTAGATGAAAAACTTAGAATTTGGTAAGAACAAGATTTGACCACGAAAATTGTTAGGAAATGGAGTAGAAGTAATTTTTTTTTTATCCTTAGGTTATGGGTAAACTTTATCTTCGAGAAATTTTAGATTCTGAGAATGTGGGACCGAGGGCATTTTGGTCATTTTATAAAATGGAGTTGGGAAATTGTATAATTTGTATTGCTAGCAAGTATTTGAGTATATTCTCATCAGTTTGCCGTTATTTGGCTAGTTTGAGCTCTGTGCGTTGGTTCGAGCTTTCGGAAGGATGTAGAGGGCCGATTATGGATCTTCGAGTGGGGTGAGTCTTCTTTCTAATCTTGTGAGGGGGAATTTACCCAATAGGTAGGCTAAATTGATTATGTGCTCCTATTTGTGGGGGCTATGTACGCACGAGGTGACGAGAGTCCGTGCGTAGCTACTATTATGCTATTGTCCAGGTAGTCTAGGACCCAAATACATGTTGTACTTGGATTATTGTGAACCCATTGATGGCTTGAACTACCTAAATCACATTAAATTAGTAAATGAATTTCAAAGGGGTTAAGCTTTATTTCTTAAAAATAGTTAAAGGAGGATTGGTTTTACTTGATTAAATATTCCCCGATAAGCTCTTATTTTACTGATTGAGCATGTATTCTTATGTGTACCTGTGTCGCATGCATGATTCGCGAGCATGTTATGCGTTTCTTTCTGGAATGGGCCGAACGTCTCGGTAGATTAAATAGATGCATCTATGGTACGGGCCGCTCGACCCTCGGCAGTGCACAATTTACATTTATTAAAGTTGTCACTACCTCACCCTGGCTCGAGATTTATTTTTTAATAATAAAGAGGTCTTATGGAAAATTCCTATGAAAGAATTATGTGTTTACTTGTTTTCTCTGTTTGGATTAAAATCATGTTTATATAATAAATCCACTATTTAATATATTTATTAAGGATGAATAATTATTGGACCACTAGAGAGTGTCAAAGTTGACCATCTCGTCTCTACCCCTTCGGAATTAGACGGGATACTCATTATTTTGTACTCGTACTACGCTTGCTGTGCAATTTGTTGCACAGGTTTATTGTGTGGCTCGTGGCTTAGACGCATAGCGACATGATGGGCGCAGAGACTAAGTGAGCTGTATTTCCTCGAGGCGATTCCGCAGCTAGTATAGTCTCTTTCAGAATTTTATTTTCTTTCAATCCAATTATATTCCGGGCAGTTGTTGCACCTATTTGGTTCCTTTAGAAAATTGTTCATGTAATTGTGACTCCGGGTTCTGGGGATGTATTTGAATTTATTCAGAAATTTCGAAAGTTGATTTAATATTTCCTTATTTAATTGGAGGAACTTACTGAGTATTGCATTAATCATAATAAAGAAGTTTTTTCGAAATTATTAAAATAAAAATTTGATTAAGTATTTGAATTGGCTGGGCTGACAGCGGTGTCCACCGCCACCACGACCATTAGTGGATTTTGGGTCGTGACAACATGGTATCAAAGTACTAGGTTCCCGTCGATCTCACGAGTCATGAGCAAGTCCAGTGGAGTCTCGTAGATCTGTACGGAGACGTTTGTACTTATCCTCGGGAGGCTACAAGGATGTTAGCAGTACTTCCCTTCTTGATTTCCTTATCGTGCAGCTTGATTCCTTTTAGGCTTATGCCTTTGATTCTTTCCTACTACATCTTACGCGATGCGAGTGCTTGTTAGAAGTCGGAAATTTAAAGAATTGAAATGGCACTACAAATGTGGTGCGGAATGATTCTCCTGGTATAGTTTATTGGACTATTATAGTCACTTTATGGAAGGATATTCTATTGTTCAGCTCAGTAACAGGACTTCTAAGAGCCTTAAAGCTAGGCATAGGGTGCCATGATACTTATGAGCGATTTTCCGCAGTGTTGTTATGATGGTAGGATGTTTGCCCCCGTGTCGGGGCAGTGAATGAGTTGAAGAGAGGTTTTCTCACCATATAATCAAGGGATTCAATATTTTATTTCCGGCAAGAGAAAGGCAGTCTGACTAAGGATAGTCAGATGTGGGCTGGTGGGAGTAATGAGACTTGCTATTTGCAAGTGTGGTGGAGCTTTTCTTCTATGACGGGGTGTCGTGGTCCTGATTGAACGTACTAAGTGTCGATGTTATAATATGCTACAATTCGTCTTTATGGCAAGATGTTGTGAAATATTATTGGAGATTCAATTGTCAGTTATCGCATGGTGCGGTGGTTTAGGATTGAATCAAAGTTTCTAATGTTGATAGCTTGAGAATGATGGCCTTTGGAAAGGTTTAACATTAGCAGCTACCGTGTGTTCAAGTGCCATGAAGATAGATTTTATTTAAGGCAACAAGTGAGTTGCAAAGTATGAAGAAGGACGTTCGGGAAGTGTCAGGCGGTGTTTAAAACTTCTAGAATGCCAAGTATGATGAGCAAGGTCGAGTGGCCGATTAAAGGGAGAGTGGCGGGTGTTGCATATGGGCTTGTAGTAGGATGACTACGCGCCTTAAGGAGAGTTTGGATCGAATTGGGGATTTTAATGATTGGTGATTGAAGCCTACGAGTATGATGTGAAGCATGGGCTATTATGCAGCAAAAGATTGATATGGCAGAAAGAAGCTGCTTGAAATGGAGGAGGGTGCAGCATGACCCTGAATAGGAAGGATGTTGCCGCACATTTTATTGATGTCCACAAGGAGCTCGAACTCATGATGTGTTATTGGTGCCATAGTGAATGTACCCCCCAGCATCGTGGGAAGATGTCGGGAGGTGATTCCCCTAGGTGGGTTATTCCCGGTGAGCAGGTTAGTGGTCGCGTGGTTGGCGAAGGTTCTACAAGGAATTTTAGTGATTGTTCAACAAAGAGATCGGTCGTGCGAATGTGGATGATGACTCAGAATATGAAAGATGTGGCTTTACAGGAAGATTCCGAGAAATTTTGATAATTTATGGCGCGAGGTTGTGTCAATAAGAGGTAAAGAGGTCGGGAGAACTCAAAAATTATGAAATGATGGCTTCAAGCTAAGTGGGAGAGTCCCACCGCCTAAGATTGGGCTATATGATTAACTACTTGCATGATTTCTTATTATTAGCATATTGATGGGTTATTTTTTATATTAGAAAAGACAGTAAGTGATAATTCGAGCAAATGAATTATTGGAGGTATGCTATAGTTGGCTTTATTGGTTCATGTTCGGATTTTGAAAAGGATTCAGAATTTACGACTGGCATGGATACATGTTTAAGAGAAAGTGATTTCACCGGGTGCTTTGCCGAGAAAGTATTCCCGTGTTACAAGATTCATGAAGTGAATTATATTCGGGACCAAGTCAGAGCAGGTGGCTCTCAATAATAGTCTTAGTGAATTCAGAAGTTAAAGTGTGGTGCCTAATGATTTCGAGCCTACGAGTACAGTTAAGAATCAAGCCTTGTGGCAGCTTATGAGAAGATGCGCAGAATGTTCTATGATATTTTGACTTGTGGTGTAGCATTTGAGTAATATGAAATAGTTCATGAGAGTTGAGACAACCTGGTCTCGTGATTCAAGGTCATTCGGGGGGAGTGTAGATGGAGTACGTTATGTGTTGAATAGAGTTAGTATTATTTCTAAGGCAAGAAAGGATGAATTGGAAGAAGATAAATTGATTTGCCATAGTTGAATTGGCACATTGGGGCCAATGATCAGTTTATTTCGCGTGATTAAGTTATGTGTATGATTTATGGTGGTACGTGTGAGGCTTGTCGGCCGCCGGAATTGATGTTATTCAGAAGCATTCTTTGTTAAGGCTTGTTAAGTGGGAGCGGATTCCTGAAGGGCTATGGTGGCTTGGACCACTACTTGCAGATTTGCATATTGTACGGATTTGAGAGATTACCTGTGTGTTTCTATTATTGTCCTGAAGTTATTTAAGTGCAAAGTTCTTATATGATGAAGTGTTAAAATAATGATTTCAAAGTTATGATGAAAATCGTGTTCTATCGTATATTGGCACGTTGGGTGCACTGAGTAGCATGGAAATTCGGAGTGAGGATCATGGATGTCACGGGCTCGGATGAGCAAGGAAAAGGTTGAATGATTGAAGTAAATTGGTGTTGTCTGCAGCGTCTCCTAAGATCGATGTGTTATGAAAGAGGCTTTGCATCTTGGTTGAGGAGTGTCACTGCGTTTGGTGGGTTAGAGGAGCGGACCCGATATGTATTTTGAAAGGTTGTGGGAGCGTGACCCACAGGAAGATTGTATAAGTGTGGCATGTAGTCACTTGATTGACTAGATATTTAATCAAGTATGAGGATTGTGGTAAATTATTAATTTGAGAACTTAGGCCTGGAGGGAACTTTGTGTATTGGGTTATGAACGGAGGAACAGTCGGGTGTTATTTTGTCATCAGCTATCCCAGGTAATGATGTAATGCGTCATATGAGTTGTGAACGGCTTGGTAAATTCTTATGCGTTGAGGTTCCGCGTAGCGTTGATGTTATGTGAGCAGAATGGCTCTTGAGATTCAGATCTTGTATTGGACCTCAATTGTGCTTGAATCTTGTAGCCTATAGCGCTATGTGTTTTCTCAGGGATGGTATTATGCACTTAGCGTGCTTGCGATTGAAATTCGATATTTTTAGTGTAATGAGCAGATTTAGCTCGAAGTGTAATCTCCTTATGTGAGATTTATGTGTGGATGGGGTGGCACGCTGCCATGGGTTTGTTATTTGGATTGGGTTGCGCGCCGCAACAGTGCGATGTCGAGTCTGGTTTTTTATATGCTATTTTTGGTGTGTTTCGTTTCCTATCTTCTAAGGAAAGTCCGTATTAGTGTGGGGGTTAGATAATTCCTTCTAGAGTTCGAATTCCTAATTAGGTTGTGTTCGGATTGGTGGCCTTTTAGCACATTATGGCATCATATGAGACTTTTGATCACATTTAGAGTTGACTATAACCTGAGCAGTTTGTACTGGTGAGATGAGATTATGGAATTTAGGATCAGTGCAATCTGAGTATATGAAGTATATTAAAGAGCAGAATTCATTATTTGGTTCAGAATGTGGTACCAGTTCTTGTTTAAGGTGTATATTCAATGATTTGTTCATTCAGCTGTTTGTTATGAATTTCGGTGCATCTCTTCCATCGTGTTAGAGGTATAAAAGTTAGAGCAAGACATATGTAGGTCATGAGGTGCAATGGGTGCATCTGATTCGTTGAATTTTTGGCTAAGTGGATCAGAAAATGTTTTTGTGGTCCTATGAGTAAAGTGATGCGAAGTGTGAATTCAGCAGAGTTATGCAGTGATGTTTGAGTAAAACATGTAGTGATTGATACAGTGATCGTAAGTTGGAAACAGACCTAGCATAGAATTCCGGATGTTGGAATTGGGCTCTAAGGCTTATTTGCTTGGATAAAGGAGAGTATCAGAAATTATCGAGCTAACGTGCTCAGCTAAGTTGTGGTAGCATGGGAAGGTGCACTAGGTGCTAAGCAGTGATTTCAGACTACTTCGGTATAGTTCTCAGCATGTTCAAGAACGAATGTATGTTTAAGTGGGAAAGAATGTACCGATCCGACAGGTCGTTTGGAACCCTAGCACGTCGTTCAGCAGTTTGAGGCTATGAGCAGCTTCATTTCAGGTGTTATGACTTGTACGCATGGTCGAAATTGAAATTCAGGAAGATCGGAGTTAAATTTAATTGAAAATTCCCCTTTCACAAGCCTTAAGTTGAAAGAATAAACTAGGATTGGATTTTTGAGTAAACGACCTTGGAATCGGGATCTGAAAGTTCCAGCAGGTTCGTATGATGGTTTTGGACTTGGGCGTATGACCATTGTGGGCTTTGGATAATGTAGGAGCGTTTTGGAGCATATTGTGGAAGTTAGCATTTTGGAAGAAATTTTTTAAGTTTGGCTTGAAGTGCATTTCAATGTTATCGATGTCTGTTTGCAATTCCGAGACTAGGAGTAGCCCGTATGGTGATTCTGGAGCTGTGAGCGCGATCAGAAGTGAATTGAGAGGTCCGTAGGTCATTTTGAAGCGATTTGGATAAAGATAGAAAATTGAAGGTTTTTGAGAAGTTTGAGCGGAAGTGAATTTCTTGATATCAGGGTCGGAATCCAATTGTGGAAGTTGGAGTAGGTCCATAATGTCAAATGTAACTTGTGTGTAAAATTTGAGGTATATCGAACGTGATTTCATAGGTTTAAGCATCGGAAGTAGAAGTTGAAAGTTCTACAGTTCATAAAGCTTAAATTGAGGTGTAATTCATGATTTTGGCGTTGTTTGATATGATTTGAGTCCTCGAGCAAGTCCGTAATGTTTTTGGGACTGGTTGGTATGATTGATTGGGGTCCCGGGGGCCTAGGGTGGATTTCGGGTGGTTAACGGATCGAAACTTAAATTTTTGGAAAACGCTGAGCAATTGGTATATTGTATTTCCGCTTCTGCGGAAGAAGAGGTGAAGGAACCGCAGAAGCGGTTAGGACCAAAAATTAAGAGGACCGTAGATTCGGTCGAGAAGCCGTAGAAGCGGGACCGCACCTACGGTTGGCAAGTCGCAGAATCAGAAGAGGGGGTCTGGTTTGGAACCGCAGAAGCGGTAAGAAATCCTCACATATGGAACCACATACGCGGTCAGGGGATTGCAGGTGCGGAAATAGCTGGTGGCAGAGGAGTGTCTTAAAATCGGGTTTTGACCATTTCTCATCACAGTTTCATGGCATTGGGGCGATTTTGGAGCTTGTTAAGAGGAGCTTCCACCTAGTAACTTGGAGGTAAGTTAATCCTACCTATCATAAATTAAATACATAGATTATTGGAAGATTTAACATGTGAAATTAAGGAAAATCAAGGGTTTTTCGATGAAAAACCTTGAATTTGGTAAAAACAAGATTTGACAAAAACAATTGTTAGGGAATGGAGTAGAAGTCATATAATTTTTATCCTTAGGTTATGGGTAACCTTTATCTTTGAGAATTTTTTTAATCCGAGCACGTGGGCCCGAGGGAATATTGGTCATTTCACAAAACAGAGTTGGGAAATGGTATAATTTGAATTGCTAGCAAGTATTTGAGTATATTCTCATTAGTTTGCCGTTATTTGGCTAGTTTTGAAGCTCTGTGCGTTGGTTCGAGCTTTCGGAAGGATGTAGAGGGCCGATTATGGATCTTCGGATGAGGTGAGTCTTCTTTCTAATCTTGTGAGGGGGAATTTACCCAATTGGTGAGCTAAATTGATTATGTGCTCCTATTTGTGGGGCTATGTACGCACGAGGTGACGAGAGTCCGTGCGTAGCTACTATTATGCTATTGTCCGGGTAGTCTAGGACCCAAACATATGTTGTACTTGGATTATTGTGAACCCATTGATGGCTTGAATTGCCTAAATCACATTAAATTAGTAAACGAATTTCAAAGGGGGTAGGCTTTATTTCTTAAAAATAGTTAAAGGGGGATTGGTTTTACTTCATTAAATATTCCCCGATAAGCTCTTATTTGACTGATTGCGCATGTATTTTTATGTGTACCTGTGTCGCATGCATGATTCGCGAGCAGGGTATGTGTTTATTTCTGGAACGGGCCAAACGCCTTGGCATAATAAATAGATGCATCTATAGTACGGGCCGCTCGACCCTCTGTAGTGCACAATTTACATTTCTATTGTAGCGGGCCGTCGACCTCGGTATGATTTGCGCATGTTTGTGCTGTTGTGTTGAACATATTAAAGTTGTCACTACCTCACCCTGGCTCGATATTTATTTGTTAATAATAAAGAGGACTTATGGAAAATTCCTATGATAGAATTATGTGTTTACTTGTTTCCTCTATTTTTATTAAAATCATGTTTATAAAATAAATCCACTATTTAATATATTTGTTAAGGATGATTTAATTATTGGAGCATTAGAGAGTGTCAAAGTTGACCATCTCGTCTCTACCCCTTCAGGATTAGGTGGGATACTCATTGGGCACACGTTGTTTTGTACTCATACTACGCTTGCTGTGCATTTTGTTGCATAGGTTTATTGTGTGGCTCGTAGTTTAGTGGCATAGCGGGATGACGAGCGCAGAGACTAGGTAAGCTGTATTTCCTCGAGGTGATTCCATAGCTAGTATAGTCTCTTTCAGAATTTTATTTACTTTCTGTACAATAGTATTTCGGGCAGCTGTTGTACCTATTTTATTCCTTTAGAAAATTGCTCATGTACTTGTGACTCCGGGTTCTGGGGATGTATTCAGATTTATTCTGAAATTTCGAAAGTTGATTTTATATTTTTTTATTTAATTGGAGGAACATTATGAGTATTGAATTAATTATAATAAAGAAGTATTTTCGAAATTATTAAAATATAAACTTAACTAAGTATTTGAGTTGGCTGGCCCGACAGTGGTGTCCGGTGCCACCACGATCCTTAGTGGATTTTAGGTCGTGACATATTAATAGCTCTGAACGGGAATAGAAAAGGCGTGCCTACTATTTCTGGGTTTTAGTTAATCCAGTACTCTACTTTTGACTCCTTATTTCAAAGTTGTAACTGTTGAATATCTGCAAAAGCTGCACCTCAAACTTGATCAATCCTTGGAGGCTAAAAGCCTCAATCACATAAACATAAATTGAACACTAAACTAGCTTTTGATTTAGATTTAGTTTAAACTTGAAAAAAGAGTTTTTGAAGTTGTATTGAAAAATAAGTTTTGAAAGTTAAAGTTGTATTTGGACATGCATTTTATTTGAAAACAAAAGTTGAAGTTTTGTGAGCGAAATAAAAATTTTCACCCAAAACTATCCTAAACCAGTTTTGGGGAACTTATATTTTTTTTCCAAATATTTTAAAGAAACTAATCATATTCCATAAACAAACAATAATTTTTAAAAAAAATAATTGAAAAAAATTGTCAAAAATTGATGACCAAACGAGATTGAAATGACTGTAACGACTCGACCGCTCGTATTGAGAATGTTCACTTTGCTCGATAGTTTAGGGGCGCAAGTAGCTCTGTATGATGTACTAGACTTTGTGTGCAAATTTTGAGCTTATTCTGAGTTGCATTGATATGTTTCGACGCGAGTTTTTGGAAGTCAAAAATTTGAAAGTTCATTAAGTTTGATTTGAGGTGCTTTTCGTCGTTTCAATGTTATTGTGCGTCATATAAGGCCTCGAGTGGGTCTGTGTTTTGCTATTAGACTTGTTGGTATGTTCGTACGGGGTCCCGAAGGGCTCGGGTGAGTTTCAGATAGGTTTGGGATGTGTTGCGCTCGTTTTTCTTATGTTTCGAGGTTGTTTCTTCAAGCATAAATGGTACCACATTAAATTATGAGCTCCGATTTCTGTTTTGATTGACGAATTGGATTATTATCATAATTAAGAGCCATAGAAAAAATGAATCGTCAAATTTGGACATCGTATGAAGATTTTATGGTCATTTTACTAAGAATTGGGCTCCTAGATTTTTCAGATTAATTACGAAACTGTCACTGACTTTGTATTTAAAAATCTGCACTATTTTCAAATATTGAAACCAACATATCTCCTGCATTATAAGGTTAAATTGAGTGATTCAAAAGCCTAACTTGACTAAAATTTCACAAGGAATCCATTGGAGGCATCAAAAGCGAGTTTCAGGATTGCTTGACATGTAAAAAGATGCAGAACAGTTGGTAAAATACTTAATATCAAAAGTTTGTTCATTTGATCATATTTTGAGTTGGGGAGCTCGGATTTGGATAATAATTGGAGGTGATTCTAACCATATGGATTGGGGTAAGTGTTCTACACTCAATATTGGTTATATTTCATAAATCCATGTTCGTTTTAGGCATTTGCTTGATGATTTCAAAGTGAAATTTGGGGGTTTTGTTTAAAATTTCATAAACTGAAAGCTTGAGTATTGAATAACCATTCGTTATCGGATTTGTGTGCAACTAGTATTGTTCGACTTGTAATTGAATGGGTGTTTGGGTTTAGTAAATTTTGTCAGGTTCCGAGGTGCGGGCCTGGGGAGTTGACGTTTGCTGACTTTTTGTAAATTGTATAAGGATCATAACTTTGTTAATTAAAATTATTTTCTTTTGCATTGTTTGATGTATTTAAGTCTTTTTGGCTAGTTTGGGCTGAGCGATGGTAAATTGGTAAAGGAAAAGATGAATTGACTATTGAGTTTGTCGAATTGAGATAAGTATCTTGCCTAACCTTGTGTGAGGGACTCACCCTTAGAATTTGAGTCTTCTATATTAGTTGTGGCCCGTGCATGCGAGGTGACGAGTGCGTGCTCGGTCTTATTTGTAGAAAATTTACCATTAAGGTTCTTTGGTCGTTATGTTCATTAAATTGGGAAGTTTTATGATATAATTGGGTTTCCTATTTGCTAGTTTTACCTCTACATGCTATATACGATGTTGTTCGTTTTTCTCTAACTCTTACTTATTATTTGACCCTTATTTTCCTTAATTGAAGTGATTTCCTTCCTTATTGTTTTGATACTTCTTAATTGTGAGTTCTTCTATGACTGTATGCAAATATGACACACGTCCAATTGTTGTGGTTGCAGGTGAAGTTATCACGTGCCTTACATGTCTCATTGTCCATATAAAGGTTGTTGTATTCCTTTGATATTTATGTGATGCTCTTGTTGTCGTGTACTCATACTCTTGGTAGTAGAAATTCTTGTAATTGAGTTGTTGATTTTTTTGTTGTTGTTGATTTAAGCTATTATTTCATAGGATCGGGATGCACGACGCAAAATAAGGAATAACGGTGATATATTAAGGAGGAATAAGGGAGAACTGATATTTTCTGGTTGGATCGGGTTGCACACCGTAATAGGAGTAATAAAAGTGAAATCGGGTTGCACGTCGCAACAGGAGAAATAAGGGTGATATATTGAGGAGAAATAAGGGTGGACTGGTGGTATTGGGTTGCATGCTGAAACATATATATATATATATATATATACACACACACACACACACACTATTTACTCTTATTGTAATTGTTACAGAGGAATAAGGGATGATTGGTGGGGTCGGGATGCGTGCCGCATCAATATATGTAATTATGTATTTCCTCTTTGACTGTGCAACTTATTCTGTAGTTTTACATTGCACTTAGGGATTGGTTATAACTAGATACTAATAAGACCGTAGTTCATTTGTTCAAGACTTTGATAATAGTATTTTGGGCTCCACTGAGATTTGAGGATTGGGTTATTGGCATTGAGTTATTGACTTGTCGTAGTTCCTTAAATTCATTTTCTAAAACTATTACTTTGATGAATTGCTTTTCAAGTAAATTTACTACGTTGAATTGTCGTAGTCTCTCAATTAAATTTTCTTAACCTATTTGAGATTGAATCTTACTTAAAAAGGAATTTCTATTAACTTTTAATTTAATAAATCCTATATTAAAGACAATAATTTATTCGATGTTGTATTTTATTTTAAAAGGATATTTTCTTCATTTAAATGATTTCTAAAAATAACTTGATCTTTTCTCGTTGATTTCCTAATTGTTTTAGAAACTGTAATTTATTTTATGTATATAAATGAGATTCCTTGAACATCCTATTACGGACATTATATATTGGGTAGCACGTGAATTTTGTTGTGTAAAGTGAGATGGAATTATGTGGGCACATGGTGCCATATGTGCTAAAGGTTTGTAAATTGAGATTATGATACGAGACACCGAGGATTGAGATGGTCGGGATTGTGTATTTGAAATGAGGTTATTGATGAATTTAATATCGCCTTCTTTATTTGAGCACATTTTTACTTATCTGTATCCCAACTATATTGGTGTTAATTTACTTGGTTATCTTTCATTACCATCCGTGTTTCCCTTTATTGTCTCCATGTTTTATAGTTTGATTTTCCCCTGTTATTGATATTTCTTTGTTATCTTTATCTTGATAGTTTATTATCATACCCTGTTCAATTCATTTGACCAGTTGATGTCTTGACTGTGTTGGAAAAATTGGATGACAATGGAGAATAAAAGGTTTAGATTTGTGATGACCGTGCCGTTCGTCTTAATAATTTATGCCTCTATCCCCTATTAACGGCATCACCTAAGTTCATTTATGCTATTATGATTTGCCGAGACGTTCGGTGTTGGGTTTCAGTGAGTTTTGGGAGACTTAGTCCCTAATGAGAGTTTAAGTGTTGGAAAGAAGTCCATAGTCGGAACAATATGAATACTACCTTGGAATAGGATTCTGATGATTTCGTTAGCTTCGTTAGATGATTTAAGGGTCGGGAGCGTATTCGGAATGCATTTTGGAAGTCCGTAGCTAATTTAGGCTTGAAATGCCGAAGTTTGAATTTTGAAGTTTCCACTCCGATAGTGACTTTTTGATCCGAGGTAAATGAAATTTCGGAAGTTGAAGTAGCTCCATCATGTCATTTGGGATGTGTGTGCAAAACTTCAGTTCATTCGGGTGTGTTTTGGTTAGGTTTTTGAGCGAAAGTGCATTTTTATGGAATTTGAAGTTCTTAGGCTAAAATCCATTATTAATTCAAGTTTACGGCATTGTTTTAGGTGGTTTAAGGATTGGTACAAGTTTAAATGATGTTGTGGAATATGTACTGTCACGATCCAATTCCCAAATCTAGTCGTGATGGCGCCTCTCGTGAAGACAAGGCCAGCCAGACCGTTTCCTTTACACCACTTAAAGCAATTATTCAGTTATATAACAGTTCGAATCTAAATTCGTGACATTAATTAATATGAATACCAATACAGCCCGACCAGGGTGTCACAAGTCACGAGCATCTAATGAGTAGGGACACTACTACTGGACCAACAATGTATATATATACAAGATAAAACCGGAATACAAAGATGGAGTGCGGTGCCCCGAACGCTGGCAGTCACCTTGCTCAACTACCACAATAAAGCCTTCAGTCTTGCTGATAACCCGCTACCGGGTGGACAATACCTGAAACTGCAGGCAAGGTGCAGGGGGTAAAGTGAGTACTTCCAACTCAGTGGTAATAAGAGAGAATAATATCTGAGTGATAAGAAAACACGTATGAGCATACAAAACTGCTATAAAAGATAGTACAACCCTTTTTGGGAAAACCGAAGTACTGTGAAAATTCCTTTGAAAATCCCAAGTTCAGTTCAACAAGTAGGAAATAGTCAGAAACCTGCCCCTCAGGCCCAATATTAACTCACAATATCCAACATCAGCCTCTCGAGCTCAGCACTCCTTAACATATAACACCAGAATATCTGGTCAACAAGGCAAGTAACAGTATGTATGCCAATGATATATGAGTGCTAAATGTCGTGCCACGTAGTACAAACAGGAATAAATGCATGAATGCAATGCAATGCACATGAATACGCTGCGGGGTACAGCCCGAGCCAACCATGCATATGATTTAACGTCGACGGCGCTCACTATGGGGGTTCGGACTCCGGAGGGGCTCCTTCACCCCAAGCGCAATACATACAGTTCCAATAGTTACCACTGTTTCCATTACAATACACGGTGTCAATAATTATCACCGTTTCCATTTCAACACACGGTGCCAATAGTTACCACCGTTTCCATTTCAATACACGGTGCCAATAGTTACCACCGTTCCAAGAATAATATACAGTCCAAAAAATAGTGAGATAATGATTGTCAACCCGAAATATCATTTAAGAATATTTTGTGTTTTTAAAACATAGATTTTTTGCTGAGTTTGCAAAAATAGTGCTAAAAACCCATGACTGAATGCAAATAGTATGCAAATCATGCTAACTCTGAAATATCAATCCCTACAGGATTCTACAAGTCGGCACAGGGCCTCAAACATGGCATCAAGCCCAGATAACATCAATATAGGGTGCGAAGAAATCGCCATTATAGTATAATTCATCCCTCGGATTGAACCGAGTCACAATTTCCCACATATATGACCCGACGCTAGCCATGGAGTGCGTGTCTATCCTCATATAGCGTCACAATGTGATGTAGTGGGATTTCAGATAATCGACTATAAGCCCCAAGTATGGCAATGAGCCCAAGTCATAATGATAACAATAAATCATTTGCAATTGTCAATCGGGATGGACCAAGTCACAATACCAATGGTGCTCTACCCTACGCTCAGGTCCAGCGTGCAAGTCACCACAATACAGCACTAGGACATGCAAATCCGGGGTTTCAAACCCTCAGGATATCATTCCCAAGTATTACTCAACTCGAACAAGCAAAATCTCAAACTCCCGACGCCTTTGCCCCTTAAATCGGCCTCCACGCGCATCGAATCTAGCGAAAAATAGAGTGTGTACATCACAATATGCAAATGGGACAATACCCAATCGAAAACATTCGAATTATAGCAAGAACCTCGACACTAGCAAAACCCGAGCCCCGGGCCCACTTCTCGAAAAAATACAAAATTTACATCACCGGATTCCAGGTCTCTCCACGAGTCCATACATATAAAATTTACCAAAATCAGAGTTCATTTGCCCCCCTCAAATCACCAAATCTTATTTTCAAATCCCTAGGCCTAAATCCTCAATTTCTAACATCCAAACACGGATAAACAATTGAAACCAACAGAAATAATCTGGGATAAACATCAAAATAAAGGGCAGATATTTACCCCCAAAATTGAAACCAACTCTGCAAAAATCACCTCAATCGGAGCTCTAGAACTCAAGATATGCCCAAAATACTAAACTTCTCGATTTATACACTGACCAGGCCGCTTATGCGGACGTTTTTCTGTTTCCGCGAACTTTTTGTCTTATTCGGCCATTTTTGGCCTATCTGGGACCGCTTTTAAGGTCATTTTTCTACTTCCGCAATCCCGCTTCCGCGGTCAATTTCTGCTTCAGCGATTTTGACAGCACCAACACTTTTCTCTTCACAGAAACGAGCATAACTTCCTCATACGATATCCAAATTCGACGATTCTTTTTCCCATAGGTCCGAAATTTTGATACGGATATGATGGTTTAGACAAAACTGAAATTGGGGCTCATTTGCTTATTATGGTACCCCTTTATGTCCAAATAAGCAACATAATATTGAATAAGAGCGGAATCACAATCCAAATAACACCTGAGTCCCCCGGGACCCCGGCCAATCACACCAACCAGTCCCAAAACACATTACAGACTTGCTCGAGGCCTCAAATCACATCAAACAACGCTAAAATCATGACTTAACCTCCAATCCAAGCTAAAATTTCTTAAGAAATTTTGAAATGCGCATACAATCAAAAACCCAACCAAATGACGCCCGAATGACCTGAAATTTTACAGACATATCCAATATCTCCTAAAGAAGCTACTACAACTCTCGGAATTCCATTCCGACCCTCAGATCAAAATCTCACCTATCAACCGGAATCCGCCAAAATTCAAACTTCGCCAATTCAAGCCTGATTCTACACCGGACCTCCAAATTCAATTCTGATCAATCTCTTAAGTCACAAATCATCTCCCGAAGCTAACCGAAACATCGGAAATCACATCTTAGCCTTATAACTCACAAGTCAACTTCCGATTGACTTTTCTTAAAACAAGCTTCCTTCTAAGAGGCCAAGTGCCTTATTTTTAACAAAACCAATTCAATTACACCCGATCGACTCTAATACTGATATTGAAAGATGAAGCAACACAATAAGGGGGAAACAAAGTAGTAACACATAAGATGACGGGTTGGATCGTAACATCCTCCCAAACTTAAACAAACGCTCGTCCTCGAGCATACCTAGAGTTGTACTAGAAGCAACCCAATAGCTGAAAGACCTTACCAAGCATATACCCGGGGTCATCCCACGTCACCCTATCTCTCATAGGTCCAATAACACAATATAGTTGAAATTTCACAGTCCATCTAAGCCATAAACCACATTGCACTTCCCGAAATCAAGCACCAGATCAGAACCCCACGTCTATACTCAGAATAAACCCGATCCAACTATAATAACCCATACTCGCCACTCCAGGTGAGACCATATGATATTATACTCAACCCAAACACTCGAGACGACGACATTTATTTCCAGAAGTTGCCTATAATAACCAAATGCTGATAGAAGGACCTTTATATTAGCTAAAGTCTTATCCCAACACCTTTATATATCGCCAACGACAATTGAAACACACGATAAACCGAACCCATCTCTCAGATCACCCATTCATGAGTCCATTTTCTTTCTGACTGATACTACAACAGATTTAGGAGCCAAACCTCGATAATACCTTTCTAACAAGCTGAAATCAAATATGCTCGTACTCATTAATGACTCCAACGATCATCACAACTATAATACGCCACTCTGGTGATATGATATCTCATTACTTGCCTAAGCCACAACGTGATCAACACATGCATCAACAAGAAATGATCTGAACACACTCCAACCAAGAAAACCGACTCACACGAAAGAGCTGTAATTCAAATTCCTTCGTACGATCACAACACAGAACTGAGATCCCATCCCATCTCAACACAGAATCTAGATAACATATCCGTGGCGGTGTGCCACTCGATCCACACACACACACACACACACACACACACACACACACACATATATATATATCTCACAAAAGGTTATGCGCATCGAGCCAAATCTGCTCATTACAATAAACACATCAAGCCCCATGCCTGGCCGCAAGAAACACATCCGAAAAGTCCCTCAATACTGGAACTGAATCAATCGTAGAAACCTCTGCACATACATCCGCCACAAAGGCCCAATCAACAAAGCAATACGTGCCAACCGTCCGCTAGTCCTTCGAATATAACTACTCTGCTAGAACAATAATTTGATGCACCTTACCAAGCAACCTGTGGCCCTTTCTGACATAGCCCATAACACATTAGTCTAGGCAACCTGACATTGGAACAACCAATCTGCAATCTAATATTATAACCCTATTTAGCACACCAAGAAAAGAACAATCCACTCGAACCTCCAGTTTCCAACAACTGAAAGACAATGTCGATACACACGACTCTCAACCACTGCATGGTCGGATCACGAGAACTTTTAGTCTCCAACACATATAAGGCATGAATCATTATGCCTGATCCCATACTCCGCCGTACGAATACATAACACACATCAAGTATCCGTTCATACCACGAAAGATATTCAAAATTTCCTGTGCCGTCAACAAACTCAAATATCCGCAATCGATCCAACAAGAAAATATCACAATACTACTAATGTATCGTCAATTTACATCACCTTAATCATCTGAAGATCGATTCTTTACTCACCTGAAGCTGTCCGTGTTGCTCAAGAATTTAATGATTTCCCAGAAATACGATATTCCAGAATGCTTTACCTTGAAAAACTTCCTGCGAATCTGAATTCGTTACCATTACCTTCCAAATACGGATACGTAGAATCCAATGATTACATAAAATACCACAAGTCTTGATCTTTTCTAATGAAAACACTTTCTCTAACCACATAGATAAACATAAGACACCTGATTGTTACATGCCAACTCTTGAACATAGTAAAACCGTTCTCGAGAGTCTTTCACTCTTATTCAACTGTAATTCACCTGCCCTCAATGAACAGAACCATTCGGGCCTTATTAGCACCCTGACACTGCAAACATGATTTCATACAAATACAACAACCATCTTTCTTCTCTATACATTGGGCATTCTTTACCTACTGCATCTCAAAACATCCTAGCATTTCTCACATTACGCAAGAACCATTTAACCTTTGTAGAAATTTTCCTTTACACGAGCCATCATCGGCTTAATTATTGTAACCATAACTGATCCGCCATCATACCTCAAAACGGATACAACATAGCACACAACCATGCAATCAGCTGACCAACAACCACCTCCCCAACTTGGCCCGAAGCCACATATCAAGGCATTCTTAACAACTCATAACACTTTTACTTCTAATAATGCCACACTGAGATCAAACTCAAATCATTTACAAGTTTTGTGAATACACAGATCATCTAGCACTGACATTCTCTACAAACATCGCATTCATTTCCACATTTGTTGATCCCACTTTCTTAAGTGTCCCAATACATCAAAATACGACACATACCCTTCAATTACACATGAGATATTTTACATACACATAAGGATCATACTGCTTGAAATCCTCTGCAGGAGATAACCCACCTGCTTCGCCTCATTTCAATGTTTCCACATACCTTCCACTATCATATACGTAATACACAACAATTTAGTCTTTCTGAGTCTATACTCATACTGCCACATGGAACGTACTTTACTTTCCAACTAAGAGACATGAAATATTCTTCACGCACCCATAACTCGGACTACACATTGAAGCATAATAGGAACCGAACACTCGACAACTCATCTATCATCCAACAGACTCTTTCGTCACTACCAAGATCACATAGATACACCCTATGGTACGAACATACTCATCACATGGATATCCAGCCGCAATTCCGGCTAATAATAACAACACTAAACATATACGTTCGAAACACTTGTTCACACAATCAGCACCTCGGTGCTCAAACCATTGGCAAATATCCGGCCTCGAGTCCTCCAGACTGGCCCAACATGAACTCACGGAGATTACCTATCGCCCCTCGATTGGGGAATCACAAGCCATCCAGGCACATATACTATTGAGCGCTCGGGTGCGCATATAGATGTGCAGAAGGAATTTTAAGAATTATCTCAAACTAAATCAAGTACGCACGATAATAATTCCAAGAATCGGAAGTTTTTCCTAAAGGTTCTGTAGTCTCTCGAGGATAAATACAGACGTCTCCGTACCGATCTGCGAGACTCTACTAATCCTGCTCATGACTCGTGAGACGTAGTAACCAAGCTCTGATACCAACTTGTCATGACCCAATTCCCAAATTCGGTCATGATGGCGCGTCCCGTGAAGACAAGGCCAGCCAGACCGTTTCCTTTACACCATTTAAAGCAATTATTCAGTTATATAATAGTTCCAATCTAAATTCATGACATTTATTAATATGAATACCAATACAGCCCGACCGGGGTGTCACAAGTAACGAGCATCTAAAAAGTGGGACACTACTAGTGGACAAACAATGTATATATATACAAGATAAAACTGGAATAGAAAGATGGAGTGCGGTATGGCGAACGCTGGCGGTCACCTTGCTCAACTACCACAATAAAGCCTTCGGTCCTGCTGATAACCTGGTACCGGGTGGACAATACCTGCAACTGCCGCAAGGTGCAGGGAGTAAAGCGAGTACATTCAACTCAGTGGTAATAAGAGAGAATAATATCTGAGCGATAAGAAAACACGTATGAGCACACCAAACTGCTGTAAAAGACAGTACAACCCTTTTTGGGAAAACCAAAGTATTGCGAAAATCCCAAGTTAAGTTCAAAATAACTTTTGAAAATATGCCTTTTCAACCATTGCAGAGGTAGTTTCGACAAGTAGGAAATAGTCAGAAACCTGTCCCTCGGGCTCAATATCAACTCACAATATCCAACATCAGCCTCTCGGGCTTAGCACTCTATAACATATAACACTGGTATATCTGGTCAACTAGGCAAGTAACAGTATGTATGCCAATGATATATGAGAGCTAAATGTCGTACCACATAGTAAAAATAGGAATAAATGCATGAAAGCAATGAAATGCACATGAATACGCTGCGTCGTGCAACCCGAGCTAGCCACGCATATGATTTAACGTCGACGGCGCTCACTGTGGGGTTTCAGGCTCCGGAGGGGCTCGTTTAGCCCAAGCACAATATCATACAGTGCCAATAGTTACCACTGTTTCCATTATAATACACTGTGTCAATAGTTACCACCGTTTCCATTTCAACACACGGTGCCAAATGTTACCACCGTTTCCATTTCAATACATAACGCCATTAGTTACCACCATTCCAAGAATAATATACAGTCCAGAAAATAGTGAGATAATGATCGTCAGCCTGAAATATCATAAGAATCTTTTGTGTTTTCAAAACATAGAATTTTGGTTGAGTTTGCAAAATAGTGTAAAAAACCCGGGACTGAATGCAAATAGTATGCAAATCATGCTAACTCTTAAATATCAATCCCTACAAGATTATACATGTAGGCACAGATCCCCAAACATGGCATCAAGCCTAGATAACATCAATATAGGGTGCGAAGAAATCACCATTATAGTATAATTCATCCCTTGGATTGAACCGAGTCACAATTTCCCACATATATGACCTCACACTAGCCATGGAGTGCGTGTCTCGCCTCATATAGCATCACAATGTGATATATCAGGATTTCAAACAATCGGCAATAAGCCCCAAGTATGGCAATGAGCCCAAGTCATAATGATAAAAATAAATCATTTGCAATTTCGCGATAAAAACCAACAGCCAGGACGGACCAAGTCACAATACCAATGGTGCTATACCCCACGCTCAGGTCCAGCATGCAAGTCACCACAATACAGCACTAGGATGTGCAAATCCCGGGGTTTCAGACCCTCAGAATATCATTCCTAAGTATTACTCACCTCGAACCGGCGAAATCTCAAGCTCGCGACGCCTTTGCCCCTCTAATAGGCCTCCACGCATGTCGAATCTAGCCAAAAATAGAGCGAATACATCACAATATGCAAATGGTACAATACCCAATCGAAAATAATCAAATTATAGCAAGAACCTTGAAACTAGCAAAACACGAACCCCGGGCCCACTTCTCGAAAAATTATGAAAGTCACATCACCAGATTCCTCGTCTCTCCACGAGTTTGTACATTATAAAATTTACCAAAATCAGAGTTCATTTGTTCCCTCAAATTACCAAATCTTATTTTCAAATCCCTAGGCCTAAATCCTCAATTTCTAACCTATAAACACGGATAAAAAATTGAAAAAAACAGAAAAAATGATGGATAAACATCCAAATAAAGGTCAGATATATACCCCCTTGATGAGACGAGAACAACGCCTCAAATATCACCTCAATCGGAGCTCTAGAACTCAAGATATGCCCAAAGTATTAAACTTCTCGGTTTATACATTGACCAGGCCGCTTATGCGAACTTTTTTCCACTTCCACGAAATTTTTGTCTTATTCGGCCTTTTTTGGACAATCTGGGACCGCTTTTGCGGTAATTTTCTGCTTCCGCGGTCAATTTCCGCTTCAGCGGTTTTGACAGCACCAACACTTTTCTCGACACGGAAACGCGCATAACTTGCTCATACAATGTCCAAATTCGACGATTCTTTTCCCTATGGCTCAGAAATTTTGATACGATAGAATGGCTCAAAGAAAATGGAATTTGGAGCTCAGTTTCTTATTATGGTACCCCTTTATTTCCAAAGAAGCAATATTGAAATATTGAATAAGAGCGGAATCACAACCCGAAACACACCTGAGGCCCCTGGGACCTCGGCCAATCACACCAAAAAGTCCCAAAACACATTAAGGACTTGCTAGAGTCCTCAAGTCACATCAAACAATGCTATAATCATGAATTAACCCCAATCCAAGTTAAAATTTCTTAACAACTTCCAAAATGCGGATACAATCAAAAACCCAACCAAACAATGTCCGAGTGACTTGAAAATTTGCAGACATATCCAAAATCTCCTAACAAAGCTACTACAACTCTTGGAATTCCATTCCAACCCTCTGATGAAAATGTCACATATCAACCGGCCGCCAAAATTCAAACTTCGCCAATTCAAGCTTGAACACCGGACCTCCAAATTCAATTCAGATCACTCTCCTATGTCAGAAATCATCTCCCGAAGCTAACCGAAACATCAGAAATCACATCCAAGCCTTGTAATTCACAAGTCAATTTCCGATTGACTTTTCTAAACAAGCTTCCTTCTATGAGGCCAATGCCTTATTTTCAACCAAAACCAATTCAATCACACCCGATCGACTCTAATACTGATATTGAAACATGAAGCAACACAATAAGGGGGAAACAGAGTAGTAACACATAAGACGACGGGTCGGGCCATCACATGTCCGTAGGTTTGGTTGAGGTCCCGTAGGTCTCGGGTGTGTTTTGGACGCTAAACGGAGCATTTTGAAGTTGAAAAGTTGAAGAAATCCTTCAGCTTTTGCAGGTTCCAAATACTTCTTCGCGTTCGCAGCTCTCCTCCCACGTTCACGTAGCTTTGACTTACTTCTTCTTCGCGTTCGCAGCCCCTCTCACTCGTTCGTGTAGTGTAATCCTGGAGGGTCGCGAGTTCTTTTTTTGCGTTCTCATAACTTGCCCGTGCTCGTGAAGCTTGCCTTTTTTTCACTCTTTCATGTTCGCAGCCCAATCATCGCATTTGCATAGGGTAACTAGTGGGCCTCACGAATCTTCTTTATCGCGTTTGCGTTCCAGACGTCGCGTTCGCGTAGCTCATGATCCCAGGCCTTTACGTTCGCATTCTTCCCCTCGCGATCGCGAAGGGAATTTTTAGCAACTTCTATCTTCCTACATTGCAAACGCGATCTCACCTCTGCGTTGGGGATGCATTAAATGTATGGATAGTATTTAACATTTCAAAAATGAGGGTTAGTCATTTTTACCGAAATACAAGCTTGGGACGTCGGATTTGGGAGAGATTTCTAGGGATTTACCAGGGCAACATTTGGGTAACGATTCTTTACTCTCTTAAGCTTAAAATACACTAATCTAATCATGAGTTGATCCTTAATTTTGGATTTTTGAACGAAAAATGGGAAAACTTCATAGGCCATACTATTGAGTTTTGAGTGGGTGTTTGACCTCTGATTTGGGAGATTTTGATACGTTTAGACTCGTGAGAGTACGAGGGTTCTGAAAGTGTAAAAATTATCTAATTCTAAGAAGTTGACATGAGGGACGCTTTTGTCATTTTACCTAATTTCGCGTCTTATCCTTGAATTATATAGTAGAATTAGTTGCTTGAGATATTATTTACGTTATATAATTGAATAGAATAGATTTGGACCATTTGGAGCCGGATACTCGTGGAAAAAGTGTGATTTCGAGTTGATTTTGGAGTCGTTTCGAGGTAAGTGACTTGTCTAACCTTGTGTGGGAGGCCTTTCCCCTTAGGATATGATATCTGGTAATTGAGTGCCTTGTACGTGAGGTGACGAGCGCGTACTAGAGATAGCTATTGAAAATTCGATTATTACTTATGATATTGAGACTGAGTTTCTTTCGTGTTTGCTTTATTTTACTTGCAATTATAACCTATGTTAAATTAGAAAAGAATGTTTAGTTGATTTAACTTACCTATTTGCTTAAGTTTCCTTGACTGTACTACGTGAAGCATGCTAAGCTAGTACTACCTGTTGTTTGTATTTTTGTACTTCATCTTTGAATATCTTCTGGTTTTGGTTGCACATTTACATTGGGACTACGGATGTGAGATTCCGGCAGCTCCCCTCTTTGTTTGTTTACTTTGGTACTATGGGTTAGATTCCCGGTAGATCCCCCTGCACTTTTACTTTTGGACTACGTGTTAGATTTTCGGTAGATCCCCCTGCATATTGATAGTTGGACTACGGAACGATATTCCGGGAGATCCTTCGGAATACATATATGTGATAGACTACAGGACGGTATCCTGGGAGATTGACTGGGCAGTTAAACCTGACGGTATCATAGGAGATCCTCATTTGGTAACTTGGTATTAAGCTGTACATTCTGTGTTTACTCAATTCACCACTATTTTGTTGTTGCCTTGTAAATTCTATCTTATTTCACTATTGTTCACTTTATTTCCATCTATTTTAGTATTGTACTTACTTATTATTTTGTTTAACCTCAGTAGGTCCCTGACCTTCCTCGCCACTATCCGACCGAGGTTAGGACTGGCACTTACTGAGTACCGTTGTGGTGTAATCACGCCTCTTTTGCACATGTTTTTCATGTGCAGATCCAATTACCTCCACTCAGGTGCATTATCATTGAGGAAGGTAGAGCTACAGAGACTTTGAGGTATATCTGCCGCGTCCACTGACCGAAGAGTCTCCTTCTTACTCTATCTTGTAGCGTTTGGTCTTCTATCGTACTTTGATGTAGACAAATCTGGAGAGTAGAGCACTTTATTATATTCCTCTAGCCTATGTTTTCTATGAGTTTTCCAGTTTTGGGAATTTGTTTTAGATTTTGTGATGTTAAGTTGTATATGCCAAGCTGCTATATATAGTTTTCATTTCAGTTCTTTAATTTTAGTCATTTACTTTCACAAATTATTTTGTTTCCACATTGTTAGGCATACCTAGTCGTAGGGACTAGGTACTGGCATGACATGTTCACGGAGGGTGAACTGGAGTCGTGAAAATTTAGTATCGGAGCTATAGGTTCATAGGATTCACGGAACACATGCCGGTTTATTAGAGTTTCGCTGATCGATATGGAGACGTCTATATTTATCTACGAGAGACTATATAACTGTTTAGGAAAAATCATCACTCTATTGATTTCCTTGTCGTGCGATATTTCTGACATCTATTCTAAACTTCATTTTTCTATTCTCTCAGAGATGGCGAGGACACGTGCTACTCAAGATGATCAGGCACCCGTGCCCCTTACTGCAGCTGTCAGAGGCCGAAACCGGGGCAGAGGTCGTGGACGCGCATGTAGTGTAGCCAAAGCACCTGCGTGAACTACCACTCAGGTACCGCTAGTAGATTTAGCCATAGTTTTGGAACCTGACACACCTACTGCCACTACTACTCCAGCCCTTTAGGAGACGTTAGCTCAGTTCATGTCTATATACACGACTTTAGCTTAGGCAGGGTTGCTTCCCCTTACTGCAGCCACATCCTAGGCCGGGGGTGGAGCATAAACTCCTGCCGCCCGCACTCCTGAGCAGCGAATCCATGTTGAGAAGGTCCTAGAGATCATTCATGTTTTGCCTGCAGTGCCAGTTCAGCCTGTGGATGTTGCATCTGCTTCTGAGGACGAGAAATGGAAGTTGGAGAGGTTCAAGAAGTATTATCCTTCGATTTTCAGTGGATTAGCGCCAGATGATGCCTTGGAGTTTCTAGAGGAGTGCCACCATATTCTTCGCACTATGGGCATAGCCTATTCCAATGAGGTCTCCTTTTCTACCTTCCACCTTCGGGGAGCTGCCTATGATTGGTGGCGCACATATGAGTTAGATAGTCCAGACAAGGCTGCTTCATTGACCTTGACCCTGTTCTCAAATATGTTCCTGAGAGAGTTTGTTCCCCATAGCCTCAGAGACGCATGGCGCATAGAGTTTGAGCATTTGCACCAGGGTGCTATGACAGTTTCAGAGTATGCCGTCTGTTACACCAGATTGGCCAGGCATACACCGGCCTTTGTTGCTACAGTCCGTGAGAGAGTTCGCCAGTTCATTGAAGGTCTATCCCACCCATCAGATCTAGCATGGCTCGAGAGTTGGAGATGAACATTTCTTATCAGCATGTAGTGAGCATTGCTTAGAGGATCGGGCGTATGCTCGTTAGGGAGATTGAGTAGAGAGAGGCCTAGAGGTCTCGAGACTCGGGTCACTAATCTGGTGTCCGTACCCTAGCAGCAAGTCAACATTGTAGGGGTTATATGGGTCTCCCCATTCATTCAGCTCTTCCAGCAGCCAGCAGTGCTCCAACTCCTCCTAGACCTTAGGAGCCTTACTATTCACCTCCGGTTTCTAACACACCTCCTATGTTGGGTGCTAACAGAGGCCAGTCCTGAAAAGCTGGACCTAGCTAGTCACAGCCACCATGTCCTCCCAGAGCTTGTTTCGAGTGTAGTGATACATGTCATATTGGTAGGGACTGCCCCAGACTTGGTAGGGTACATCTTCACAGACTGCTCAGTCACTGCATGCTCCTCAGAATTCTCAGGCTAGGATCATAACTCCTGCTGCTACCCCATATGCCCAGCTAGCTAGGGGCGGAGGTCGGGGAGGTAGAGGTCACCCTCAAGTGGGAGTCCAGGCCCGATATTATGCTATTCCTGCTCGTACCATGGTTTTTGCCTCCGATTATGTCATTACAGGTATTATACTAGTTTGTCACAGAGATGCATCGGTTCTATTCGATCCAGTCTCTACTTATTCTTATGTTTCTTCTTATTTTGGCTCCGCATTTGGGTGTAGCCCAAGATTCTTTGAGTTTTCCTGTTTATGTTTCTACTCTTGTGGGAGATTCTCTTATTGTGGATCGCGCTTATCTCTCGCATTTGGTTACTTTACATGGTTTTGAGACCAGGGTGTATTTATTGTTACTCAGTATGGTGTATTTTGATATTATCTTGGGCATGGATTGGTTGTTGCGTTATGCTATTCTTGATTTTCTGGCCAAGATTGTGACGCTGGCTATGCAAGGTATTCTGTGTGTTGAGTGGAGTGGTACCTTAGATCACACTCCCAATAGAGTTATCTCTTTCCTTAAAGCTTAGCGTATGGTTGAAAAGGGGCGTGCCATGTATTTAGCCTATGTGATAGATATCAGTGCTAATACCCTTTATGTTGATTCGGTCCCAGTGGTACGAGATTATTCCGATGTGTTTCCAGCTGATCTTCCGGGCATGCCGCTCGATAGAGATATTGATTTTGGCATTTGTTTATTGCCGGCACTCAGCCCATTTCCATTCCTCTGTATCATATGGCTCCTCCACATTGAAGGAGTTGAAGGATCAGTTATAGGAATTGCTTGATAAGTGTTTTATTCGACTTAGTGTTTCATCGTGGGGTGCTCCTATATTGTTTGTGAAGAAAAAGGATGGTTCTATGCGCATACGTATCGATTATCGCCAGTTGAACAAGGTTACAATGAAGAACCATTATCCTTTTCCTCGTATTGGTGATCTGTTTGACCAGCTTCAGGGCGTACATGTGTTTTCTAAGATATATTTGCGCTCAGGTTACCACCAGTTGAAGATCGGGAGTCGGATATCCTAATGACTACTTTTAGGACCCGGAATGGTCATTACGAGTTTCTAGTTATGTATTTTGGGATGGCCAATGCCCCAGCAACATTTTTGCAGTTAACACACAGTATGTTCAGGCTGTATCTCGACTCGTTTGTCATTAATTTCATAGATGATATTCTTATATACTCCCAGAGCTGGAAAGATCATGAGCGACACTTGAGGACCGTGCTTCAGACCCTGAGTGAGAAGAAGTTATATGCAAAGTTCTCAAAATGTGAGTTTTGGTTGAGTTAGGTGGCATTCTTGGGCCATGTGATATCGAGTTACGGCATTGGGGCGGATCCGAAGAAGGTGGAGGCTGTGAAGAGTTGGCCCATGCCCTCCTTAGCTACAGAGATTCTCAGTTTCCTTGGCTCGGCCGGTTATTACCTTCGTTTTGTGGAGGGGTTTTCATCGATTTCATCCCCTATGACTAGATTGACCTAGAAGGGTGCTCCATTTCAGTGGACAAAGGAGTATGAGACGAGCTTTCAAAAGCTCAAGACAGATTTGACTACAGCTCTTATTTTGATATTACCTACTGGTTCGAGGTCCGATACAGTTTATTGTGATGCCTCACGGGTTGGCCTTGGAAAGGCGTTGATACAGGATGGTAGGGTGATTGGCAACACGTCCAAACAGTTGAAGATACATGAGAAGAATTACCCTATCCATGGCCTTGAGTTTGCTGCTATTGTTCATGCCTTGAATATCCGGCTTAATTATTTATACGGTGTGCTTGTGAGATTTATATTGACTACCAGAGTTTGCAACACTTTTTCAAGTAAAAGGATCTAAATTTGTGCCAAAGGAGATGGTTAGGGTTGCTGAAGGATCATGTTATTACTATTCTGTATCACCCGGGCGAGGCCAATATGGTGGCCGACGCCTTGAGTCACTGGGCAGAGAGTTTGGGGAGTTTGTCATATCTACCAGCATCACAAAGGTCTATGGGAATGGATTTTCAGGCCTTAGCCAGCCAGTTTGTGAGATTGGATCTTTTGGAGCCCATTCGGGTTCTAGCTTGTGTGGTTTCTCGATCTTCATTATTTGATCGTATTAGGGAGAGACAGTATAATGAACCCCATTTTCTTTTCCTCAAGGACAAATTTCAGCATGGAAATGCCAGGGATTTGACTATCGCTGAGGATGGGGTATTGAGGTTGCAGGGTCGGGTCTGTGTACCAAATGTTGATTGCATTCGAGAGTTAATATTAGCGGAGGCTTATAGTTCGCAGTATTTCATCCATCCGGGTGCCGCAAAGATGTATCAGAACTTGAGACAACAATATTGGAAGAGGCGGATGAAGAACGATTTAGTTGGATATGTAGCTAGATGCCTCAACTATCAGTAGGTGAAGTATGAGCAGCAGATACCAGGTGGGCTGCTTCAGCAGATAGACTTTCCGGAGTGGAAATGGGAGAGGATCACCATGGATTTTGTAGTTGGTCTCCCTCGGACTGCAATGAAGTTCGATGCCATTTGGGTGATTGTGGATTGGCTAACCAAGTCTATCATTTTATCCTTGTGCGTACTCCTTATTCATTAGAGCGTTGGCACAGATTTATATTCGGGAGATTGTTCGTCTGCACAATATTTAATTTTCTATAATTTCGAAGAGAGGTACTCAGTTTACATAACGGTTCTACCGAGCCGTTCAGCAGAAGTTGGGTACTCGAGTGGAGATGAGAACAACATTTCACCCCTAGACGGACGGACAATCCGAGTGCACTATTCAGATTCTTGAGGATATACTCCGTGCTATGTGTGATCGGTTCTTGTCATTGGCAGAGTTTGCGTACAACAACAACTATCAGTCTAACATTCAGATGGCTCCGTATGAGGCTTTTTATGGTAGGAGGTGCAGATTTGCGATGGGTTGGTTTGAGCCGGGTGAGGCCAGGTTATTAGGCACAGAGTTGGTTGAGGATGCATTGGAAAATGTCAAGGTAATTCAGGATAGACTCCATACATCCTAGTACAGACAGAAGAGTTACGTGGACTGAAAGGTTCGTGATGTTTCATATATGGTCGGAGAGCGGGTTCTGCATCGGGTTTTTCCTATGAAGGGCATCATGAGGTCTGGAAAGAAAGGGAAGTTGAGTCCGATGTTTATTGGCCCTTCTGAGATTTTGAAACGAGTTGGGAGGTTGATTATGAGTTTGCCTTACCTCCCAGTTTGGCCGGGGTTCATCCGGTATTTCATGTTTCGATGCTCCGGAGGTATCCCGTTGATCCATCGCACATGTTGGAATTCAGCTTTGTCCAGTTGGACAACGATATATTCTATGTTGAGGAGCCAATGGCTATATTAGACATGCAGGTAAGAAAGTTGATATTAAAGAACATCACTTCAGTAAAGGTTCAGTGGCGAGGTCAACCGGCCGAAGAGGCGACTTAGGAGACCGAGCGGGATATGTGTAGCCAATACCCTCAAATTTTCATAACTATAGGTATGTTTTCTATGATTTTTCAAGGATGAATGAATGATTAAGTGTAGAAGGATGTGACCACCCGGTCGGTCGTCTAAAGAATTTACGCCTCGATCCCCTATTAACTTCTTCCCCTAAGTTCATTTATGCTATTTTGGTTTGCCGGGACCTTCGGTGTTGGGTTTTGGTGAGTTTTTGGATACTTAGTCCCTAATTGAGAACATAAGTGTTAGAAAGTAGTCCATAGTCAGAACAGTGTGAAGACAACTTAAGAATGGAAATATGATGGTTATGTTAGCTCTGTTAGGTGATTTCGGGGTCAGGAGCGTGTTCAGAATGCATTTTGGAAGTCCGTAGCTAATTTAGACTTGAAATGCCGAAGTTGTTAGTTTTTGATCCAAGAGTAAGAATGGAATTCCGTAAATTGCACTCCTCAGTCATGCCATTTGGGATATGTGTGCAAAATTTTAGGTCATTCGGGCACGTTTTGGTTAGGTTTTTGATCGAAAGTACATTTTTATGAAATTTGAAGTTCTTAGTCTCAAATCCTTGATTAATTAGAGTTTCCAGCATTGTTTTAGGTAGAGGTGTCTAGCGGGGGGCCGGGCCGGGCCGGAACTGAATTTTTTTTGACCTGTACGGGTTCAGTTCTGGGTCGATTACAGGTTGGGTTTTAACGAGTTAAACGGGTTCAGATTAATCTAGGAAAAAATTGAACCATAAGGGTTACGGTTTGAGGGGGCCGGGCTAGGCTGGGTTTAGTGTATTTTAATTTTTTTTTTGGAATTTTATATAACTATCATAAATTCTATTAATACTTTTTATTAATTTGAAGAATACAAGGTGGTTGGGAAAAAATTGCACTTATAAATTGCAAGTACTACATTTATTTCAAAATTCAAATTTAATGTTTGCATTTGAAAAGTAACTTAACAAAAACAATAGTAAAACTAAATTTTCATGCATAATAAGTTAATAATACATCAAATTAATCTAACAAACTAAAACATTAAGCATAAATACGTCACATCATTTTAATATAATACAAATTATCTTAAAATCTTAAAATAACACATATATAGCATAATTTAAAAATAATACGTTATTATCATATTCTATGATTTGAGCATTTATAGTTTTATGCCCTAAATAGATACACTATATGTAAAATTCCAACAATTTTAAATTATGAAAATTAGTATACAATAATTGATATATTCATGGTATATTTATAGTATATTTATAATAGTTTCATAATATATTCATGGTATATTCACAGTATATTCATGTTATATTCACTTTTCGGGCCGGTCCGGGTCGGGCCGATTAACCAGTTTAATGGAACTGTTCATCTAACGGGTTTTATCGGGCCGATTGACGCGTTTCAAAAATTTAAACCGTCCAAAACCAGCCCAGCCCCCTTACTGGTACGGGCCGGTTTCGGGTTCTATCGGTTTGGGCCGGTTTGGAATCGGGCTGACCCGGCCGGTTAAGCACCTCTAGGTGGTAGAAGGATTTATACAAATTTGAATGATATTGTGGGATATGTCCGTAGGTTTGAGAGGTCCCGGGGGCCTCGGGTGTGTTTTGGACGCTCAACGAAGCATTTTGAAGTTGAAAAAGTTGCAGAAATCCTTCAGTTGTTGCAGGTTCCAAATCCTTCTTGGCATTCCGTCTCTCCTCCCGCGTTCGCGTAGCTTTTACTTACTTCTTCTTCACGTTCACGGCCCCTCTCATGCGTTCGCCTAGTGCAATCCTGGAGTGGGCCAGTTCCTCTGTCGTGTTCGCATAACTTGCCAACATTGGCAAAGCCTGCCTTTTTTTCTCTGTCACGTTCGCATCCCTATCATCACGTTCCTGTAGGGTAACTTTTGGACCTCGCTAATCTTCTTCATCGCGTTTTGTTCCAGACATCGCATTCGCGTAGCTCATGATCCCTGGCCTCCGCGTTTGCATTCTTCCCCTTGCGATCGCGAAGCACATTTTTGGAAACTTCTATTCACCTTCTCTGTGAATGCGAGCTCGAGTCCGCGCTCGCGATGCGTTAAATGTCTGGACATTATTTAACATTTCTAAAACGAGGGTTATCCATTTTTATCAAAAAACAAGCTTGGGAGCTCAGAGACAAGAGGGGTTGCTCTGATGGTAAGCAACCCCCACTTCCAACCGAGAGGTTGTGAGTTCGAGTCTCCCCAAGAGCAAGGTGGGAAGTTCTTGGAGGGAAGGATGCCGGGGGTCTATTTCGAAACAGCCTCTCTACCCCAGGGTAGGGGTAAGGTCTACGTACACACTACCCTCCCCAGACATCATTAAGTGGGATTATACTGGTTTGTTGTTGTTGTTGTACAAGCTTGGGAGCTCGAATTTGGGAGAGATTTCGAGGGATTTTTGAGGGCAACGATTCTCCACTCTCTTATTCTTAAGATCCACTAATCTAATAACAAATTCATGGTTAATTTCACGTCTTATACTTGAATTAAATAGTAGAATCAATTGCTTGAGATGTTATTTAAGATATGTAATTGAATTGAATAGATTTGGGAAATTTGGAGTCGGATACTCATGGCAAAAGTGTGATTTCGAGTTAATTTTGGAGCTTGTTTGAGGTAAGTGGCTTGTCTAACCTTGTGTGGCGGACCTTTCCCCTTAGTATATGATATTTGGTAATTGAGTGCCTTTGTCGCGACCCTAGTTCACCGATCGTGAACATGTCAAGACGGCACCTAGTCTTCACGACTAGGTAAGCCTAACACATTGCGGAAGTAACAACATTTACGAAATTTATAATCAAAAGATAAATAACATGAATAATGTATATAGTTGCCGCATGTCATATACACTTTAACACTTCTAATTCTGAAACCATCCCAAAGACCTGGAATCTCACGGGTAGTATAGGCTAAGAAGAGTGTCATAATATGCTGTACACCACAGTATCTAAAACAGACATAGATAAAAGGAGAAAGGATATCTACTATGACTGGAACAGGAATTGAGACTTCAGATCTGCGGACGTAGCAGATATACCTCGAGTCTCCACTAGTTCTCTCCGCTGCGAGGGTGATACGCCTGAGAAGAAGTACCTGGGTCTACACATGGAAAACATGTGCAAAAGAGGCGTGGGTACACCACAACTGTACTCAGTAAGTGTCAAGCCTAGCCTCGGTCAGGTAGTGACGAGGAAGGTCGAGGCCCTACTGAGATAAGAACATAATAATATATGATAAGGAAAAGACAATATGGATTTAATGTACTGTGAGAATCTTGCAAAATAATAAATAAGACAGTAACCGAGAACTAACATGGTAAATAAATAGAAGTACAAATCACCACCAGATATTTATCATCGGGGATATCTTGGTATCCTGAGGATCTCCTGGTATCATCACTATATACTCGATCTCCTAGTATCTCGAGGATCTCCTGGTATCCTCCCTTTATACGCAAAGGAACTCTTAGTATCCCGAGGATCTCCTGGTATCCTCCGTTTTTATGATCATATATGTGCCAGGGATCTCTTGGTATCTCGCACTCTCAATCTTAGAACGAAACACATACAAGGGGAATTTCCCGGGATACCGTCCCGTGGTCCCAAATTGTAAACATCACAATAATTCAAAGAAGGTACAATACTAAGTAATAACAATTAATAGAACCTCTAGTCTAACATGCTCCACGGAGGACAGAAAATACAATTTTAGGCAAATAAGCATGTAAGTCAGCTAAACATGCTTTTCCTAAGCTAGCACATGTTAAATTGCATTTAGAATAGGCAAATACATAAGAAAATACAATTAAATATTCTAAGTAAAAATGGATTTTTAGCAATTAGCTCAAGTACTCGCTCGTCACCTCTTGTACCAGGCATTTAAAATATAAGTAATATATCCTAAGGGGAGAGGCCCCCCACACAAGGATAGAAAAGCGATTTACCTCGATTCGTTGCAAAAAAAACTAAGGAATGATACCTTTTCCACGAGTATCCGACTCTGAATGGCCCAAATCTATTCAATCCAATTACGTAACGTAAATAACGTCGCAAACAACTGATTCCATTATTAAGATTAAAGCTAAGGCGCGAAAATAGGTAAAATAACCAAAATTCCCTTCAAGCCAATAGCTCGAAATAGAATAACTTATACATTTCCAGAACCCTCGTACTCTAACAAGTCTAACCATATAAAAATCTCCCAAATCAGAGGTCAAATGCCCACTCAAAATCAAAAATTATGTCTAAGAAGTTTCACTCATTTTTCCCAATTTTAGACCTTGAATTCGAACTCCAATGGTAGATTTAACTAGATATTGATGAAATATAACTAGAAAGGGTCAAAGCAACGTTACCCAGTTATCTACTCTTTAAAACCACTCAAAATCGCCTTCTACCGAGCTCTCAATTGATTTTCTAACTTTTGCAACTTAACCCTCGATTTTTTTATATCTGAACAGTGCGTTCCGCTTCTACGGACAAGGGACCGCTTCTGCGGTCCCGCTTTTGCGGAAATAAGGCCACTTATGCGGTTTTCATTAAGTGGACCAGAACCGCTTCTGCGGAGATACAACCACTTCTGCGAGCATCAGTGTATAGGGGACCCCTTCTATGGTTTCCTGAGGAAGGGACAAAAATCGCTTCTGCAATGGGTACGCCACTTATGCGGTTCCCAAGCCACAGAAGCGAAAAATACCAGAAGGGACATATCAGCTGCTGCAACACTTAAGTTCTTTCCCTGTTAACCACCTGAAATCATCCCGAGGCCCCCGAGAACTCAGCCAATAGTACCAATACCACCTAATAACTTATACAAACCTGCACCAATCCATAAAACATATGAAACAACACTGGAAACTCGATTAAATCAAAGATTCAAGCCTAAGAACTTCAATTTCATCCAAACACACTGTCAATCCAAAACCTAACTAACACTCGTCCGATAAACCTAAAATTTTGCATGCACGTCCCAAATGAAATAATGGTGCTACAAAAACTATCAGAATCCCGTTCCTACCCTCGAATCAAAAATTCACTATCGGACTGGAAACCTCCAAATTCTAACTTTCGGCATTTCTAGCCTAAATGAGCTACGAACATCCAAAATACTTTTCGAACATGCTCCCAACCCTGAAATCACCTAACAAAGCTAACGGAACCATCACATTTCCATTCTGAGGTCATCTTTACACTATTCTGATTACGGTTCACTTTCCAACATTTAAACTCATTTAGGAACTAAGTGTTCCAATACACTCCGAATTCTAACACCGAATGTCCCGGAAAATCAAAGTAGCAGAAATGAAATTAGGGAAAGCAGCTAATGGGGTAACAGGGCATAAATTCAAAAGACGATCGGCCGGGTCGTCACAGCCTTGTACGTGAGGTGACGAGCGTGCACTTGAGCTAATTGCTGAAAACTTGATTTGTGCTTAAGATATTGAGATTGAATTTCTTTCGTATTTATTTTATTTTGCTTGCAATTATAACCTGTGATAGATTAGAAAAGCATGTTTAGTTGATTTAGTTTGCCTATTCGCCTAAGTTTCCTTAACTGTACTACGTGAAACGTGTTGGGCTAGTACTACTTGTTTCTGGTCCTTTCGTACTTCATTTTTTAATATGTTCTGGTTGTGGTTGTGTATTTATATTCGGACTACAGATGTGGAATTCCAGTAGCTCCCCCTTTGTTTGTTTACTTTGGTACTACGGGTTAGATTTCCGGTAGACCCCCCTTCACTTTTACTTTGGGACTACGGGTTAGATTTACGATAGTTCCCCGTGCACATTCATAGTTGGACTATGGAACGGTATCATGGGAGATCCTTTAGAATACATATATATGATGGACTACGGAATGGTATCACGGGAGATCTGCTGGACAGTTGAGAAAGGAAGATAGGACGGTATCGTGGGTGATCCTCATTTGGTAACTTGGTATTGAGATGTACATTTCTGTGTTTACTCCGTTCATCGCTTATTTGTTGTTTGCTTCTAAATTTAGTCTTATTTCACTGTAGTTCACATTATTTTCATCTATTTTCATACTGTACATACTTATTATATTGTTTAACCTCAGTAGGGCCCTAACCTTCCTCGCTACTACCTGACCGAGGTTAGCCTTGGCACTTACGGAGTACTGTTGTGGTGTACTAACACCTCTTCTGTGCATGTTTTTATGTGCAAATAAAGGTACCTCCACTCAGGCACATTATCATTGAGGCAGGTAGATCTACGGAGACTTTGTGGTATATCTTCTGCGTCCGCAAACCAAAGAGTCTCCTTCTTACTCTATCTTGTAGCGTTTAGTCTTCTATCGTACTTTGATGTAGACATTTCTGGAAATTAGTGCACTGAATTCCTCTAGCTTGTGTTTCCCGTGAGTTTTCGTGTTTTGGGATATTGTTTTAGATTTGATGATGTTGAGTTGTATATGCGATCGACAGTTATATACAATTTTCCTTTCAATTGTTTTATGTTAGTCATTTACTTCCCTAAATTATTTTGTTTCCGCAATGTTAGGCTTACTTAGTCTAGGGGCTAGGTGCTGTTATGACATGTTAACAGAGGTTGAACTGGGGTCGTGACAAGGAGTATACCCTAGGATTCAACAAGCTCTTCTAGTATAACTAGGAGCAAAAATAACAAAAATTAATAAGAAAAAAACCCAGCATAAAAGAAAAGGGAATAAAAGTTTTAACTTTGTTCACTTCCTCCCATGAACATAATCAGATAGTTTTATGTATATTCCAAAGGAACTAGAAATCTGTTGTAGTAAAAGAAAAGTTAAAATCCATTAAGGATTCATTGCCATCCAATGTTTTAACATTTAAAACCAAAGAAACATTATTATCAAAATTAATGATATTATGACGACCGAGCCCGTCGTCACGTGAGTTACCACCCCGTTTCCCTCATATTATGTTTTCTTGTGCTTCATTATTGATATTTGAGGTGATCGAGTAGAATTGGATTAGTTTTAGATGGAAATGAGACAGCTAGTCTCTTAAAGGAGAGCTTATTTTGGAAAAGACAACTGGAAGTTGACTATTTAGTTAAAGGGCGCGGGTGCAAATTCTGATGATTCGGTTAGCTTTGAGGGATGATTTGTGACTTAGGAGTGCAATCAGAATTGATTTTGGAGGTCCGGTGTAGAATTAGGCTTGAATTGGCGAAGTTAGTATTTTGGCAAAATCCACTGGATTATTGAGATTTTGATCTTGGGGTCGGAATGGAATTTCGAGAGTTGAAGTAGCTCTATTAGGTGATTTTGGGTATGCGTACAAAGTTTCAGATCATTTGGAGGTGTTTAGGTCAGGTTTTTGATCGAAGGTGCAATTCGGAAGCTTTTATGAAACTTAGGCTTTGATCTAATGATAATTGTGGATTTCGATGTTAATGATAGTGTTTTGTTGGTTCGAGAAAGTTTGAATAAGGTAATATATCATGTTTGTGCTTTTGGTTGAGGTCCCGGGGGCCTCGGGGTGTATTTAGGTGGTTAAACAGAGGATTCAGAGTTGTTGCATGTTCCAGTCCTAGATGGTTATTTCATTTCCACATCTGAGGCAAAGGGACCGAATAAGCGGTTCTGCGATGCGGCATATCGGTCGCAGAAGCGGTCCTTCAAGGACCAGGGCTTTCCGCAGAAGTAGGTGTGGATCTGCAAATGCAGCAACTGCAAAAGCGATTCTAGACCGCATAAGCGGTCAAGGGGATTTTAAGTGAGACCTCATATGTGGTCGTTTGGTCGCATGTGCGAGGACGCATGCACAATTATTTGACCGCAGGAGCGGAAATCGACCCTTGTTTTATGAAAAGTGTTTCACGAATTTGAAAGAGATGAAAAATATTTTGGACATCAACTTAAGCGGTTTCTTGGGGCGATTTTGAAGAGAATTTGAAGGGATTTCATCAGGTATGGACTATTGGACTCGGAATATGTTTATGTAGTGAAAAATCATGGTTTGAACATTGAAATTTAAGGGATGAAATGCTAAAAATGGAGGTTAAGGCTGGAAACTTAAGAGAGTTTAAATTGATGATTTGAGATATCAAATGGACTCCGATTCTTGAGAAGTTGATATGTAGAGACTCATGGTGAGGTAAGGATCATTTTGATGTAAAGTTTTTCGGATTTTGAGAAGTGGGCCCGAGGCTCGGGTTTTGCTAATTTCACAAATTTTGATGTTTTTGAGTCTTTTCGATTAGGTTATGTTTTAGTGGCACATTGTAACGTATTCAATGTGGTTCTGGCCAATTTCGACGTGCAAGGAGGTTGATTCGAGAGGAAAGGGCACTGCGAGCCAGTCTTCCGCCGGCTAGAGGTGATTTATAGATGTAGATGATGACCTGAGGGTTTGAAACCACAATTTATCACATTGTGACGCTATATTGAGGCGAGACACGCACTCTGTGTCGAGTGAGGGGTCGTTTGTGATTGGGTATTTGTGTCTTAGTCCGCCCCGAGTGGTGTCCAAGCTGTTCTCTAGACTATAGACTGATTAGTAAGCACCCTACTTGAATTGTTATGATATATCTCATTTGTGTGCTGACTATTTGAATCCCTTTTGGATTATCACTGCTTCCATGATGATTAGCATGCTATATGAGTTTAGTCCTAAGTTTAATCACAGTTTCGAAATACTTAGTCACTATCCTAAGGTTTTAAAGACTTAAACGATAATTTTCCTAATAATTGGAACTAAGAACTAAAATCAAACTTTGTTGTAAAACTCACATGCATATTCTAGATTGAGTGTGAATCAGGCTGCACACCACAACAATGTCATGATTATATTGCGCTTGGGCTTTAGGTGCCCCTTCGAATTTTGAACCCCCACAGTGAGCGCGGGTACCAAAATGGATTGGGTTGTACGCCGCAGCGGTCTTGTGCATTGCATTGCATTCATGCTTTGATGTTATCTGATTTATTTGATTCCGTTTTGTTTTCATTTCACCGTAAAGTATGCTAAATTGTTAGTTTTAAGTTTACATTATGGTATCTTCAAGATTCCTTACTTTCAGCCATTATATATGTTTATTACCAATGAGTTGGAAGTACTCACTTTACTCTCTGCACCATGTGTGCAGATTCATGAGCATCGGGAGCTCAATCCGGTTGTTTGCTGTTTCTAGAGCTTTCCGGAGTTGTTGAGGTAGCTGTCCGACGTCCGCAGAACCCGACTCCTCCCCTTATCCCTTTTATATTTCCGCATTCTAGAACTCTGTGTTATATAAGAGTTTACTACTTTGTTATCTTAGAGGCTCAAGATTCATGACCCCAGGTCTTTGGGAGATGTTGGTTATGTCAGTGTTTCATACTGTTTCTAATTAATTATTTGGTTAATAGACTTGAGAAAGTACAATTCCATGTTGTTACTCAGTAATGAGATTTGTGATTGGGATTTGAGTATTGATTGGTCGCACTTACCTAGCAATTGTGTTGGCTCCATCACGACCGGGATTGGGGTCGTGACATGTTGGTATCAGAGCCTAGGTTACTTGGCCTCATGAGTCATGAGCCAGTTAGTAGAGTCTCGCGGATCGGTACGAAGATTCTGTATTTATCGTCGAGAGGCTGCAGAACCTTAGGAAACTCTATATATTCTTGAGCTCTTATCGTGTGGCTTTGTTGATCCGAGAACTAAACTTCTGTATTTTATTCTCTCACAGATGGCGAGAACCCATGCTATTGGACGTGACGGACGACCACCTATACCTCCCGCTAGAGGTCATGGTCGAGGCAGACCAGTGGGGGCAGCACTTGCAGATCCACCAGCTACCCAGGTTCAGGACCAGCCTCCAGCCGTTGATGCTCCAGTAGCACGTGCTCAGGCACCGACAGTGCCCATTGTGATTCCTAGTCTCCAGGAGGCTTTAGCTCAGATTTTATCTGTCTGCACTAGCCTGGTTTAGGCCGTCTCAACCACTACTGCACAAGCTACTTCTCAGATCGGGGGTGGTCAGCAGACTCCCGCTGCTCGTACACTTGAGTAGGATGTTCAGTGATTGCAGACACCGGGAGTAGCTCCAGCTCAGCCAGTGCTCCAGTTACCCCAGTTGCACCAGTTGCAACAGTTGCCCTGGCTGTGCTAGTTGCACTAGCTCCAGACAATGTGGTTCTAGTTATGCCAGACGACGAACAACATCTATCGGAGAGGTTCGGTAGGCTTCCGCCTCCAACGTTTAGTGGCAGTAAGGGCGAGGATGCCCAGGGATTTCTAGACATGTGTTAGCGTATGCTTCACACTACAGGGATATTGGAGTCGGATTGAGTGCCTTTTACTACTTTCCAGTTCTCAGGGCCTGCATTTACATGGTGGGAAGAGTTTGAGAGGCGTAGCCTATTGGAGTAGCGCTTACTTGGCAGCAATTCTCCACTCTCTTTTTGGAGAAGTATGTACCGCAGCCTCGCAGAGAGGAGCTGCGTCGGCAGTTTGAGAGGTTGGTTCAGGGGGACATGACTGTCACCCAATATGAGTGGAGGTTTACGTAGCTAGATCGACATGCTACTTGGATGATCGCGACAGATCGAGAGAGGATTAGGAGGTTCGTGGATGGTCTTAATATCCAGTCTGCATTTTGATGACTAGAGAGAGGGTTGTGGATGCCTCATTTGAGGATGTAGTTGATAAGGCTCAACAGATTGAGACAAATCACCGTCGGGAGCGTGAGGAGAGGAAGACCAAAAGTCCTCGAGGTTCAGGTAGCTTTAGTCGTGCTCCGTCTAGGGGCTAGTTCCATCATGGTAGAGGTCGTTCGTTTAGACCTCTTTATCAGGTCGTTCAGAGTCCAATAGGAATTTTTCGGGCCGTGGTCATCAGGGTTATCAGTAGGGTCAGCCTTCACTTGCACCCTTCCTGCTCAGAGTTCTACTCCTACCTCGTCAGCCCAAGGTTCATCTGCAGTGAGGGGTTCCCTTCAGTCCCCTTCTCAAGCTCCGGGTCGTTGCTACGAGTGCGGCAAGTTTGGTCACATGAGGAGAAAGTGTCCTCGGCTTCATGGTGGCTAGTATCATCAGAGTGATCAGCCCTCATCTTCTGCTCCAGTTTCATCAGCACCCACTCATTCAGCTAGGGGTGGAGGCCAGGTAGCCAGAGGCCGCCCCGGGGGTAGTGACTTGACTAGTTGTGGTCAGGCTCGATTCTATTCTCTTCTAGATAGGAGGGATTCCATTGCATCAGATGCTGTTATCACATGTATTATCTTAGTCTGCCATAGGGATGCCTCTGTTTTCTTTGATCCCAGATCTACATATTCCTATGTATCTTCATATTTTGCTCTTTACTTAGGTACGACCCATGGTTGTCTTGCCTTGCATGTTCACGTATGTACCCCGGTGGGTGATACTATTATTGGGGACAATGTATATTGATCGTGTCTGGTGACTATTTGGGGTCTAGATACCCGGGTTGACTTGTTATTGTTGGGCATGGTAGATTTTGATATAATAATTCTGTGTATGGATTGGTTACCCCCGTACCATGCTATTTTGGACTGTCATGACAAGATAATTACATTGGCTATTCCGAGTGTTTCGAGGATTGAGTTGCAGGTATGACTGATTATGTGCCCAGTCATGAGATTTCTTTCTTAAAGGCCCAAGGATGGTTGGGAAAGGTTATTTATCGTACATGGCTTTTCTTAGAGATGTTGTAGCCGAGACTCCTATTCTTGATTTGGTTCCCGTTGTGAGGGATTTCCCTGATGTGTTTCTAGCAGACTTGGCGGGCATACCACTGGATAGGGACATTGATTTCGGAATTGATATGGTGTCGGGCACTCATCACATCTCTATTCTTCCCTATCGGTTGGCGCCATCTGAGTTAAAGGAATTGAAGGATCAGCTTCAAGAACTCCTAGATAAAGGGTTCATTCGCTCGAGTGTGTCACCATGGGGTGCACCGATCTTATTTGTAAAGAAGAAGGATGGCACGATGAGAATGTGCATTGACTACAAACAGTTGAACAAGGTGATAGTGAAGAACAAGTATCCACTATCTCGTATCGAGGATTTGTTTGACCAGCTTCAGGGGGCAAAGGTATTCTCTAAGATTGATCACCGTTCAGGTTATCACTAGCTGAAGATTAGGGATTTATATATTATGAAGTTGGCTTTCAGGACGAGATATGGGCACTATGAGTTTCTAGTTATGTCATTCGGGCTGACTAATGCCTAGTCGCGTTCATGCACTTGATTAATGGTGTATTTTGGCTGTATCTAGATTCATTTATGAGTGTGTTTATTGATGATATCCTGGTGTACTCGCGTAGCCAGGAGGAGAACGCTCCGCATTTTAGGGTGGTATTGTAGAGACTGAGAGAGGAGAAGCTCTATGCAAAGTTCTCCAAGTGTGAGTTCTGGATTAGTTCTGTGGCTTTTATTGGACATGTGTCCAGTGATGGTATTCAGGTTGCCACTGAGATTTAGACTTTCCTCAGTTTGGCGGGTTATTATCGCAGGACCGTTCAGGGTTTACTATCTATTACTTCACCCTTGGGCGAAGTTTACGTAGAAGAATGCTCCATTTGTGTGGTTGGATGAGTGCGAGGAGAGCTTTTAGAAGCTAAAAACAACTTTGACCACAACTCCAGTATTAGTATTGCCATAAGCTTCAGGTTCTTACACGGTGTACAGTGATGCTTCGAGAGTTGGGATCGGTTGTGTATTGATGCAGGAGGTTAGAGTTATTTCTTATGCCTCTCGTCAGTTGATGCCCCATGAAAAGAACTACCCTATTCATAATTTAGATTTAGCTGCTATAGTTCATGCTTTGAAGATTTGGAGGCACTATTTATATGGCATATCTCGTGAGGTGTTCACGAATCATTGCAGTATTCAACATCTTTTCAAACAGAAGGATCTTAATTTGAGGTAGCGAAGGTGGCTTGAGTTACTCAACGACTATAATATTACCATTTTGTATCACACGGGGAAAGCAAATATTGTGGCCGATGCTTTGAGCCAAAATGCAGCTAGTATGGGTAGCTTGGCGTACATTCAAGTTGGGGAGAGTCCCTTTGCAGCTGATGCGTAGGCTTTGGCCAATCGGATGGAGAGATTAGATATTTCTAAGCCTAGTCGGGTGTTGGCTTGTGTGGTTTCTCGATCTTCCTTGCATGACCGCGTTAGAGAACGCCAGTATGATGACCTGCATTTGCTTGTCTTGATGGATAGGGTCTAGCATTATTATGCCAGAGATGTAACTATTGGTGATGATGGTGTGTTGCAGATGCAGGGCCGGATTTACGTGCCCATTGTGGATGGGCTCCGGGAGTTTATATTAGAGGAGACCCATAGCTCGCAGTATTCCATTCATCCGGGTGCCTTGGAGATGTATCAGGATTTGAAACAACACTACTGGTGGAGAAGAATGAAGAAGGATATTGTGAGTTATGTAGCTCGGTGTCTCAACTGTCAGCAAGTCAAGTAGAGCATCAGAGGCCCAGTGGTGTACTTCAGCGGATGGATATTCCAGAGTGGAAATGGGAGAGGATTACTATGGATTTTGTGAGTGGTCTCCCTCGTACCTTGAGGAAGTTTGATTCGATTTGGGTGATTGTGGATAGGATGACCAAGTCATCCCACTTCATTCTGGTATGTGCTACTTATTCTTCGGAGCAGTTAGCGGAGATTATCATTTGGGATATTGTATGATTGCATGGGGTTCAAGTTTCCATTATCTCAGATAGGGGTACTCAGTTTACTTCCCAGTTATTAAGGAGTTTTCATTGAGAGTTTGGTACACAAGTAGAATTGAGCACAACATTTCATCCTCAGATGGATGGAAATTCCGAGCGTACTAACCGGATATTGGAGGACATGTTGCGTGCTTGTGTTATTGATTTTGGAGGTTCTTAAGTTAAGTTCTTGCCACTTATGGAGTTTGCTTACCGCAACGGTTACTAATCCAGTATTCAGATGGCGCCGTATGAGGCCTTATATGGGAGACGGTGTAGATCTCCGGTTGCTTGGTTTGAGCTCCGTAAGGCTACACTATTAGGGACAAAGTTAGTTCAGGATGCCTTAGAGAAGGTGAAGGTGATCTAGGAGAGACTTCGCACAGCTTAGTCGCGTCAGAAGAGTCATGCGGACTGGAAGGTTTGAGATGTATCTTATTTGGTGGGCGAGAAGGTCTTGTTGAAGGTTTCGCCTATACAGGGCGTTATGAGGTTTGGAAAGAAAGGGAAGCTGAGTCCATGGTTCATTGGACCTTTTAAGATACTTAGGAAGATTGGGGAGGTAGCCTATATTCTTGCTTTGCCACCCAGCTTGCCGGGAGTTCATCCGGTGTTCCATGTTTCTATGCTCCGGAAGTATGTTGGGGACCCGTCTCATGTGTTATACTTAGCACGATTCAGTTGGATGAGGTATTGACCCATGATGTGGAGCCAGTGGCTATTTTGGGTCGTTAGGTTTGGAAGTTGAGATCTAAGGATATAGCCTTGGTGAAGGTACGTGGAGAGGTCGGCCTCTGGAGGAGGCTACCTGGGAGACCGAGCAGGAGATGCAGAGAAGATTTCCTTACCTATTCGAGACTTCAGGTATGTTTCTTGACCCGCTCGAGAACGAGCATTTGTTTTAGTTGGGGAGGATGTGATGACCTGGCTTATCGTCATGTGAGTTACCGCCCTGTTTTCCTCGTATTATGTTTCCTTATGCTTCATTTTCGGTAATTGAGGTGATCGAGTAGAATTGGATTGGTTTAAGATGGAAATGAGACACTTAGTCTTTTAAAGGAGAGCTTGTTTGGAAAAGTCAACTGGAAGTTAACTATTTAGTTAGAGGACTCGGATGTGAATTCTGATGATTCGGTTAGCTTCGGGGGATGATTTGTGACTTAGGAGAGCAATCAGAATCGATTTTTGAGGTTCGATGTAGAATTTGGCTTGAATTGGCGAAGTTAGTATTTTGGCGAAATCCGGTGGATAGGTGAGATTTTGATTCGGGGGTCGGAATGGAATTTTGAGAGTTCCAGTAGCTCTGTTAGGTGATTTTGGGTATGCGTGCAAAGTTTCAGATCATTTGGAGGTGTTTAGGTCAGGTTTTTGATCGAATGTGCAATTCAGAAGCTTTAAGATACTTAGGATTTGATTTGATTATAATTGAGGATTCTGATGTTAACGATAGTGTTTTGATGGTCCGAGTAAGTTTGAATAAGGCAATAGATCATGTCGTTGATTTTGGTTGAGGTCTCGAGGGCCTCGGGATTTATTCGGGTGATTAAACGGAGGATTCGGAGTTGTTGCATATTCTAATCCTTGCTGGTTTTGTCATTTTCGCATCTGCAAAAAAGGGCTCGCATAACGGTTATCCGCCGCAAAAGTGGGCCTTGAGGGATCTGTGCTTTTTCAGAAGCGGGCGTGGATCCGCAAATGCGGCGAGCGCAGAAGTGGTTATAGACCAATAAATGGTCTAGGGGATTTTAAGTGAGACCGCATAAGCGATCGTTTGGTCGCATGTGCAGGGACCGCAGGTGCAGTTATTTGACCGTAGGAGCAAAAATTGACCTGGGTTTAATGAAGAGTGTTTCACGAATTTGAAAGAGAATTAAAAATATTTTGGACTTCGACTTAGGCTGTTTCTTGGGCGATTTTGAAAAGAATTCGAAGGGTTTGATCAGGTATGGGCTATTGGACTCGGATTATGTTTATATAGCGACAATCATGGTTTGAACATTGAAATTCAAGGGATTTAATGCTAAAATGGAGGTTAGGGCTTGAAACTTATGAGTGCTTAAATTGATAATTTGAGGGGTCAAATGGACTCCGATTCTTATGAGTTTGATATGTATAGACTCGTGGCGATGTAAGGATTATTTTGATATAAAGTTTTCTGGATTTTGAGAAGTGGATAGGGGCTCAGGTTTTGCTAATTTCATGATTTTTGATATTTTTCGAGTCTTTCCTATTGGGTTATGTTTCTTTGGCACATTGTAACGTATTCATTGTGGTTTTGGCCAGATTCGACGCTCGAGGAGGTCGATTCAAGAGGAAAGGGCATTGCGAGCTAGTCTTCGGTCGGCTAGAGGTGAGTAATAGATGTAGATGATGACAAGAGGGTTTGAAACCCCGATTTATCACACTGTGACGCTATATTGAGGTGAGACACGCACTCCCTATCGAGTGCGGGGTCGTTTGTGATAGGGGATTTGTGGCTTAGTCCACCCCGAGTGGTGTCCAAGTTGTGGTTTAGACTATAGACTGATTAGTAAACATACTACTTGGATTGTTATGATATATTTGGGCTTGGTGCCGACTATTTGAATCCCTTGGGGATTATTATCACTGTTTCCACGATGATTAACATACTATATGAGTTCACTCTAGAGTTTAAACACCGTTTCAAAATACTTAGTCACAATCCTAAGGTTTTATAGACTTAAGTGATAAGTTTCCTAAAAATTTGAACTGAGAACTAAAATGTGACTTTGCTGTATAACTCACATACATATTCTGGACAGAGTGTAGATTGGGTTGCACGTCGCAGCAATGTCATGATGATATTGCGCTTGGGTTCTAGGAGCCCCTCCGGAGTCTGAACCCCCATAGTGAGCGCGGGTACCCAAATGGATCGGGCTGTATACCGCGGCGGTCATGTGCATTGCATTGCATTGCATTCATGCTTTGTTGTTATCTGATTTATCTGATTATGTTTTGTTGCTATTAAACCGTTAATTATGCTAAATTTTTTATTTTAGCTTTACATTGTGGTATCTTTGACATTTCTTGCTTTCAGCCATTATATATGTATATTACCACTGAATTGAAAGTACTCACTTTACTCTCTGCACCATGTGTGCAGATTCAGGAGCATCAGGAGCTTAGTCGAGCTGTTTGCTCTTTCTAGAGCTTTCAGGATTTGTCGAGGTAGCTGCCTGACGTCCGCAGAACCCGACTCCCGCCCTTATCCCTTTTATCTTTTCGCATTCTAGAACTATGTATTACATGAGAGTTTGCTACTTTGTTATCTTAGAGGCTCTAGAATCATGAACTCAGGTCTTTGGGGGATATTGGTTATGTCAGTGTTTCATACTTTTTCTAATTAATTTATTTGGTTAATAGACTAGACAAACTACTACTATTATGTTGTTACTCAGTAATGGAATTTGTGATTGGGATGTGAGTATTGATTGGTCAGGCATGCCTAGAAATTGTGTTGGGCGCCATCACGACCGAGATTGGGATTGTGACAGATATGTTATCATATAGAAGTTAAAGAAATAGTCATACAAGACCAATCTTTGGTCAAATTCAAAATTATAAAAACACAACTGATTTTGATACTCATTCAATGTTAATAAAACATTATATTCAAAGTTATTCTAATTTTCAATTATAGTAAAATATATTTAATTTATTGGTATAATAAAAACCCATATTACAAAAGAATGAACAGATACATCAATTTGAATATTTCTTTTTGAGGTATTAAAAATTATTTTTCTAACAATCCCCCACATAACACAAAAAGAATATTAAATAAAAGAGTGAAATAGAAATTTAGCTAGGTTTTCACATATGAGCATAGTGCATCGCATCTGATGTGTCTTGGACTATGAATCATACCTAAATAAAATAAGATTAAACTTACATAACACTTGGTGAAGTTCATTACCTCTATGAACTAAGAATTCTTTTGTAAGTTTAGTATCTTAACTATCACATTATACCCCCACACACTTTGTTGTTTAACGCGGTTTTGCGCTAATAGGCCATGCGCGCTCCTGATTTTCATGAGTGCTCTAGAAATTTCGCCACAAATTTTATTGGAGCGATCCCACTCCACACTTATATAGGCCCATCCATCAAGTGTATTCTGCAATGCTATACACCACCTACAAAAAGTTATGGATTATTGGATTAAGAGTTTAATAACTCAACCTCACATTCCTTACAGTCTTGCACTATGTACACGTACGCCATAGGAAGAGACATACTTTAATAGTGCACATTTGATCAACTAATGACTTGTTGTTACCCATTTGAACATACTTCATGGGATCTCCAATCACATAGGTTAGGTTACTATCATTGTTGATACATCTCAAATTTGCAAAAGTTTGAACCCCTCGATGTTTTACTTATAAATCAAAGGATCGGCCAAATCCTCTTTTGACTACACATAATATGCATAAAAATTTCTCATCTCTAAGAAATTGCAATATCACATTATGTCTATAGAGAAAGTATTTACTCTTTCTCATTAAAAGATTTATTTGATTATAATAGCTACTGTACCTTGGTACTCACAATTCATCGACATAATTATTGTCGGTTTAGCTCACCAAAAGGTTGTTTAATCAACCTTACTTCGAAGCAATTTTAATACCATAACACCCACCAAAAGGTGATCATACAACAACTAGCTAGCTTTTTTTTCATCTGAATCGGAGATTCAATATCATCATTATATCTTTCTAATATAGTGGAAAAATTCACATATAAAATACTAACTTGTAGTATTTCTCAAATAATGCAAAAAATCATCTCAAATGAAATAAAACTTGACTTCTGTACAAGTGCCTTTTGAAACATGTTTCAACATACAAGAATTTAGTTTTTCTTTTGGTATCTTCATACTATAATACCAATTTTTTTTAAATATAAAAGCAACTTTAACATCTACAAAAATATCTGAATCAGTTGTAGAGGAGTCACAATTCAATAATTTATTCACCTAAATGACTAAGAGACCTGAAGCAGCATAAATTTTCAAAGCATGAAATACAATATATTTTTTTATCTTTCAACACAAAATTCTGCCACAAAATATCTCAATTTTGTAAGGTTTTATTATAGCATTAATAAATAATTTTTATCACCTTTTTTCTTTCGTAGGATCATGCTATATAACTCTGGTGTCACGACCCAAAACCCGCAATGGTCTTGATGATGCCTCCCGTGAAGACAAGGCCAACCAACTAACTCAATTCGTCTCTTTAAAAAATAGTTAAGCATAAATGAACATAAAAACTATGACTTAATGATATTAGTTAACGAAATTACAACCCAACACAAACCTAATCGGGGTGTCACAAGTCATGAGCATCTGTAAATATAATGTTTCACTTGACAAGTCTGAAATATACAAATAGGACAGAAAAAATAAAGGAAGAACATGTGGTACTACGAACACTAGTAGTCACCTCGCTAATCTCCATTAACATAGCCGTTGATCAGTTCAAAATCCACCACTGGGTGAACAAATACCTGCAACTGCACACGAGGTGTAGGAAGTAAAGTGAGTACTCTAACACGGTCAGTAATAAAAGTAAATAATAACTGAGCAGCAAGAAATCACGTAAAGCCACCAACATGTTGTATCGAAGCCGGGTAAAATTTTCTGAGAAAAGAGTGAAATCTTTAGAAATACCTTGGCTTAGTTCAAATCTCTTTTGAAAATGATCTTTTCAGTAATTACGAAATCGATTTCAAAACAGTTAGTGCTAATAAGCACAGAAAGTCCGCCTTTCGGGAACAAATACCACAGTTTAACAGTTAAGAAGGCAAATAGGTAGCCAAGATGAGCACATAAAATTTCGGCCCTTCGAAAATATCTCAAACTGAACCAACCCCTCGGGCTCCCTCTCTCAGATTTCTCTTAGAAAAGAATCACATAGTAACCGCTTCCTGCATGCAACCCGATCCAAATGTCATTGCGGCGTGCAACCCGATCCATATCTCGTTGCGCCGTACAACCCGATCCACATTGCCCCCCCCCCCCCTCATTTTGGGGATGCAGAATCCGGAGGGCCCCTTACAGCCAAAGCGCTATATCACAGCGGCATGCAATCTGATCCAATATATATGTGTGTGTATATATATATATATATATACAGACACACATATATATATACATATATATATATACACACAGACACACACACTGTTGCCGTGTGCAGTCCGATCCATATATAACTCTCACATCCAGGCCCTTGGCTTCATATTACTCAGTGTATCCTCACATCTGGCCCTCTGCCACATTCAGTCAGAATATCATCACAAGCCCCTCGGGCATTAGTATAACGGTAGATCTTAGCCCAAATTATCATTTTAAAATATCATTTAAGGCTCAAATCTGAGTAAAATGGTTGAGTTGAAAAATAGTGGAGAAACAGGATGACTGGGTTGAAGTAATAAGTCAAAATAGTGAGGTAACGGTATAAAAAATCCCCGAAGGATTCAAATAGGTTGCACGAAGCCCAAATATGGAAATCAACCCAAAGAACAATGATAAAAAATAAATCCCAGTCAAATATGCGATAAATTCATCAATCGGGACGGACCAAGCCAGAATTCCTAGTGGTGCTCTACCCCACACCCACTATCCGACGTGCAAGTCACCTCAATATAGCACATCAATGTGCAATCCGAGGTTTCAAACCCTCACGATATCATTTACAATCATTGCTCACCCCGAACAGGCAAAATCTCTAGCTCGCAACGTCTCTACCCCTCAAATCGGCCTCCACGAGCGTCGAATCTAACCAAAACCACAACGCTTACGTCACAATATGCTATGCGAACAAAACCCAATCGAAAACAATCAATAATGACACAAAAAATTACCAAAAATCAAGGCCTGGGCCCACTTCTCGAAACTCAAAATATTTTACATAATTAGATTCCTCGTCTCTCCACGAGTTTATACATATCATGAATACCAAAATCAGAGTGCCAATGACCACTCAAACCCACAATTTAAAATCTTAAAACTCAAGTCCTAGTTCTTCAATTGCATGCTTAGATTCCATAAATTTCAAGGTTAATTTCACATAATAATCGTGTTTTAAGATCATAGAACTCACCTCTAATCAATTCAAGTCGAATCCCTTTTTAATCCTCGACAAAAAAACTCTCAAGGTTGTTTAAAATTGGAGGAAATAGACTTAGGTTCGCGGATAAAATGTTATTAATAAGCACTTCTGTGCAGCCCTGATTCCTTCTACGCAATCGCATCAAAACCATTGTGGTCGCACAACACAAATTTAAGCTCTCAAATTTCCCTCTATGGATCGCATCAAAACATCTGTGATTGCACTGCCTTAGTTCCTGAACCTACGAGAACAAACTTACCAAATGCAAACGCAATGCACAACACAGTTGGGTCCCCAAATCCTCTTATGCGATCGCAACATCACCCCTGCGATCGCATTGAACAAAACTCTACAACCTGAAAATTGGAAATCTACAACTCTTTAAGGCTAGAATTGATCCGTAGGATCATCCAATCATCCGATCACCTCAACCAAAAGCACCAACATATCCCAAAAACATCATTCAAACTTGTTCCAATCATCAAAACACATCAAACAACACTATAATCACTAATTCTTATTGGACCAAGCCTAAGTTCTTTTAAACCTCAAAAATACGCATTCGATCAAAAACCCAACCAAATCGCCTCCGAATCACCTGTAATCTTGCACACATCCGAGATAACCTAACGAAGCTAATGCAACTCTCGGAATTGCATTCCGACCCTCGGATCAAAATCTGACATATCAACCGGAAATCGCCAAAATACTAACTTCGCCAATTCAAGCCTATTTCTACCAGGGCCCTCCAAAACCACCTCCAATCACGCTCCTAAGTCACAAATCATCCCGAAGCTTACTGAATTGTCGGAAATCACATCCGAGCTCTCTAGCTTATAAGTCAATACCCGGTTGACTTTTCCAAAACAAGCCTTCCTTAAAGAGACTAAGTGTCTCATTTCCTTCCAAAATCAATCTGAATTAACTCTAACACACCAAACACCAATAAAAAGACATGAAGAAATTTAAAAATGGGGGAAAAGGGATAGTAACTCATGAGACGATGGCCGGGTCATCATATCCTCCCCTACTTAAACAAACGCTCATCTCTAGCATACTCAAAGTTGTCCTAGAAGCCGACCAATAGCTGAATGACCCTACCAAGCTTATACTCGGGGGTGATCCCATATCAGCCTATCTCGCATTGGTCCGATAACACAATATAGCTGACATATCACAATTCATCTAGTCCGTAAATCATAGAACCACATTGCACTTTCCGAAATCATACACAAGATCAGAACCTCACATCTATACCCAAAATAAGCATGAAACAGCTGTAATAACCCACACCCGCAACTTCGGTGCCATTAAATGGTAAACCACATATCTATATGGCTCAATAACCTCTATTCGCAGCAGTTGCACACAACACCTAAATACCGATAACGAAATTTTATTGACTAAAATCTCATTCCAACACTTTCATATACAGCCAACGATACTGAAACACACAATAAACCGGAACCATTTCTCAGATTAACCATTCATGAGGCCACTTCCCCTCTGGCAATTACCATAACAAATTTGAACCAAAACTCGATATTAACCCCTTAAACATGCTCAAATAGAATCTGTTTGTATTCATTGATGATCCCGACGATCCCTTCTGACCAAAAACACCATCCTGGTGACATGATACATCAATATGAGCCTAAGCCACAACTTCCATAATACGTACACCAATACGAAACGGTCTGAATATACTCAAATCATGCAAAATGACTCAAACAAAAGAGTCATACCTCAAGCTGATATGTACCATCACAACACAAGGATGAGACCCCGTCTCATATCATAGAAATAGAACACCTAAATCTACCCTGAATGGTCATATCTCTATGTGGCCTCGCTACAATGCGCGATCCTATCCAAACAATATTACACATGAAACACCCCAAGTCACTATGCTCAAAATCGACAGCCACACACAATTTGATATTTGGAACCAACAAAATTCATCATACCAACAATGAAGCAAATAACATACACCACACAAGCTTGAGAGGACACAACCGATGCGCCATTCTCCGAGAAACACCCAATTACTCTATCGCTTGACTTCCACTAAGAACCCAAATAGAATCGCACCATATGTGCCCATAACCAACAAATCATAATGTCTCGCAACAAAAAAAACAATTAATAGATCTCTCTAGATTATTGATAAGCTCAATAACAGTCAAGTTAACCAATCCATCGACAATACAATTCGACCAACCAAGCCAACTCAAGCTAGAACACACATCGACATTGGTCTGCCAACGAACTTCTTGACAATGAAACCTAAAACTGTTCCTTTCCACTTCTATAACTTCTGTCAGTGCCATACGATATGGTGCCCGGAACCAAATCAATACCGAAATTGAACATCTCGCCCGGCGGCATGCCCGGCCAAAAAATTTCATCTTAAAAGTCCCTCAACACCGGATCTGAATCCATGATGACAACCTCTGCACTGCCAATCATCATAAAGGCCCACTTAAGAAAAATAGTTTGTCCCAGCAACCTACTGGGTCTTTGAAATATAAGCCACTCTGCTAGAACATAATCCAGGCACCTCGCCATTCAACCCGTGGAATTTTTGGCATAACCTATAGCGCAATAGTTTTGAATCACCCAGCACTAAGACAACCAGTCTGAATTCCAGCATCACATCCAAAATCTAACATACCAGCAAGTAAATAATTCTAGCCTCCAAATCTTGATAGCCGCTAAACGGTGGTGGTACACATGATCCACAACCTCAACATGGCTTGAATATGAGAACTTTCGTCTCCAAATCCACATAGCACACTAATCGTAGTTCCCAATCCCAATTTTGCTTGAAAGCATACCACACCTTAATACCCAGTAATTCCACGAAAGATACTCTAAAATTTCTCTATGTCACCTAACCGACCCGAATATCACCAGTTGATCTATCAAGAAAGTGCCGCAATACCACCGAAGTGCCATCCATTTAATAACATTGCCCTTTTTCTGAAACACATACTCTCGTCAAATCACTTTTGAATAGCAGTACCATTTTCCTTGATTTTTCTGATGCTACCCACTGCCTAAGTGTTTTATGAACTTCCTTTCTGAAATGAACTGTAACCTAACACATGCAAGAGCTCGGTCCTCCACAACATACCTAATATAGCATACCATTCGAGGATACATGAAAACCTTACCTCCCTTCCAAGCCACATATATCTATGCACTAAACTAGTCAACAGCTTTCCATTGGTCCCATGTAGAACAAAGACCACTATACATCACATGCTCCGCATGCCAATGGAAAACATACATCTCCAAATCACGGTAAAACCCAAAAGAACTATTCCAGTTCCGTTGCATCGGCTAAACTTCCACGACTTAATCCTTCTAACTAGACCAAGTTACGCAAGTCGTAAAAACCCAAGAGCATTGCTACAAAATACTTGTACAAACCCGTTACCTCTAACACATACAAAGAATTAATCATCTTCTTACCATGTCGATCTGGCCTACAATCAAGCTACTCCATCTTTCTAAATTTCCTTCTTGTTCATTTTCAACTGATATTTTCTCTTGCTGTAGCACCCCAACTCCTTGACCAGGCTTACCATACGAGACCCAAGAATTAAACCACACTTTCTGACACCTATAAGTCGGTGAGTACTCTCCCTCGAATATTCTCAAAAACACCACATTTCGCAGAACTTTATCTGAAGAACTTAATGTGAATCTAAATCCGTCGCCTTTACTTTGCTGATACTGATACATAGAATCCCATAATTAACATAGAAATACCACAAATCTGAACCTCTTCCAATGAAAACACAGTTTCTAACCACACATGCAATTTTAAGATACACAATTGTTTCTTGTAGACTCTTGAACACATTAGAACCATTTTCAAAAGTCATTCTCTCTTTTATTCAAACTTCATATCACCTTACCTGACGGACAGAACCACTCGTGCCTTATTGGAACTTCGATACCGCAAAATGATATCTTCATCCTAATACAACCAAGAAACTTCCTCCTGTATACCTTAGGCATCCTTTGTCAATAACACTCTTGACATTCCATGATTCCCATACTTTATAAAGCATAATATGGCCTCTGTCACAATTTTGATTCACTCGTGCCATCCTCGACTCAATTTTTCGCAAGCAAAACAGATTCACCAGCATGCATCAAACCGGAACCAACTTAGCACATAACCGTACAATCAGCTAATCAACATCAAACTCCCCAACTTGGCTCGAAGCCATATATCAAGACACACTCAACAACTCATAACACTTTTACTCTAATGATGCCATTGTGAGATTAAACTCAAATCATTTACAAGTTTGTGAAAACACAGATCATCTAGTACTGTAATCCTCTGCAAATCTCGCATTCATCCCCATATCAGTTGAGTGCACTCTTTTAAGAGACCCAAAAATTTAAATTTCAACACGTATCCTCCAATTACACATGAGATCTTCTAATATACACATAAGCATTCACACCACATAAGAACACTCCGTAGGAGATAACCCACTTGATTCGCCTTAATTAAGTATTTCTACATACCTTCCACCGTCATACACATTACACACTCATTTAGTCTTCATGGGTCTGAACTCATACCGCCACATGTAATGTACTCCCCTCCCCAACTAGGAGACACGAGAATATTCTTCACGCACCCATAACTCGGGCTACACATCAAATCACAATAGGAATCAAACCCTTAACAGTTCAACTATTATCCAGCAGACTTCTTCATTACTACCAAGTCATATAGATATATCTCAGACTACTAACATACTCATCACATGGATATTCAACCGCCCTTCCGGCTAGTAGGGAAAATACAAAACATATAAGTTCACCACCTTTGCTCAGACAATCAGCACCTCGGTGCTCAAGCCATAGGCAAAAACCCGGCCTCAAGTCCTCTAAACTAGCCCAATATAAACTCACGAAGATCACATCTCGCCCCTTGATCGGGGAACGACAAGTCATCAAGGCACATCTGATACTGAGCGCTCATGCTCATCTAGAAACGCATGAAAGGAATTTTAAGAGATTCTTTTCAAGCTGAATCAAGGAGGCACGATAAGAATTCAAGGGTGCGAAGTTTTTCCTAAAGGTTCTGCAGCCTCTCGAGGATAAATATAAAAGTCTGCGTATGGATCCGCGAGACTCTACTAAACCTGCTCATGACTTGTGAGAACTATGTAACCTAGGCTTTGATACCAACTTGTCACAACCCATACCCCACACTGATCGTGATGGCGCCTCTCGTGAAGACAAGGCCAACCAACTAACTCAACTCGTCTCTTTCAAAACTAGTTAAGCATAAATGAACAACAAAAATATGGCTAAATGATTTTAGTTAACGAAATTAAAACTTAACACAACCCTAATCGGTGTGTCACATGTCACGACCACCTATAATAATGTGGTTCCACTCTACAAGTCTGAAACATAAAAATAGGGCTGATAAAATAAAGGAAGAACACGCGATACTGCGAACGCTGGCACTCACTTCGCTTATCTCATTTAACTTAGCCGCTGATCAGCTTAAAACCTGCTACCGAGTGAATAAATACATGCATATGCACATGAAATGCAGGGAGTTAAGTGAGTAATCCAACTCAGTGAATAATAAAAGTAAATAATAACTGAGCAGCGAGAAATCATGTATCCACCAACATACTGTATAGAAGCTAGGTACAATGTTATGAGAAAATAGTGAAATATGTGAAATCTTTATAAATACCTTGGCTCAGTTCAAATCTCTTTAGAAAATGATCTTTTCAATAATTACGAAATCGATTTCAAAATAGTTACTACTGATAAGAATAGAAAACTCGCCCCTCGGGCACAAATATCACAGTACAACACGTGAGAAGGCAAATAAGTATGCAAGATGAGCACAAAAAAGTTCGCCCCTCTAACAATATCTCAAACTATTCCAGTCCCTCGGGTTCCCTCTCTCAGATTTCTCTGAGAGAAGTATCACACAGTAACCGCTGTGGCGTGCAGCCCGATCAACATGTCACGGCATCATGCAGCCCGATCCATATATCGCAGCGGCGAGCAGCCTGATCCGCATGGGTACCAACGCTCACTGTAGGGGTGCAGACTCCAGAAGGGCTTCTACAGCAGGAACGTTATATCATTGCGGCACGCAATCTGATCCAATATATATATATATATATACATATATATATATATATATATATATACATATATATATATATATATATATACATATATATATATATATATATATATATATATATATATATATATATATATATATATATATATATATATATACACACACACACACACACACATACTGCTGCGACGTGCTGCCCGATCAATATAAGTATAGCTGCGGCGTGCGGTCTTATCCATATATAACTCTCACATCAAGGCCCTCGGCCTCATATTACCTAGTGTATCCTAACATTTGGCCCTCGGCCACACTCAGTCAGAATATCATCACAAGCCCCTCGGGCATTAGCAAAACATTTGCTCTTAGCCCAAATTACTATTTCAAAATATCATTTAAGACTCAAATCTAAGTAAAAGTGGTTAAGTTGAAAAATAGTGGAGAAACAGGATAACCGAGTTTAAGTAATAAGTCAAAACATTGAGGAAACAGATAAAATAATCTACGATGGATTCAAATTGTTGGCATAAAGCCCAAATATGGGAATCAGCCCAAACAACAGTGATAACAAATAAAACCCAGTCACATACACGGTAAATCAATCAATCGGTACGAACAAAGTCACAATTACCAGCGGTGCTCTACCCCACGCCCACTATCCGGCATGCAAGTCACCTTAATATAGAACTACGATGTGCAATCCGGGGTTTAAATCCCTCAGGATATAATTTACAATCATTACTCACCTCGAACCGGAAAAATCTCTATCTTGCAACGCCTCTACCCCTCAATTAAGCATTCACACACATTGAATATAACCAAAACCACAACGAATACATAACAATATGCTAAGGGAACAAAACCCAATCGAAAACAATCTATAACTGGCACAAATCCCGAAATTACAAAAACCCTAACTACGGGCCCACTTATAAAAACTCAATTGTTTTTAGATAATTACATCCCTTGTCTCCCCACAAGTTTATACGTGTCAAGAATACCAAAATTTTAGTTCAAATGACCCGTCAAACCCTAAATTTAAAATCTCAAAACTCAAGTCCTAGTTCTTCAATTTTGGGCTTGACTTCCATAAATTTCAAGGTTAATTTCATATAATAATCATGTTTTAAGACCATGAACTCACCTCCAATCAATCCATGTTGAATCCCTCTTTAATCCTCGTCAAAAATCTCTCAAGGTTAATCAATAATAGAGGAAATAGACTTAGGTTTGCAGATGAAATGTTATTAAAAACCCTTCCATCCAGCCCAGATTCCTTCTATGCGATTGCATTAGAACCATTATGGTTGCACAACACAAATTTCAAGCTCTCAAAATTACCTCTATGCGATCCAATCAAAACACCTGCGATTGCACTGCCTTAGTTAATGCATTTCCCCAGATGCGAAGGCAATGCACAACACAACTACGTCCCCAAATCTCATATGCGATCACAACATCACCTCTGTGATCGCATTGAACAAAACTCTGCAACCTGAAAACTGGATATCTGCAACTCTTTAGGGCTAGAGTTAATCCATTTGATCATATGAAATTACCCCGAGGCCCCCGAGACATCAACCAAAAGCACCAACATATCCCAGAACATCATACAAATTTGTTCCAATCATCAAAGCACATCAAACAACTCTAAAATCCTCAATTCTCATCTGGTTCAAGCCTAAGTTCTTCTAAAACCTCCGAAGTACGCATTCGATAAAAAACCCAACTAAATTTCCTCTTAATCACCTAAAATTTTGCACACACATCCAAAATCACCTAACGAAGCTACTGACCCTCGGATCAAAGTCTCACCTATCAACCGAAAATCGCCGAAATACTAACTTCGCCAATTCAAGTCAATTTCTACACTAGTCCTCCAAAACCACTTTTGATCATGCTCCTAAGTCACAAATCATCCCCCGAAGCTAACCGAATAACCGAAAATTACATCCGAGCTCTCTAATTCATAAGTCAACATTCGGTTGACTTTTCCAGAATAAGCCGTCCTTCAAGAGACTAAGTGTCTTGTTTCCTTCCAAAATCAATCTGAATTAACTCTTACACACCAAATATCGATAACGAGACTTGAGGAAGCACAAAAATGGGGGGGGGGGGGGGAAAGGACAGTAACTAATGAGGCGATAGGTCGGATGTTCACATCTGGACATTACGATCCCCTATGTTTTCAAAAATATTTTTCACGATCCCGATTCGCCCTCTGCGAACATGTCGTGACGACACCTAGTCCCTACGACTAGGTAAGACTAACAATGCAAAATATAAACCTATTTATGGAAGAATAATTAAACTGAACTACTGAAATAAATTAGTGTTAAGGTGCCGTCTGCCACATATAATATCAAGCCTTGAAGCTAAAAAATTTTCCCAAAACCCAGAATCTCACTAATCACAAGCTAATGGATACATAAGAGGCTTTGGCTCAAGAATGTCTATTCAAAGAAGAAGTAGTAAAAGAACTATACTTATCACAGAAAGATGGAAAGGGACTCCTCGGTCTGCGGACGTAGCAGAAATACCTCGAAGTCACTACCGATACGCCTCCTTCCAAGGGTAACATAACTGAATGGGAGTGCTTGTACCTTCATAACAAACGTGTGCCGAAGAGTAGCATGAGCACACCACAGTTGTGCCCAGTAAGTACCAGACTAACCTCGGTGGGGTAGCGACGAGGAACAGTCAAGGAACCTACCGGTCAAATAAATAGTATAAGCATAGGAGATAAGGAAACGATATATAAATATGTAAAGTTTGCATGGATGGCCAAAAATGCGATAGTTCACAATAAAGGGAAAGGCAACATGTAACAACGAGAATATAATAAATGATGATACGAAATTACGGCAGAATCACAATCCAAATCCTAAGGTCAAGACATAGCAAAGGCAACTTGTCATCACTCATATCCTCCAATGATTTTCACATAAGGCCTTATTCAACTCTTACCACAATTTTACCATGTCTCAGACGAATAATAACTCACAAAATCCCAACATCAGAAATCTAACACTTGGTATCCTGTGCCCCATAAATCTCAAGGTCACGCTGACAACTAACTGGTTAATGAGAGCAACTCTCACATATAAAATGGGTAAACGATGGCGTATCCCCACCCTTAGCAAAATCGGAAGGTATTCACGCCTAATGGGGAGTGAAAAACTACGTGTAGAATCAATGAACAAATCAGCTAAGAACACAATAAGTTTAATAGGGGATCTTCCAAGATATCATCATGTAGTCCCAAACATAAATATGTGTGCTAGGGACCTCTTGGAATCCCGAGGATCTCTGGGTATCCTCAATATATGTACTGGGATCTCTTGGTATCCCGAGGATCTCTTGGTATCCTCAATATATGTGCAGGGAAATCTCCCGAGAATCTAACCCGTAGTCCCAAAATAAATGCGTACGGGGATCTCCCAGGAATCTAGCAGGTAGTCCCAAAATAAATGTGCAGGGGGGATCTCCCGGGAATCTGACCCGTAGTCCCAAAATAAATGTGCAGGGTATCTCCCGAGAATTTAACTCGTATTCCCAAAATAAACAAACAAAGGGGACTACCGAAATCCCACATCCAAAGTCCCAATCTAATTACACACCAACAACAAGAGAACAACAACATCCCAGCAAGGAAGTCTACAACAGGTACAATAGAATCACGTCAAGGAAATCAACCATATAAGCAATAAAGTCCCGGCAAGGGAATCAACAATATAAGAACGTCCTGGCAAGGGAAACAATAACAGAAACAATAACATCCCGGCAAGGGAATCAACAATAGATAAAAGGGGTCACGAAAAGACCAAGAAGTACGATAACCTCAACTAGTGCACATGTAAAATATTTGCACGAAATCATAGATGAACTTACAGTAAAGGAGTGCCCAAACAATAAGGAAAGTAACATGAATCCAATAATTTCAGCTAAGAAAATATTAACTAAACATAGGATACCTAGCTTCTTTTAATAAGGGCCAAAGAATTACGTGAGAAGTAAAAATAATGATATCCAATTAAAGGCAAGCAGTTAGAAAAAGACAACGTGGCTATATAAGGGTAAGTGTTTTCAGCTAAACCAGTAAAAGTCAATTTGGAAACAAGAGTAAACCAAAAGGGCAAGTAAGTTCAGAGTAAGGCATGTAGTGGTGAAACTAATAACAGGGAACTCAATCCTATCAAGAACAACTTCATACTCAGTGATAACAAAGGTCTAACAACCTAAAATGATCAAATTACAACAAATAAATCCGAGCACAGACTCTTCACTTCGCATGCAAGGAATACAATCAACATAGAAGACTAAAATCCTACTGGGAAATCCCCCACACAAGGTTAGGCAAGATACTTACCTCAAACCGGCAAAAATCAACTAGCAACCACGTTCTTGCCACGAATACTCTACTCCAAATGGCCCAAATCAATTCAATTAAATCACACATTGTAAATAACATCTCAAGCAACTGATTCAGCTTTTAAATTCAAAGCTAAAGCGCGAAATTAGGTAAAATGACCAAAATACCCATCAGGCCAACGTCTTAAAACCGAATGAATTTAACCTTTTCAAAACCCTCGTACTCTCAGGAGTCTATCCATATAAAAATAACTCAAATGAGAGGTCAAACACCCCCTCTAAACTCAATAATTTGGTCTATGAAGTTCAACCCATTTTTCATTCAAAATCTGAAATTAAAGGATGAAATTAAGAAGAGATTCACAGAAATTGGTCTAAATCAAGTGAGAAACACTTACCCAAGTTTCCCATGTAAAATTCCCTCAAAGATCGCCAAGACCGGAGCTCTAGAAGTCAAACTGTGATAAAATGGTGAAATCCTTGAATTTGGGATCAAATGTGTCTGCCCAGACATTTTGTTCTATGCGATCGCTAGAGAAAGAATGCGAATGCATAGAGTAAAATTGGAAGGCCCAAAAAAAGGCTTATGTGAATGCATATGTGGTCATGTGATTGTAGAAGAGGAAAAGGCATAACTATGTGATTGCGAACAAGACTATATGATCGCATGGAAGGAATTGGAACCCCTCTGGAATACACTATGCGATGGTAGAGGTGATAATGTGATCGCATAGAAGGAATTGCTGCTTCCCAAAATTTGTGCTATGCGATCGCGGGACAATGAATGCTATCGCATAGAAGGAAATACCATATAGCAGAACAACAGTTCAAAAATAAGGAAAAATGACTCGTAGCCCTTCTGAAACACACCCGAGGCCCCCGGAACCCTGTCTAATCAGACACAAAATTCGTATAACCTAACACATACTCGCTAGAAGTCCCAAATCACATAATAAACATCAAAACAGTGAATCAATAAAAAATTAAGCTTAAGAATTTCCAAATATTCAAATGATGAATCTCATGTAGAAACCTATCAATTCAACTTAGAATGACACCAAGTTTTGCAGACAACAAAATAACATAACGCAGTTGCTTTGACTCTCAATTGCATTCCGAACCCGATATACCAAAAGTCTACTATGGGTCAAACTTCTTCATTTTCAAACTTCAACCTTTGCTAAAATACCTCAATTCACTCTACGGACCTCCAAATCTGAATCCGGACGTGCGCCTAACTCCAAAATCACCATACGAAGCTGTTGAGATCATCTACAACCCATTCCGGGGTCGTTCCCCCGAAAGTCCAATTTCGGTCAACTTTTCATAGTTCTAACTTCCAAAATTAGGTTTCTTCTCTAAATTTAATTTTAAACCATCCGAAAGCCGAGTTCTACCATGCACCCAAGTCGATACTCATATTTTCAAGCTGTTCTTGACCTTATGCCACTGAATGGAGCTTAATTTCTCAAAACGACTGGTCGGGTTGTTACTTCCTCCCCGTCTTAAAACCAACATTCGTCCTCGTACGTGCTAAGATTCGCCTCAAAGTCCTTAAGTCACTGAGTACGCACTTCCAACATACACCCACGGGTGATACCAAGTCATCCTAAACCACATAAATACGACGAGGCCATCTCAACGGAGATTTAGCCTTTCTAGCAATACCACTAAGTCTTCAAGCCAGAATTCTCACCTTCTATCCGTTTCCAAAAGACCTGATTTTAAATCCATATTCGGTATCAATCTCAATCAGCTACTTCAACAGAAGACAACACACACAGGCACAACCACATAACATGACACATCATACATAGACCTACAATAACATTCCTGATAGCAACACTTGCCTGAGATCAAATCTGTACTGGCCATACGCCTCATATTCAATAGGAAACTCCTTTCAATCCTCCACCACACTGGTGATGATACAATAATCACAAAAACCACATAACAAAACACTCGAATAACCAAATCTCATCCAACGCCAATGGTTATACACCCCACAAACTAAAACTCAAGAAACATAGAACGAAAAAGAATGAATATACGAAAGGAAAACACATAAGGGAACTAACAAACAAATCAAACTAGCACAAATTCTTCTAAAACACAAATCTACAAAGACATCTAATCAAGATAGAACAAAAGCATATAAAGGACTCACAAGGATCTTATGCTGATAGAACTCTCACCATAGTACACAGCCCGATCTCAACATATCAAATCACCTAAAATGACGAGCATCCCTCCCTCAACACTAAATCACAAGTAGGGCAGACATCAACCCATCTAGAGACTCTCACTAGATTAATACACATCTGGACCTGATGCTAGAAATAAGCCCCTCAATAAATCGGCGAACCTTTTCGTGATCAGTAGAAACCATGGGTCAGGCATGCTAGCCAAACTGTTGTATCGGACAACATAATCCAAGATGGTCATAGCAACCGGGCGCAAATTCTCAAACTCCGCGCGCCATGCATACCTGAGGCTCTAAGGAACAAACTCTCGTAGAAACATATCTGAAAACTGGGGCCAAGTGAGTGAAGCTACCTCGTTTCTGCTGTCTAACTCATAGGTGCGCCACGAACAATAGGCGGCTCCAAAGAAACCCCGCTCAATCTAGAGATACCTATAGTACGGAGAATGCGATAACACTCATCAAGGAATTCCAAGGCATCCACGCATACTAAACCACTGAACTGAGGAGGCTTATACCTCATAAACCTCTCAAGGCTCATCTACTCCTGCTCGGAAGCCGCTGCCATGCCCTCGGGCTGAACTGGTGTGCAGGTGACGCAGGGATAATCTAAAGGACCTGCTCAACATGCAGTCACTGCTCAGAAGTGCGGGCGGCAGGAGTTTGTGCTCCTACCACGGTTTGGATTTGGCTGCAGCAAGGGGAAGCAATCCCGCCTGAGTCAAAATGGTGTACATACTCATGAATTGTGCAAATGTCTCCAGAAAGGCTGGAGTAGTAGTAGCTGTAGGCGTGTCAGATGCTTGGAATCCGGATGGATCTGCGGGTGGTACCTCGGCAGCCACTCGCACAAGTGCTCTCGCTACACCATGTGTGAATCCTCGAACTTTATCCCAGCCCTAACCTCTAACAACTGCAGCAATGCCGCGGGTGCCTGATCGCCTCGGGTAAAATGTGTCCTCACCATCTGTGAAAGAGTAGAAGAAAGAAGTTTAGGATTGTGGATGTCAATATTTCGCATGACAGGGGAATTCAAATGAAGTGTAACTTTCCTATATGTTACATAGCCTCTCAGAGATTAGTATTGACGTCTCCGTACCAATCCACAAGACTCTAATAAACTGGCTTGTGATCTGTGACTCCTATGAACCTAGAGCTGTGATACTAACTTGTCACGACCCCAGTTCGCCCTCCGTGAACACGTCCTAACGATATTTAGTCCCTACGACTAGGTAAGTCTAACAATGCGGAATATAAACTAATTTGCGGGAGAAAATAATTAAACTGAACTAGTGAGATAAATCAGTGTTAAAGTGCCGCCTAGCACATACAATAACAAGTCTCGAAGCTAACAAATATTCCCAAAGTCCGGAATATCACAAATCAAAATCTGAGGGACACATAAGAGGCTTTGACTCAAGAATGTCTATACAAAAGAAGAAATACTGAAAGAACTATACTTATTACAGAAAGCTAGAAAGGGACTCCTCGGTCTGCAGAAGTAGCAGATACACCTCGAAGTCTCTACCGATGCGCCTTCTTCCAAGGCTGATAGAACTGAATGGGAGTACATGTACCTGCAAAACAAAAGTGTGCAGAAGAGTAGCATGAGCACACCACAACGGTGCACAGTAAGTACCAAGAATAACCTCGGTGGGGTAGTGACAAGGAACAGTCAAGGCACTTATCGGTCAAATAAATAGTATAATCATGGGAGATAAGGAAACGATATATAAATATGTTAAGTCTGCATGGATGGCCAAAAATGCTACAGTTCACAATAAAGGGAAAGGCAACAAGTAACAACGAGAATATTATAAATGATGATACGAAATGACGGCAAAATCACAATCCAAATCCTAATGTCAAGTCACAGTAAAGGCAACTAGTCATCACTAATATCCTCCAATAATGTTCACATAAGGCCTTATTCAAACTCTTAGCACAATTTTACGAAGTCTCGGACGAATCACAACTCATGAAAGCCCAACATCTGAAATCAAACACCTGGCATCCTGTGCCACATAAATCTCAAGGTCACGCTGACAACTAACTTGTTAACTAGAGCCACTCTCACATTAGACTGGGTAAACGAGAGCGTATCCCCACCCTTAGCAAAATCGGAAGGTATTCACCTCTAATGGGTAGGGACCAACTACGTATATGCTTGTTCTAATGTGTCTAACCAGAACTCCACCAACTATGAAGTACGAGAAATGGAACGGAAAGCACCCAAAATGTTTTCAAAAGGGTAGAACCAATGAACGTATCAACTCCGAACACGATAAATTTAATAGGGGATCTTCCAAGATATCGTCCTGTAGTCCCAAACATAAATATGTGTGCTAGGGATCTCTTCGTATCCCGCGGATCTCTTGGTATACCCAATAAATGTACTGGGATCTCTTGGTATCCCGAGGATCTCTTGGTATCCCCAATATATGTGCAGGGACTCTCCCGAGAAACTAATCCGTAGTCCCAAAATAAATGCGTATGGGGATCTCCCGAGAATCTACCTTTTAGTCCAAAAATGTGCAGGGGGATCTCCCGAGAATCTAACACGTAGCCCCAAAATTAATATGCAGGGGGATCTCCCGGGAATCTAACCCGTATTCACAAATAAACAAAAAAGGGGGAGCTACCGAAATCCCACATCCGTAGTCCAAATGTAATTACACACCAACAACAAGAGAACAACAACAACCCGGCAAAGGAATCTACAACAGATACAATAACATCACGGCAACAGAATCAACAATAGAAGCAATAACGTCCCAGCAAGGGAATCAACAATATAAGAAATAACGTCCCGGCAAGGAAAATAACAATAGAAGTAATAACGTCCTGGAAAAGGAAACAACAACGGAAACAATAATGTCCCGGTAAGGGAATCAATAATAGATAAGAGGGGTCACGGAAAGACCAAGAAGTACGATAACCTCAACTATTGAACATGTAAAATATTTGCCCAAAATCACAGTGAACTTAATGTCAAGGAGAGTCCAAACAATAAGGAAATTAACATGAATCCAATAATTTCTGTTAAGAAAATATTAACTAAACGTAGGATACCTAACTTCTTTTAATTAGGGCCAATAAATTACATGAGAAGTAAAAATAATGATTTTCAATTAAACGCAAGCAGTTAGAAAAAGACAATGTGGCTATATAAGGGTAAGTTTCTTCAGATAAACAAATAAAAGTAAATTAGGCAACAAGAGTAAACCAAATGGGCAAGTAAGTTCCAAGTAAGGCATGTAGTGGTGAAACTAATAACACATAACACAATCGTATCAAGAACAACTTCATACTCAGTAATTACAAGGGTTTAAGAGCCTATAAGGATCAATTTACCACAAATAAATCTAAGCACACACTCGTCACCTCGCGTGCAAGATACAATCAACATAGAAGATTCAACTCCTAATAGGAAGTCCCCCACACAAGATTAGGCAGCATACTTACCTCAAACTGGCTAAAATCAACTAGCAACCACGTTCTTGCCACGAGTACTCGACTCCAAATGGCCCAAATCTATCCAATTAAATCACACATTGTAAAACATATGTCAAGCAATTTATTCTACTTTTAAATTCAAAGCTAAAGTGCAAAATTAGGTTAAATGACCCAAATTCCCCTCTGGCAAACATCTCGGAACATGATGAATTTAACATTTTCAGAACCCTCGTACTCTCATGAGTATAACTATATAAAAATCTCTCAAATCAGAGGTCAAACACCCCCTCAAAACTCAATAATTTGGTCTACGAAGTTCTACCTATTTTTCATTCAAAACCTGAAATTAAAGGATGAAATTAAACAGAGATTCATGAAAATTTGTCTATATTGAGTGAGAAATACTTACCCAAGTTGCCCAGGTAAAAATCCCTTCAAAAATCGCCAAGACCCGAGCTCTAGAAGTCAAAATGTGATAAAATGGTGAAATCCTCGAATTTGGGATTAAATTTGTCTGCCCAGACATTTTGTTCTATGCGATCGCAAGAAAAGGAATGCGATCGCATAGAGTAAAATTTGGAAGGCCCATAAAATGGCCTACGCGAACGCATACGGGGTCATGCGATCGCAGAAAAGGAAAGGACATAACTATGCAATCGCGAACAAGGCTATTCGATCTCATAGAAGGAATTGGAGCCCCAGTGGAATACACTATGATATCGTAGAGGTGATGATGCAATCGCATAGAAGGAATTGCTGCTGCACAAAATTTGTGCTATGCGATTGCGGAACAATCAATGCGATCGCATAGAAGGAAATACCAGATAGCAAAACACGATTCAAAAACAAGGAAAAATGATCTGTTGCCCATCGAAAACACACCCGAGGCCCCCGGGACCCTGTCTAATCACACACACAAGTCATATAACCTAATACAGACTCGATTGAAGTCCCAAATAACATAACACAACATCAAAATTACGAATCAAACCAAAAATCAAGCTTAAGAACTTCCAAATGTTCAACTGAAGAATCTCAAGTTGAAACCTATCAATTCAACTCAGGATGACGCCAAATTTTGCAAACAAGCCCAAAATAACCTAATGGAGCTGCTCCAACTCTCAAAATTGTATTTAGACCCCGATATTCCAAAAGTCAAATGTGGGTCAAACGTCTTTACTTTCCAACTTCAGCCTTCGCCGAAATACCTCAAATCACTCTGCGGACCTCCAAATCTTAATCTGGATGCAAGCCTAAGTTCAAAATCACCATAGAAGCTATTAAGATCATCCACGACCCACTGTGGGGTCGTTTACCGAAACTCCAATTCCGGTCTACTTTTAATCATTCTTACTTCCAAAACAAGGTTTCTTCTCTAAATTTGACTTTAAACCATCCGAAATCCAAATTCTACCATGCACGCAAGTCGATACTCATATTCCAAGTTGTTCCTGACCTTATGCCGCTGAACAGAGCTTTATTTCTCAATATGACCGTTCAGGTCGTTACTTCCTCACCCTCTTAAAACCAACGTTCGTTCTCGAACATGCTAAGATTTACCTCAAAGTCCTCAAGTCACTGAATATGCACTTCCAACATACACCCGTGGGTGATCCCACGTCACCCCAAACCACATAAACATGATGACGTCATCTCAACCAAAATTTAGCCTTTCTAACAATACTACTAAGCCTTGCAGCCAGAATTCTCACCTTCCATCTGTTTCAAAAAGACCCGATTCTAAATCCATATCCGGTATCAGTCTCAACAAGCTGCTTCAAAAAAAGACAACACACACAGGTACAACCACAGAACATGACATATCACACATAGGCCTAAACTAATATTTTTGGTAGCAATACTTGCCTAAGATTAATTCTGTACTGGCCATAAGCCTCATATTCAATAGAAACTCCTTTCAAACCTCCACAACACTTGTGATGACAGAATTACCCCAAAAACAACATGACAAAGTACTCGAGTAACCAAATCTCAGCCAAGCCAACAGGTGCACATGCCACAAACTAAAACTGAAGAAGCATAGAACAAAAATGAATGAATACAGGAATGGAAAACATATAAGGGAACTAACAAACAAATCAAACTAGCACATATTCTTCTAAAATACAAATCAACAAAAACATCTAATCAAGAAAGAATGAAAGCATATAAAGGACTCACAAGGATCTTATACTTATATAACTCTCATCGCAGTACAGAGTCTGGTCTCAACATATCATATCACCTTAAATCATGAGGGTCTCGCCCTCAAAACCATTTCACAAGTATGGCACACATAAACCCATCTTGAGTCAGGCCTCCCCCTCTTAGGAGCCCTCTACCTGGTTGAATACCTCACTGTGACACATCGATCCGAAGTGTGGGAAATCTCTCACCATGTGCCTAGTATCTCCACACCCAAAGAACCATCTCCGCTGACGAGGTGATAGGAACTGCGCTCTCAAACTCTTTCTCCTAATCATGGTCTACTCTCTCTCTCTGATGACTCCGCCTGCCCCTGCCCCCCCTATCTCTAACGTGCATACCCTCTATCCTCCTAGCAATGCTCATCACCTGCTGATACCGAATATCCATCTCCAACTCACTGGCTATACTGGACCTGATACTAGGAATAAGCCCCTCAATAAACCTGCGAACCCTTTTGCGATCAGTAGAAATCAAGGCTGAGGCATGTCTAGCCAAACTGGTGTATCGAACAGAATACTCCGTGACGATCATAACACCCTAGCGCAAATGCTCAAAATTTGTGTGCCATGCATCCCTGAGGCTTTGAAGAACAAACTCTCACAGAAATATATCTGAAAACGAGGGCCAAGTCAGTGAAGCTGCCTCATCTGGGTTGTCTAACTCATAGGTGTGCCACCAGTAATAGGCGGCTCCTCGAAGCTACAAAGTAGTGAAAGAAACTCAGCTCGATCCAGAGATACCCATAGTACGGAGAATGCGATAACACTCATACAGAAATTCCAGGGCATCCTCTGATGCTAAACCAGTAAACTCAGGAGGTTTTTACCTCTTAAACCTCTTATGTCTCATTTTCTCCTGCTCGAAAGTCGCGGCCATGCCCTCGAGCTGAATTGGTGCTGCAGGTGGCGCAGGGATAAACTCAGGGACCTGCTCAACATGTGATGGCTTCTCAGGACTGCATGCGGCATGATTATGTGCTCCTCCCCCGGTCTGGGATTTGGCTGCAGAAAGGGGAAGCAATCCTGCCTGAGTCAAAGTGGTGTACACACTTATGAACTATGCCAATGTCTCCTGAAAGGTTGGCATTGTAGTAGTTATAGGCGTATTAGATGCTTCGACTCCAGCTAGATCTGCTGGGGGTACCTTGGCGGCCGCTCGTGCTGGTGCACTCGCTGTACCACGATTGCGTTCTAGAACTCTAGCCCGGCCCCGACCTCCGACGGCTACAGCAAGAGGTGTGGGTGCCTGATCGCCTCGGGTAGTACGTTTCCTCACCATCTGTGAGAGAGTAGAGGACAGAGGTTTAGGATTGTGTATGTCAAAATCTGGCACGAGAAGGGAATTCAAATGAAGTGGAACTTTCCTAACACTTACATGGTCTCTCGCAAATAAGTACAGACGTCTCTCTACTGATCCACGAGACTCTAATAAACTGGCTTGTGATCTGTGACTCCTATGAATCTAGAGCTCAGATACTAATTTGTCACGACCCCAGTTCGCTCTCCGTGAAGGAATGACCCGTAGCCCATCCGAATCACACCCAAGGACCCCGGGACCCCATCTAATCACACATACAAGTCATATAACCTAGCACGGTCTCGCTCATAGTCCCTAATCACATAACACAACATCAAAACGAAGAATCAAACCAAAAATCAAGCTTAAGAACTTTCAAATCTTCAAATGACGAATCTCATCTGAAACCTATCAATTCAATTCAGAATAACGCCAAATTTTGCAGACAAGTCCAAAATAATATAGCAGAGCTGCTTTAACTCTCGGAATTGCATTCCAACCCCGATATACCAAAATTCAACTGTGGGTCAAACTTCTTCATTTACCAACTTCAACCTTTACCGAAATACCTCAATTCACTCTACGGACCTCTAAATCTAAATTCGGACGCGCGCTTAAGTCCAAAATCACCATACAAAGCTGTTGAGATCATTCACGGTCCATTCCGGGATCGTTTCCCCGAAAGTCCAATTTCGATGAACCATTCAAATGACTTCTCTAAATTTGACTTCAACCATTTGATAGCCGAATTCTACCATGCATGCAAGTTGATATTCATATTCTAAAGTTGTTCCTGACCTTATGCCGTTAAACGGAGCTTAATTTCTCAAAGTGACCGGCCGGGTCGTTAAAATTTTCAGGTTAGAAAAGATAACATTTTCATAACTCATAAAGAGTTCTACTTTATTACTAATATAGCTTCCTCCCGAAAATTATCATATGGACCAATAAGCATGCAATTTATTAATTAATTAAAGAGTCCCAATATCTTATGTAATAAAAGTAATAAATGTTTAAATCTTTTACATCATCACAAGAATAATCAAACCATTTAATTGTATGTGCTTTTAAAATTCTCATTCACTCAAATCTCCAATTACAGGAATAGAATTAACTTGTCTAAAAAATACTAGAAATTTTTCTAGAAAATTTTTTGTGCATATGTCTTGAAATAGGTTTGGATAAATCATGTTCATGTGATTTCAAAGAAAATGAAAATACTTCAATTGAAAAATTTGTCAAGCTTGGCATAGCAAATTTCGCCAATTTTGCTATTGAAGAGATTCATTCACTAACCCACTTTTTATATTAGATGGTTACCACTTATAAGTGTAATTCTTAATTAACAGTAAGAATCAATTTAACAAGAATAAAATAATTCACCGCAGATCTAAAAGTCATACTATCAAATTCACATAATTTGTGCCGAAGTTGAACACATTAATTCTCGAAGAAATTACAATGAGGTATGAACGCCAATCGAAAGCATGAAAGAATATTTTTAAGAGCTTTTAGTATAAAGTGGTTTCTTGAATAAATATAATTTTATATCCCTGATTGAATTATATAACTATACAAATCTATAATTATATAGGCTTAGGCACATTCAAGTTTTAGAAAAAGCGTACCTTAATGTTGTGGTGCAATTTATCCTCCATAATGCGATAATGCACAAAATTGAAACAACTTGATTAACATATCGCTAACCACAAAAATAACTTGAATACAGGATGATATTTTCCATGATACCATTGTCAAATGTGCAGTGCATATCCCATTTTCAAAATTAGAACAACAACTTGTACATCGTTAAATTTGATTCTCTATAATAAAAGAATGTGGAAATATCAATAAGAATGTTGGATAAATTGGATGATTATGGAGAATAAAGGTTTAGCTTGAGGCATGTCGAAGATATCGTCCTTAAGAATATTTCTCCCATACCATAATAAATAAAAGTAGGCGCATCCCTCAGGATTAAACAAGCTCTGCAAGTATAACTAGGGGCAGAAATAACAAAGATTGATTAGAAGAAAATCAAGCTCAAAAGAAAAGAGAATAAAAGTTGTAACTTTGTTCACTTTATCCCATGAACACAATCAGATAGTTTTATAAATAGTCCAACGGAATTGGACATCTGATGTAGTAAAAGAAACGTTAAAGTTCATTAAGGATTCTTTTTTTTTGGCAAGATGAAACACATTTTATTAGTAGCAGTAGTAGTAGCAGTAGCAATAGCAGTAGTAGTAGCTAGATGTCCTCCCGTGTCCTTGTTCATTTCTGTTGTAACATAGGCCGGTGGTAGTTGATATAGGTGGTTATTATTTGCATCTTGGGCTCCTTGTTGTGTAAGATTATGCGCTATGTTGTTGCCTTCCCTCAAACTGTGGAGGATAGGTGGATTCCCCAATATCCTCAGCCAGCACCTGCATTCAGAAGCATTATATAAAGGCGATAAGGAGCATTCTATTAGTTGTGGTAGTGTAGCCGCATCAGCCTCAATCTGGACATTATGGCATTGTAGGGATGTTGCAAGCTCAAGTCCCCGCCTTAAAGCTTCAAGCTCAATAAATTGGGGTGTTGTCCCTTTGGTGGCTTGGCTAAAACCTATTACCCAGTCCCCATTCGAGTCTTTGATAACTCCCCCTATACCATTGATTTCAAGCTTGCCTTTAAAAGCTCCATATATATTAATCTTGAGTTGGTGGACATCCGGGGGCTCCTATTTAATGGTTTCTAATAGAGATTTATGTACCTTAGAGCAGTTGATACTGCTACAGTGTATATATTCCATAGCCCTATTAATGACCATGTTAGCTTCCATAATATTGCAAAGATTGTGGAAAGTATTTCTATTCCTATTTAGCCATAGCAACAAAATTCCAAACGAAAAGAGACAGTCCCGGGTTAGGGAAGGTCACATTGTAGCGGGTTTTTGTGCATATAGTTCGTTCATCCAATGAGAAGACGGTGTAGGGATGGATTGGATATCAACTCCTAGTGTTTTCCGTAGCTGTTTTGCTATAGAGCAGTGTAGAAAGATGTGGATAGAGTTTTCTTCGATATTGGGATAGCCTGTGCAATATAGGGGTGTGGTAATGCCTATATGATATAAGAAGGATTTTGTGGGCAATCTATCATGGTAGCATTTCCAGAGAAAATACTTTAGTTTGTTCCAGATTTTTTGTTTCCAAATCCATTGGAAATCTTTTCCCTGGTCGTGTTCTATAGAAGTGGCTATTAATGGGTATACAAACTTGCTTGTGAAAATTCCGTCGGGGATAAGGCTCCAGTAGGGACTATTGGACATAGTGGGAAGGACATATAAGAGATGGGTTTGAACCTGGTAGGGAAATTTAAAAGATTGTTATGAGAGGTTCCATGTTCCATTGGTGATCATGTGGGAGATCATAAGGTTTGAGCCGTGTGGTGTTAACGGCCCATGGAGAATGGTTCTTACTGATTGGTTACATGGTAACCAATTGGCATGCCAGAAGTTTATATGGGAGCCATCCCCAACGTGCCATGCAATACCTCTTGTACCGACATCCCATCCTTGGAGAATGTTTTTTTCAGATGAAGGAGTGGAAAGCACTATTTTTTATGTCCTTGTATTTTGATTGTACTAGGAATGCCCAGGTACTATTGGGATGAGTGTGGAGGCGCCATGAAAGACTTGTGAGGGAAACATTATTCTTGTTAAGGGATTTTTGTATTCCTAGCCCTCCCAAATTTTTAGGCAAGGTAACAGTGTCCCATTGATGTAGTAGATTTTCCATAAGATTAGAGTACTCCCCCATAGGAAATCCCTTTGGATTCTATCAATATATTTATGGGTTTTCCTGTGTAGCATTATATATTGCATGAAGTGGTTTGGGAGAGAGTTGAGGGTGGTTCGGATGAGAGTAGCCCTCCCTGTTAAGGATAGGAATTGAGTTTTCCATCTATTGAGCCTCTTGTTCAGGTTATCAATGATGAAATTGTAATCTCTATGCTTAGGTTTTGTGGTTAATATAGGGAAGTCAAGATATTTTCCAAAAGTAGTAGTGACTTTTAGATTGAGGATAGAGGATATGGAATTTTGTTGAGGAATAGGGCAACTTTTAGAGAATAGGAGTGTAGATTTTAAGAAGTTAACTTTCTGTCCTGAATGAGTGCAGAAAAGGTCAAAGCATCCCTTAATTGTGAGGGCACTTTTTCATTAACTTCAGCCATTAGGGTTATATCATCCGCAAAAAATAGATGGGAAAGAGTAGGTCCTTGATGAGAAAATTTTATAGGATCCTAAAGGGCCAAGTCAACTTGGTGATTAACTAGAGTGGATAGAAGTTCAATACAAAGAATGAATATATATGGTAACATGAGATTCCCTTTTTGATGCCCCTAGAAGGCTTAAAGAAGTTCGTTTGAGCCCCATTAACTAAAATATTTATACTAAAGGTCGTGATATAGGACATAATAAGCTTAGTGTTTTTGGAGAGAATTGAAAAGAATGAAGAGCTCTACGAATAAAGGCCCATTTGAATCGATCGAAGGCTTTTTCTAAATCAATTTTTACGATCATTTTCACTTTTTCCCCTTTGAGCTTAGTATAATGGTGGAAAATTTCTTGAATAATAATAGCATTATCGATTGCACCTCTTCCTTTTAGGAAACTACATTGATAAGGACCAATGAGTTTGTCAAGGAAGGGTTTCAGTCGATTAACAATTATTGATAATGATTTTGTAAGAGGTATTACAAAGACCAATGGGCCTCAATATTTTTAGGTCATTAGCAATGAGAATTTTGGGATTAAACAGAGAAAGGTAGTGTTTATATTGTCTGGGATAGCAGAATTTTCAAAGATAGAATGACAATGTTTATACATAGAGTGTTTAGTGATGTGCCAATATCTTTGATAAATGAATGGATGAAAGCCATCCAGACCAGGAGCCTTAAAGGGTTTGAAAGAGAACATGTCTTTGGTTATTTCAAAAAATTTTAAAGGCTTATCCAGTGGTGATAAATCAATATTACTGGTTGGGTACAAGGTATCCTGATTATTTATCTAATTAGTGGAATCATGGCTAGTGTGAAAGGTAGCTTGAAAATAATTGAAAGTGGGTTAAATGATTTGGTCAGAGTCATTAATCCAATTGTTTTTAGCATTCTTGAAGTAGGATATAAGATTCCTTTTTCTCCTATTAACGACAGTGATATGGAAGTATTTGGTACTAGCATCACCCTTACTAAGCCAGTTTATACGGGATCGGAGCTTCCAATGATCCACTTCAAATTTTAAAATAGTGTTGTATTCCTTAGTGAGGTTTTGCTCAAGATTCTGAAGGAAAGTACTATTAAGATAATTTATGGAATTTTGAATTCCACGTAATAGTGCTAGAATAATACGTTTTATTTATGAATGTCTCCAAAGTTCTGGGCAGCCTAATCCTTAATTTTGTAAGTGAATTGATTAGTTGCCTCAAATAGGTCATGTCTATGCCAAGGCTCCTGTACAATATTGGCAAATTTCGGATGCCGGCACCAATTGGTTTCTAATTTAAAAGGCCTAATAATATGATGCTTAGTATAATGAGATAAGGAAATGAGTAGGGGCGTATGATCTGAGTACGCTTTTGGTAGGTGCGTAACAAAAGCATTCTGATAGTAATCAAGCCATTGGTGATTAATAAAGCACCAATCCAATCTCTCTAAAATGAGGTCACATCGATTAAAACGATGATTAGACCATGTGTACTTAGCCCCCTTATAACCAAGGTCAATAAAATGGCAGTGATTAATACAAGATAGAAACCTAAAAGCACGTTTTCGATTTATAGGTCTTCCACCCCATTTGTCATGTTGACTAACAACTTTGTTAAAATCCCCACCTAGGAAACACATGCCTTTATAATGATTAGCTATAGTTTCTAAGATTTCCCAAAGTTTAACTCTACTATGAACATTAGTGCTAGCATAAACTGTGCTAAAAAGCCAAGGATGGTGATTAGGAAGTACTTGAATCGTTGCATGGATTTTATGACTATCAAGGCGAATATGGCTAAGATGAACATGAGAGTCATCCCAAAAGATAGCTACACCACCTGACTGACCCTGGGCATGGATTTCCACTATGCTTGGAAAATTAAATTCATCTCAAAGACCAATTTAGTTGGTCATACGTGTTTCTAAAAGAGCCCCTAGGGTATGATTGTGAGTAGTAATTAGATCCTTAAAATGACGCTTAAATTTATCATTTTTGCCACCCCTAATATTCTAAATAATGAAGCTAGCTAGTTTAGTCATTGAGGGGTCGATGTGTGGGTTATGTTGGGCATTGCCCTTCACTGATGGGCTGAGAATAACTGCAAAGTTTCCTGTTGCCTCGTTTAGTGGATGCCTTATGTCGAGAGAGCACTTCGTTAGCTCCTGAGAGCACCTGCACACATACTTCTTGTCCTTCATTGATTGGAACAACATGATCTTGACTGCGAGGAGGTTTGATATTTCTGTGAACGATGTGATGTTCAGAGGTGGGATGATTTGTTCTTCTACCACTCCTTCCTCTTCTTGTACGGGTACATTGAGAAGATGGTAATGAGGATGGTGGATATCCGCTGGAGGTGGGAAGTGTTGGGGGGTGGCTGCCATGCATGTATCAGTGGGCGTTTGTTTTGGTCATGTGGAGCAAAAAATGGCAGCTGGTGGAGAAGCTGAATATTCTGCAGTGGATTGTAGTGATGGGGTAGATTCCATTGTGTTTGCATGTTGTGGAGTAGGGCTGGAGCTAGGGCTAGGGCAATTGGATCAAGCAAGTTCATCACCCAGAGGTGGTTGATGTAATTGGACATGGCTAGCCTCATACCAATTCTAATTGTCGTTTGCACTGGTTGATCTAATAGCACTTGTATGCAATGCCTGGCATACCTCCCTCTAATTGTGGAGCTTGTACAGGCATCAATACGTAATAATTTTTCTATTGAATTTCCAACTTTCCCAATTATAATTACATCGTAAAATTCAGTAGGTACTTATGGAAGGCGTACCCAAACTGCGGAATATAGGTCCTTAGCTTTGCTCGCAACAAAGTTGGGCTCCTAACGCATAATAGATAAGTAGTGACCATTGATGAACCATGGGGCTTGTTGTAGTACTTTTGCCATGTTCTCTTCCTTAGTTAATTTAACAATATAGAATTCTGATCCTAGGTCAATCAGTGGAAAGGATTCTGATAGTTTCCAAAGGTCTTGGATTTTTTTGTTTAAGTATTGATGTGGTATTTTTTTTCCCCAGTACTTTACTTATGAGCGAGTAACGCCAGGGCGGATGCATTCTTCTTCTATCATCATCTGTTAAGGAGATTTGCGTGAATTTTGATGATAGAATGTCCTGGCAAAAATCTTCTTTCATTGGTTCTGGGCTATCCATTATTGCTTCATTGGTATCTATAGTTATAGCTAACGAATTGTCTTGGGAAAGTAGTTTGTTTTTTAAGGAAGGAAGCGGAATTGAAGCTTGTGCAATTTTTATTATTGGGGTTGATCCGGCGGTTTGGGAGGGATAGGTATAGTAGACGTTGTTAGTTCACTGGTCATTCCTTAGGTGAATGAACATGTAGATGAAGATGAATAAAGAGAGTAAAGAGAAGATCGAATGTTGTTATTTCATTAAGGATTCATTGATCCAACGTTATAACATTAAAATCAATGAAATATTATTATCAAAGTTAATGATATGTTATCAATATAGACGTTAAAGAAACAGTCATACAAGAGCAATCTTTGGTCAAATTCAAAATTACAAAAATATAACTGATTTTGATACTCATTCAATATTAATAATGTATTATATTCAAAGTTATTCTACTTTTCAGTTATAGATATTAAAATATATTTAATTTATTGGTATAATAAAGACCCATAATACAAACGAATGAACATATACATTAATTTGAATATTTCTTTTTGAGTTATTAAAAATTATTTTTCTAACAGATTGTTCCTCGTCACTACTCTACAGAGGATAATCTTGATACTTACGGGGCACCGTTGTGGTGTGTTCTTACTATACTTCTGTATAGTTTTGTACAGATCCAGGTATTTAATCAATATTAGCTGTGCGGATCGTCGCGGTGGAGACTCAAGAACTATTGCTGCGTTCGCAAGCCTCGAAGTCATCTTCAATTGTACTTATTTTCATTGGTTCCTTTTGTTTTGGAACAATAATGTATTTATTAAGTACTAATTTCAGGGTACGTACGTTGCACGCGTAAGCCAAGCGATATATTACATGATTTATGTAAAATAATATTAATCTTTTAAAAGAATGTTATGAGTAAGTAATTTTACATGAAAGAATACGATACAAATTTTTGTAAATGACTAATGTAGGTCATCGTAGCTTATTTGTCAAAGTAAAGATGATCGGATAACAACCTAGAAAGATAAACAATAAAAACTTAATTAGATACATTTGATATTTTTGTTTACACTTTTATTTGGTTTATATGTAATAAAGCTTATATGGTAGATAAAACAACATTGACCCAAAAAAAGTATAGCTCTTCATTTTAACTTTATGTTAAAATGTATCATCTATTTTAGAAGAAAAGTCGCAAAGAAAAATATGACATGCATATCATTATCAATTCTTACAATTAAAAAATATGCACTTATTTAAGCAAATAATAAGATCATTCCCCCTGTAGCAATAAAGCTACAAGGTAACAATTATAAAACGTGCACTACCTTTGGAAAGAAAAAAGAGTAACTAATTTTAAAATTGCATGAGATTCGCAAGATATGACTTCTAATGCAATAGTATTATCACAAGTAAATTTTTTATATGCGGAGAAATATATATTACCAATTTTGAAAATATACCGTTTGTTGAATTATTTGATTGATATGCATAGTTATATGTAATGTAATGTCAAATATATGAAATTAAAATATAAAAGAAGACTAACTTGTTGATGAAGACATACTATAACTCTATCCAAGTTAAAAATACACCTCCTAGAATAAGTTATGCATCATCCACAATAACTTAAGTATATATACATATATACAGTGACGGATCTAGAAATTCAAGTTTGTGGGTGCTGAATTTTTTTGTACATAAAATTAATGGGTATTTTTGTAAATTTTTATACGTTTTCTCAAATTTTCTATATAACTATACATACTCTGCGTCGAGGTTAATGGGTGCTCGAGCACCAAAATTTAATGCGTGGATCCGCCCCTGCATATATATATATATATATATATATATATATATATATATATATATATATATATATATATATATATATATATATATATATATATATATATATATATATATATATATATATATATATATATATATATGCATAAAAACTAAAAGAAGGTAGATATTTTAGGAGAAATAAAACCAACGGAAATGAAATTGCCTATGAGTTAATTGCCTATAATGTTTTTATGTTAGGGATATAGTAGGTATACCCTAGAACCAATATTATATTTGATGATTTGAATATATTTTTGTGAACATTATTTGATATAAAAATATATGGCATTCTTTTATCATTATTAATTGTTTGATTAATTTGATAATGTGACGACCCAAAGGGTCATAACCAATTTTCTCATTCAACTCGTGCTCCCGAGGCCTTAAAAACTTCGTTCTTAGACACCTTGTTTTGTGTGCGCAGTCCGGGCGCGTAGCTGGAAAGCCTAAATATGAATCCTGTATGAAAAATTATGAATTTTGATATTAATATGAATAAAGTTGACTTTGGTCAATATTTTGGGTAAATGGATCTGGACCCGTGATTTGACGGTCCCTGAGAGTCTGTCGAAAAATATGGGACTCGAGCATACGTTCAGAATCGAAATCAGAAGTCCCGAGCCCGAGAAATAAATTTTTAAATGAAATTATTTTTCTAAAATTTATATGGAAATTTGAAATGAAAATGGATTAGGAAGTGTTGGTATCGGGCCCGTATTTTGGTTGCGGCGCCCGGTACTGGTCTTTTATATAGTTTAAGCGCTTCCTGTGAAATTTGGTTAAAGTCGGACGTCATTTGACATGTTTCGGGCCTAAATATCTATAAATAAAAGTTTAGGAAGTTTGACGAAACTGTGATGATTTTGAGGTTTGATTCCTCATTTTTTATGTTATTTTGGTGATTTAATCGCACTGTTAAGTTTGTAGGATGTGGTTGAGTTAGTGTGTGTGAGTGGTTAGGAGCCCCAAGGGCTCGGAAGTATTTTCGGAGATGTTCGGAGTAGTTTTAGAGTTAGAAGTATAGCAAGCTTTTCTGCTGCTGTTGCAGACCAAAGTGTTCTTAGCGTTCGTGGTCTGCCTTACGCGATCGCGATGCTTGTCGAGTCCCTTCTTCGCGTTCGCGGTTCGCTTCCCCCGTTTGCAAAGCCCCAGTATTTCTTTCAATGTTTCGCGTATCACCCCTCGCGTTCGCATAGGCTACTTCCTTGGACCCTGAATCATTCCCCTTCGCAATCGCAATCCTTCGCCCACGAACGCGATGCTTGCCAGTGTTTCCTCTCCGCGAACACGACATCTACGTCGCGAACGCATAGGGTAAAATTCGCCCAGTGATTTTTTTTTAAATGTTCAAGACAGTACATACAGGTTTAGTCAAAAATTTTCACGTGCTCTCTTTTTCCTCCAAGATCTAGGAATTTATCGAAGCTCTCATTCTTCAAGACCCCTTGGATTAGCAAATCCCCGCCTATTTCCTTCATTATCTTTCATTAATTTATGAATTCCTAAGCTTAAATCACATAGATTAGGGTGGAAATTTGGGGAAATTGGGTGGAGTTAGGGCTTTTCAATTTTCATTGATTTAGACCTCGTTTTCAGGTCAAATTTGAAAATAAATTATATATCCGGGCTTGTGGGGGAATGGGTGATATAAATTTGGTCCGAACCTCGTGTTTCGACCAAAAGAGCCCGGGGTCGATTTTCGAACTTTGGAAGAAAGGTTGAAAATCTATAATTAGGCATTGGGTTTGATTTGTTTAGCTATTATTGATATTATAAAGTCGATATTTCATATATTTGATTGAGTTGGAGCCGAATTCGAGAGGGAAAGCAGTCGTTGTGGATTAACTTAGCCGTGGAAGTTTGAATAAGTGTTTGATCTAACTTTGGCTTGAGGGAATAGGAGTTGAGTCATATTTGCTACTTGTTATGTGTGGTGTTTGGCGTATAGGCATGGTAAGTACTATCTACACGTTGGGGGTCAAGCATGACCGTGAGTCCTAAGTTGCTAAATTTTTGTATTCTTATTTCATGTTTACGATAACTTGGTTGAAGATTTTTGAAACTGATCATTTGTAGCAATTGTGTTAAGTAGAAATTGCATAAGTTTGGTTATAGTTGGATCTCTCTTGCTGGGATAGTTTATTATATTATCTTGTTCCCTTGCCGGGATAGTTTATAATAACATTTTTCTCCCTTGCCGGAATTATACTATGTATTGTGTTGAAATAAATGAGAGTGAGTGGCACGCCTACCACGTGATATTATGAAATGGGATCGAGTGGTACTCCTACCACGTGATATTATGAAATGAGATCGAGTGGTATGCCTACCACGTGATATTATGAAATGGAATCGAGTGGTACGCCTACCACATTATAATAAGAAATGGGATCGAGTGGTATGCCTACCACGTGATATTATAAAATGGGATCGAGTGGTACCCCTACCACAGGATATTATTTTCACGCCCTAAATCCGCGGGGCATGACCGGCACTCGACCGGGTATCCCAGTCGAGTGGACCTGGGTGCCTTTCCTATTTCCCACACGTTACCCCCACATTATTCAATGACAATTAGCGAAAAGATACCAATTTTGCAATTGAAAGAACATGTGGTGTCTCTTTTATAAACACACATTATGATTAACCGGGAACGTCATCTACAAAATATACATTATGATTAACAGGGAACGTGATGTGTAAGTTTACAACGCCCCAAACATATACCTTTATACATAAGTTCTAACCCACATAACACTGTCTACGGAACCTCTAGGAGAAAGATAATACCACAATTGCCGGCGACAAGGCCCCGACTATACCTTTACAAAAGGACACAAGACTCCAAAATACAGCAACATAGGTGCCATGAGCCACACAAGGCCCCAGAAAGAAAGGGGCTCAACAACACGAATACCATCGATAGAGCGGAGGAGGAGCTATGAACGGTGGACTGGAGTGCCTGCCACGGATCCACCTACAATCATAACACGAATGTAGCACCCCGGCAAAAGGGACGTCAGTACATTTGAATTGTACTGACATGTATGATCAAACTCTGTCCCAAGTAAACTCAAGCCAATTGGCATAAACAAGTATATAACTAAGCAACAATAGTACACGTACAACCATGAAGCAACAACCAAACATTTTACAACCATGATTCAAGTAGTCAAATAAAGGGGCAATCAGTGCCCCACAAGTTACAAACTCTCTTGTTGTCTCCTTTCACATTTCCACATTTATCATTTCATGATTCATATTCATATCAATAGTGATATTGGATCACTTTTTTCCACCCTTATTGCCTCGTCCACCCTTATCACCCAAACCCACACCTTATTTCACCATGTTGTGGTACGCAACCTGACCCCGCCTGACAGTTTTCAATTAACAACAACACAACAACAAATACATGAAATAAACTATGGCACATTGTTGAAATAGATCCAATACAAGGATAATGAAATCCCACAACTAACAAAAATAATTTCCTCATGTTCATCAAAATTGGTACACAATTTGGATTATCACAACAGTTGCTCACAACTAATCACACACGTTGATCGACAATATTTCCATTTCCATTGTTCCACATTATTTCCATTTCCGTTGTTCCACATTGTTTCCATTTCCATTGTTCCGCATTATTTCCATTTCTATTGTTCCACATTATTTCCATTTCCGTTGTTCCAACTACACGTTCCACAACGTTCACCACAAAATGTTACCGCACAATTATACAACCCAAAAGCTTCACAATGATTCTCACATGAATATCAACTATCAACAATTTCACAACTAGCACAGGGCGATTTCACAAGGATGACAGTTAGCCATACATACCTGGAGTTGAATATCCCTTTATACCTTTAGTCCAACTCGCCAAGCAATTAAGAAGTCAATCTAGTTCATGAGCAACACTTAGGTTTTAGAAATTTAAACTCATAGATGTTACCCAATTCCCTTTCTATAAGATTTTAGGGTTTTGAAGACATGCATGAAGGTTTTATGAAGCAATTCAAAGCAAGTGTATGGGGTTCCCTTCCCAAACTTAAATTCAAAATTTGGGGGAAATGGGTCAAGGATTTTACCTGAGAAATCAATAGAGAAGACAATGCACCAACAAATTTCCGAGCTCCAATGGTTTTGAATGGCTAGATGATGAAGGATTCACATTCTCTCTCAAGAACCCTTTCTCCCTCTCTCTTATTGTGATCAGAATTGTGTTAAAAATGAGGGAGAATGTGTTTTAATAAAAGGTGGGTCGGGTCTAAAATGTTAGAAAAATACCAGGCGAGCTCGATCTGCGATGCACTCTGCGATCGCAGAAAAGACATGTGGTCCGCAGAATGGACCACAGAAATGGCTCAAGTTTCAAACCTCTCGTGTTGGGAATGTGGTGAATATGCAGTCCGCATTTGAGTTCTGCGGTCACAGAATGCACCGCAGAACTGACCTTCTAATTTCCTCTGGGACGATATGCGATCACTCTGCGGTCCGCCTATTGATTATGCGATCGCAGATTTGACCGCATTTCCAACATCAAAAATTGGTTGCTCTCTTATTTACTCTGCGGTATGAATGCGGTACGCATAGCTGATTTGCAACCGCATTCTGGACCGCATGTTGACCATTTACTGGAAAAATTTTGATTTCACATTTTTGAGTTCAAAACAGTAAAAAGAATTCGATCCACGCAAGTAGTCTCGACTCTATGAGCTGCTAACATCTGAGCACTCATTTCACGGGGCCTTACATCACCCCCTGCTTAAGATCATTCGTCCTTTAATGAGGACTTGGGAACCAAATGAGTTTGAAAACATGATATGCAAGTTTCTACACTTTTATTAACTTTCAAGTTTGTTTCAGAAAAAGTTTGCCAGAGTTTTCTTTGTAATATGGTCATAACCACCTGTCAAATAACCTCCAAACATATTCCCAAGCATTACTACACAAACTTCCTACCTTTTCAACAGTTGTATAATGTATAATCCCCACACTTGCACATATTTAACCTCTTGATATACTTTTAACCATTTGGCACACAACCCGTAATTAAATTAAGCATTAATTATCTGTACTTATTAAACCATTTACCTGCCACAAGGGTATGATATAGTTATTCATTTCAATACAATTTCTCCATGCAAAAACTAATTATTACATAATTAGAACACTTTGATACACAGTATCCATGCAAAAGTAATTATTACTTCCATTCATCACCTCACCATGGGAGAAAAAATATTCATTACCAAAAAAGACTGCACATTGCTCAAATAGTGACAACACAGAAACTTGGTTGGCACAACTTAGGGAAACTATAACCATAAGGCACTTGGAAAGAGAAAGGATGATTCCTACACCTAATGGAACTCAACATTAGCTCTCCTAAGAAACACGATTTGCACGATCATTCCTAGACTTACTCAAATAGATGGGGGTATTTTATCTTCATCTCATCTTTCGCTTCCCACGTGGCTTCCTCGACTTGTTGGTTCCGTCACAACACCTTAACTGAAGCAATCTCCTTGTTTTGCAACTTTCCGACTTGCCTATCCAGAATAGCAACCGGAATATCTTCATATGATAACTCTTCTGTAACTTTGATGTCTTCAGCTGGCACAGTTTTAGACGTATCACCCACAACTTCCTCAACATGGATACATGAAACACCGGTGTACCAAAGATATTTCAGGGGGAAATTCCAACCTATACGCAACTTGACCTATCCTTTGAATGACTTGATAAGACCGACGTACCTAGGACTTAGTTTTCCCTTCTTCCCAAAGCGCATGACTCCATTCATATGGGACACCCTCAAGAATACCCAATCTCCTTCTTGAAATTTCAATTCGCTTCGACGGACGTCTGCATAGGATTTCTGGCAACTTTGAGCAGTCCTCATCCTCTACTGAATGACTCTTACCTTCTCCATGGCCTGATGCACAAGATCTAGCCCTATTAATTCTGCTTCACCAACCTCGAACCACCCGATCGGGGACCTACACCTTCTTCCGTACATTGCTTCAAATGGGCCATCTGGATGATACCATGGAAGCTGTTATTATAAGCAAACTCTATAAGGGGTAGGTGGTCGTCCCAATTACCTTTAAAATCCAAAAAACATGACCGCAACAAATCCTCGAGTGTCTGAATAGTCCGCTCTGCTTCGACATCGGTCTGCAGATGAAAAGTCGTGCTGAGATTCACTTGATTACCCAAACCCTGTTGAAATTTCCTCAAGAAGATAGCTGTAAATTGAGCTGCTCGATCTGAAATAATGGAAAGTGGCGTACCATGAAGCCTCACTATCTCCTTGATATGCAACCGAGCATATTGTTCCGCTGTATCGGTGGACTTGACTGGCAAAAAGTGAGTTGATTTGGTGACCCTATCCAGAATTAACCAAATTGAGTCAAACTTGTGCTGAGTACGAGGTAGTCCTGTCACGAAGTCCATATTGATCATTTTCCACTTCCACATTTGTATTTCTATAAGCTGAGTCAACCCTCCCGGCCGCTAATGCATAGCCTTCACTTGCTAGAAATTCGGACACTTAGAGACGAAGTCCGCCGCACTCTTCTTCATACCATTCCACTAATAGATATCCTTGAGACCATGATACATCTTTGCAGAGCCTAGGTGCACTGAATACCTAGAATGATGAGCCTTCGCCATTATCCTCTCCCGAAGATTATCCACATCTGGCACACATAACCTTTCATGGCACCGAAGCACACCATCATTGCTGCTGAGTGAAAATGCTGAAATTTATTTACTTAGAGCTGCCTCCTTTAATTGTGCCAATGCTGGATCAAAAAACGGCTTTTATTTAACCTCTGCCACGAGCGACGATTCTGCTATATTATTCACCATAAGTTCCTCCTCATTCGGGGCCGAGATACAAACCCAAAGGCTGGCCAACATATGTACTTCCCGAGCTAGGAACCTCTGATCCACTCTCAAGTGAGCCAAGCTACCCATGGATTTCCGACTGAGGGCGTCAGCAACCACGTTTGCCTTCCCTGGGTGGTACAAGATGTCCATATAATAATCCTTAAGCAATTCTAACCACCACCGCTGCCTCAAATTTAGATCCTTCTGCTTGAACAAATATTGAAGACTCTTGTGATTTGAAAACACATCTATATGAACCCCATAAAGATAATGCCACAATATTTTCAAGGCAAACACAACTGCTGCAAGTTCAAAATCATGCGTCAGAAAATGCTTCTCATGATTCTTGAGTTGCCTGGAAGCATATGTTATAACCTTTGCGTGCTGCATCAGAACACACCTTGAACCGACCCTGGAGGCATCACAATAAACTAGAAACCCCTCAATGCCTTCTAGCAAGGCCAGTAATGGTGCCGAAGTCAAACTTGACTTCAATTCCTGAAAACTTTTCTCACAAGCATCTGACCGCTGGAACTTAGTTGATTTCTGCGTCAATTTGGTCAAATTTGAGGCAAGAGTGGAAAATCCCTCTACAAACCTCCGAGAATACCCTGCTAACCCCAAAACACTACGGATCTCCATCGGGGTTGTGGGCCTAGGCCAATCCTTCACCGCTGCAATCTTTTGAGGGTCCACCTAAATCCCCTCAATGGAAACAACATGACCCAGAAAAGAGACGGACTCCAACAAAAATTTACATTTGCAAAACATGGCATACAATTGGTGCTGATGTAGAGTCTGCAACACCGCTCTGAGGTGAGTGGCATGATCCTCCCTGCTCCGCGAATATACAAGGATGTCGTAAATGAAAACAATCATGAAGGAGTCTAAAAATGACTTGAAGACCCAATTCATAAGATCCATAAATGCTGTCGGGGCATTGGTTAGCCCAAAAGACATGACCAAGAATTCGAAGTGGCCATAACGAGTTCTAAAAGCAGTCTTAGGAATATCCTGCTCTCTGATCTTCAATTGGTGGTACCCGTACCGCAAATCGATTTTGGAGAAGAACCTAGCACCTTGGAATTGATCGAACGAATCATCTATCCGAGGCAAAGGGTACGTATTTTTTATGGTGACTTTATTAAGCTGCAGATAATTGATACACATCCGAAGTGACCCATCCTTCTTCCTGACAAACAGAACCAGAGCAACCCATGGCGACACACTTTACTAGATAAACCCCTTCTCCAATAGATCCTTCAAATGCTCTTTTAACTCCCGCAACTCTGCTAGAGCCATTCTATACGATGGAATAGATATTGGATGAGCATCTGGAAATACATCAATCCCGAAATCCATCTCCCTATCTGGCGAAATTCCTGGAAGCTCATCTGGAAATACCTCAAGAAACTCATTAACAAGTGGCACGGACTCGGGGGCAGGAACCTTTGGAGTAGTGTCTGCCACCCGGACTAAATGATAAATGCACCCCTTTCTGATCATCTTTGAAGCCTTGAGGTAGGTAATAAACCTACCCTTCGTCACAACACCATTTCCCTTCCACTCAACAACTAGATCATTAGGGAACTCGAGTCTCACGACTATCGTCCGGCAATCAAGTTTAGCAAAGAACGAGTAGAACCAATCCATCCCCATGATTAAGTCAAAATCCACCATCCCAAGATCAATAAGGTCAGCCTTGGTAACACGAACACCTACCATAACAAAACAATTCCTATAGACCCGCGCGGCTATAATAGAATCACCAACCTGGTCTATGCCGAGAACAGCTCAAGAAGCTGCTCGGCTTTAATCCCAAAATTCGAAGCAACAAATAGAGTGACATAGGACAAAGAAGACCCCGGATCAATAAGAGCATAGCAATCAATGGTCAGGACATATAGGATGCCTGTGACAACATCTAGGGAAGCCTCAGCACTCTGACGGCCACTCAATACATAAAACCTGTTGGGTCCGCCCCTACCACGAGCTCCACCACTAGCTGGACCATGCCCTGTTGGGGCTGGAGGGCGCACTGATTATGTAGCAACTGATGAACTGGATGGTTGAGCAAGTCCCCTACTCATGCCCTATCTGGGCACACGGCAGTCCCGCTGTATGTGACCTCTCACCCTACAATTGTAACACAATGGAGCATCCAAGTAACAGGCCTCTGTATGAAATCTCACACATTTGGCACATATACCTCCCTGCTGCCCAGGTCTCATCCCCGAATGACTAAACTGGCGGGGCCTTCTGCTGTCTGAACCTGATCCTGAAGGGCTACTCTGCTGGAAACTGTGCACAGATGGCGGTGCACTAGCTGAGGACCGAGCATAAGATTGAGATGGTCCTGATGACCCTCTCCCTGGAGCTGACCTCCCTGAGTGACCCATAGACCGGGCCCTGCTGCTACTATCCCTATCTGCCCAAATCTTCAACTTCCTGGCCTCTAAGGCCTGAGCAAAACCCACGATCTTCCCATAACTCATGTCTGAATGCAAAGTCATTGTAGCAACCTCATTTACTACCAAAGGGCTGAGACCTTGAAATAATCGCCGAACTCTGGCCTCCATAGTTGATACCAACTAAGATGCATACTTGGACAACCTCACAAACTCCATATAATACTCTCAAACACTCATGCTACCCTGCTTAAGAACCTCAAACTCGGTGGCATGGGCTTCCATGGTCTCGGAAGGCAAGAAGTTGTCCATGAAGGCATCTACGAACTCATCCCATCTAGCTAGAGGTCTGCCCTCTTCACGGGAATCCTCCGACATCTTATGACACGAGCGCGCAGCTCCCTTCAACTTGTATGAAGTCAATTCTACCCGTTCTATCTTTGAATCCTTCATCACTCGAATGGTCTTGTACATCTCATCTAGGAATTCTCTCGGATCGGCCTCTGGGTCTGTGCATGAGAACTCTGGAGGGGATGATAACAGAAAGTGGTGAACTCTAGAGCAGGAGGAATCTACCTATCTGCTGGAGGACACAGGGGCATCATGAGATCTATGGCCTAGGCGGCCACTAACTGGGTCAACATACGGATAGCTCCCCTAAGGTCCCCATCAGAAATCACGGGACCGAAAGCTGGAGCAACATCAGGATTAGGAGCATTAGCAGTAGGGATAGTAGCACCCTCGACTGCTGCTGGAAAATGATTGCTTGGATCAAGAACGGATGGAGCAGACAAATTCAGAACGGGGGAATCACTCTCACCCAAGGCAGTCGGCACAAGATCCACAGCCGCACTGGAAGTGGCGTTGGCCCCTAAGCCGAGTCTAGCTTTTTTCTTATGTGCCATCACTGAAAATTCGAAATAGAGCACGAATTAGACACAACATCACTTCATCGCACGAGCTGGGAATAACAAAGAAGAGGATCATTTTTCCTATATGCTCGTGTAGGCCCCAACTGATAGATGTGGTCAACAATACACCAATAAGTAGGGCTCTACTAGGCACCGCTTCGAGATATCCTCAGACTCCTATACAAAACCTGGCTCTGATACCAAGTTTGTCACGCCCCAAATCTGTGGGGCATGACCGGCACTCGATTGGGTATCCCTAGTCGAGTGGACCTAGGTGCCTTTCCTATTTCCCACGCATTACCCCACATTATTCAATGACAATTAGCCAAAAGATACCAATTTGAAATTGAAAGATCACGTGGTTTCTCTTTTATAAACACACATTATGATTAACCGAGAACGTCTTCTATAAAACATACATTATGATTAACAGGGAACGTCGTGTGTAAGTTTACAACGCCCAAAACATACACCTTTATACATAAGTCCTAACCAACATAGCACTGTCTACGGAGCCTCTAAGACAAAAATAATAGCACGCTTGCTAGCGACAAGGCTCCGACTATAACCTTATAAAAGGACAAAAAACTCCAAAATACAACAACATGGGTGGCATGAGCCACACAAGGCCCTAGAATGAAAAGGGCTCACCAACACAAATACTGCTGATAGAAAGGAGGAGGAGCTACGAATGGTGGACTGGAGTGCCTTCCATGGATCCACATACAATCATAACATGAATGTAGCGCCCCCAACAAAAGGGACGTCAGTACATTTAAATTGTACTGGCATGTATGATCAAACACTATCCCAAGTAAACTCAAGCCAAACTACATAAACAAATATAGAATTGAACAACTATAGCATAAGTACAACCATGAAGCAATAACCGTACATTTCACAATAATGATTTAAGTAGTCAAACAAAGGGGCAATCAGTGCCCCATAGGTTACAAACTCTCCTGCTGTCTCCTTTCACATTTTCACATTTATCATTTCATGATTCATATTCATATCAATAGTGATATTGGATCATAGTTTTCCACCCTTATTGCCTCGTCCACACTTATTACCTCGGCCACCCTTATCACCCCAACCCACACCTTATTTTACCGTGTTGCGGCGCGCAACCCGACCCTGCCTTACAGTTTTCAATTCACAATAACAAACAGCACAACAAGAAATCAACTATGGCAGATTGTTAAAATAGATCCACAACAAGGATAATGAAATCCCACAACTAAAAACAACAATTTCCTCATGTTCATCCAATTGGTACAAAATTTTGATTATCACAACTGTTGCTCACAACTAATCACACACGCTGTTCCACAATATTTCCATTTCTATTGTTCCACATTATTTCCATTTCCGTTGTTCCACATTGTTTCCATTTCCATTATTCCGCATTATTTCCATTTCTATTTTTCCACATTATTTCCATTTCCGTTGTTCCAACTACACGTTCCACAACGTTCACCACAAAATGTTACCGCACAATTATACAACCCAAAAGCTTCACAATGATTCTCACATGAATATCAACTATCAACAATTTCACAACTAGCACAGGGCGATTTCACAAGGATGACAGTTAGCCATACATACCTGGAGTTGAATATCCCTTTATACCTTTAGTCCAACTCGCCAAGCAATCAAGAAGTCAATCCAGTTCATGAGCAACACTTAGGTTTTAAAAATTTAAACTCATAGATGTTACCCAATTCCCTTTCTACAAGATTTTAGGGTTTTGAAGACATGCATGAAGGTTTTATGAAGATATTTCAAAGCAAGTGTATGGGGTTCCCTTCCCAAGCTTAAATTCAAAATTTGGGGGAAATGGGTTTGGCATTTTACCTGAGAAATCAATAGAGAAGATAATGCACCAATAAATCTCCGAGCTCCAATGGTTTTGAAAGGCTAGATGATGAAGGATTCACATTCTCTCTCAAGAACCCTTTCTCCCTCTCTCTTATTGTGATCAAAATTGTGTTAAAAATGAGGGAGAATGTGTATTAATAAAAGGTGGGTCGGGTATAAAATATTAGAAAAATACCAGGCGAGCTCGTTCTGCGATGCACTCTGCGATCGCAACAGAAATGCGATCCGCAGAATGGATCACAGAAGTGGCTCAAGTTTCAAACCTCTCGTGTTGGGAATGTGGTGAATATGTAGTCCGCATTTGAGTTATGTAGTCGTAGAATGCACCGCAGAACTGACCTTCTAATTTCCTCAGGGATGATATGCGATCACTCTGCGGTCCCCATATTGATTATGTGATCGCAGATTTGACCGCATTTTCAACATCAAAATTTGGTTGCTCTTTGATTCACTCGGCGGTAGGAATGCGGTCCGCATAGCTGATCTGGGACCGTATTCTGGACCGCATTTTGACCATTACTTCACTCTGTGCATTATTTTGCACAAATCCAATTGTTGGAGAGGCATTTGAGTGGTAGTAGTAGCCTGGAGTGAGATTTCTATCCAGAGAAACCGAAGTAACCTTGGAGATGTCCGCAGGCTTGGAGTCTTATGTATCCTCTTCTTCAGTTGTTATCTCTTGTATTCGAGAAATACATTCTACATTATCTTTCAAAACATTGTATTTAGACAAATCTTTGTAGTTCGTGAGTTTGAGACTTAGTTCTTGGGTATAGGTTTATGTTGGAAATTTTTGTATTTATTTATGTTATTTAAAATTTAAGACTTCCGCTTATAATTTTGTTTTTCATTGCTTTTACTTAAATGCTGTAATTATTAAAAAGGGATATGTGTTCAATGGAAAGTAATGAGGTTGGCTTTCCTATTTCCTATCAGTAGGCGCCATCACGACCCCCAAAGGTGAAAAATCCGGTTCATGGCAAATTGGTTTCAGAGCACTAGGGTAGATGTGTCTCACAACTCACGGACAAAATAAAGTCTGAGGGATCGGCAGAAAGACGTCTGTATTTATCCTCCAGGGGGTAAAGAGTTAGGAACACTTCAAATTTGTTCTTTCTTCCCGTGCGTTCCCATTTCTCAAACACCGATTGAATTTCTACTCTATTCTTTCGCATATAGCGATAATATGTGCTTGTTCATCTACCGCCCAGCAGTTTAGGTAGGCCCAACTCAAGTGCTAGAGAGGTTCATTGTCACCTCTGTTCTTTAGGACATTCTAGTTTTATTGGTAGGCCTCACATAGTGTGTCATTTGAGTAGGTTTTTTTCCAGGGGTTCAGCCAGCGGTGACAGGTCAGCCGGGTATAGTAGCTCAGGCCGGGAGTACGATCACTTTTCAGGAGGTGGCCAATCTAGGCCATAGATTTGAGGTTGTTCTGCAACAATGAGGCAGTCACAGGTTAGATAAGATGCCCCGTCATGCATGCAGATTCTGCAGTACCTCATCTGGAGGAAGAGGTTCTTATGGTAGATGCCATTTTCCTAGGCCCTTTTAGTCAGCTCTCGATGTCACTCATGGTACTTCAGGTGGCTATTCAGGTCGACAGGGTCAGTCTTAGTTTCCTCAGCTGCAGCATTTGCATGAATACAGTGAGTGTGGTGAATATGGTCACATCAAGAGGGATTTCCCGAAGTTGAGTGGTTCTTAGTCGCATTATCCTGATCAGCAGTCTTTCAGTGCACCATCATCACCTATCGGTGCACCACCACTTCGTTATTCCCAACGGGCGAGGGCTTGTTTCACATGTGGCGATACAAGGCACATTGTCTGGTATTGCCCTCAAGCTTCTAGAAACTCTCAGCATTAGAGTTCTCGTGCTATGATTCAGGCACCGAAGGTTCCATAGCCTGCCCACCAGCTAGAGGTGCGGGTTGAGGTCATAAAGGTAGAGGTAGAGGTCATAGAGGTGGAGCTCAGACAACCAGAGGTAGAGGCCAGCCAGTTGCCGACCATCTCAGAGAGGCAGTTCAGAGTGGTGGGGCTTAGCCCCGATGTCATACTCTTCCAGCCGGGCCAGAAGCTGAGTCGGCAGATGCAGTCATTACAGGTACTATTCTGGTTTGTCATAGGGATGCTTCGGTGCTATTTGACCCTGGGTGTACGTATTCATGTTTGTCATCCTATTTCGCACCGTACTTGATCATGCCTACTAATGATTTGAGTATTCATGTTTATGTATCTACACCGGTGGTACTCTATAGTGGTCGATCGAGTTCATCGTTTCTGTGTGGTAGTGTTTGAGGGTCTTGAAACCCATGTTGATTTATTGCTCTTAGACATGGTGGACTTCAACGTTATATTAGGAATGTATTGGCTGTCCTCGTATCATGCTATTTTGGATTGCAATGCCAATATCGTGACTTTGGCTTTACCTGATTGGCTCCGTTTGGAGTGGAGAGAGACCTCATGTCGTACCACCAGCAGTTTTATTTCATATGTGAAAGCTCGATGCATGGTCGAGAAGGGGTGTTTAGCTTATTTGGCGTATGTTCGCTACTCTAGCGTAGAGGTCCCTTCTATTTTTCGGTACCCATGGTTCGGGAGTTTCTTGAGGTTTTACCTTCAGTCTTTCTAGGTATGCTGCCCGATAGGGATATTGATTTTTTTATTGATCTGGATCCGGGCACGTATCCCATTTCTATTATGCCGTATTGCATGGCCCTGCCAGATTTGAGTGAGTTAAATGATCAGTTGTAGGATTTTCTTGGGAAGGGTTTCATTAACCCAGTGTATCACCTTGGGGTGCGCCGGTGTTATTTGTGAAGAAAAAGAATGGTTCGATGAGGATGTGCATAGATTACCGGCAATTGAACAAAGTGATGATAAAGAATAAGTATCCACCGTCGAGGATTGACAATTTGTTCGACCAGCTTCAGGGTGCAAAGGTGTTTTCAAAGATAGATTTGAGATCTGGCTACCATCAGCTGAGGATTAGGGCGTATGATGTCCCGAAGACAGCATTCCGCACTCGGTATAGGCATTATGAATTCCTGGTCATGGCATTTGGTTGACTAATGCCCCAGCAGCATTTATGGAATTGATGAACCGAGTGTTCAGGCCTTATTTGGACTTGTTCATGATAGTGTTCATTGATGATATTCTGATATACTCCCGCAGCTAGGAGGAGCACGAGCAGCATCTCAGAGTGGTTCTTCAGACTCTGAAGGTTAGTCAGTTATATGCTAAAATCTCGAAATGAGAGTTTTGGTTGAGTTCAGTTGCATTTCTGGGTCATGTTGTTTCAGCAGAGGGTATTCAGGTGGACCCGAAGAAGATTGAGGCAGTCAAGAATTGGCCTCGACCAGCTTGAGCTATAGAGATTCACAGTTTCTTGGGGTTGGTGGGCTACTTTCGCCGGTTCGTGTAGGGGTTTTAATCTATTGCAGCCCCGATGACCATGCTGACCCAGGAGGGTGCCCAGTTGAGATGGTCAGACGAGTGTGAGGCAAGCTTTTAGAAGCTCAAGACAGCTCTGACTATGGAACCGGTGTTGGTTTTACCCATTCGTTCAGGGCCTTATACAGTCTATTGTGATGCTTCCCGTATTGGGGCTTGGTGCAGTATTCATGCAGGACGACATAGTTATTGCCTATGCTTTGAGGCAGTTGAAGATCCATGAGAAGAAGAATCTGTTTCATGATCTTGAGTTGGCGCCGATGTCCATGCTTTGAAGATTTAGAGGCATTATCTATATTGTGTGACGTGTGAGGTGTACACTGATCACAAGAGTCTTCGGTACTTGTTAAAGCAGAAGGAGTTGAATTTGAGGTAGATAAGGTGGTGAGAATTTTTGGAAAATTGTGATCTTACTATCTTGTATCACCTGGGAAAGGCCAATCTTGTGGCCGATGCATTGAGTAAGAAGTCCGCCAGCATAGGTAGTCTTGCTTATATTCCGGTCCGCCAGAGATCGCTCGCTTTGGATGTTCAGGCTTTGGCCAATCGTCTTGAGAGGTTGAAATTTGTGATCCTAGAAGAGTGCTAGCTTGCACGGTTTCTCGTTCTACTATATTGGACCCTATCCGTGATCGACAGTTTGATCATCACCATACGCGTGACTTGAGTCAATGCAATGTGCAGGTGCAGAGAAAATGAACTTATATGATTATGGTGTTTTAATATTGCAAGGGCGAGTTTGTGTGCCCAATGTTGATGGGATTCGAGAGTTAATCTTAGAGGAGGCCCATAGTTCTCAGTATTCTATTCACTCGGGCCGCTGCAAAGATGTATCAGGATCTGAGGCAGCACTATTGGTGGCGTAGAATGAAGAAATATATAGTTGCATATGTGGCTCGATATTTGAACTCTCCGCAAGCATGAGCATCAGAGGCCGGGTGGTTTATTCAAAGGATTCAGCTTCCCCAATGGAAGTGGGACATATTACCATGGATTTTGTTACTAGTCTCCCGTTGGCCTACAATAAGTTTGATGCGATTTGGGTTATTGTTGATAGGCTAGCCAAGTCTCGCATTTTGTTCCTTTTGCAGCCACTTATTCATCGGAGAGATTAGCTGAGATCTACATTAGAGAGATTGTTCGCCTACATAGGGTGCGGGTATCTATCATTTCGGACCAGGGTACACATTTTACCTCGCACTTCTGGTGAGCAGTTCAGTGAGAGTTGGGCACATAAGTTTAGTTGAGCATAACATTTCATCCTCAGACAGACAGACAGTCCAATCAAACTATTCAGATATTGAAGGACATGATCCGAGCTTGTGTGATTGACTTTCGAGGTTCGTGGTATCAGTTCCTGCCTTTAGTGGAGTTTGCCTACAACAACAGCTACCAGTCCAGCATTCGTATGGCCCGATATGAGGTTTTGTATGGTAGGCAATGTAGCTCTCCAGTTAGGTGGTTTGAGCCGGGAAACGTTTGGTTATTGGGTATAGATTAGTATAGAAGGTCTTGAACAATGTCAAGGTCATTCAGGATAGGCATTGGACAGCTCGGTCCAGGCAGAAGAGTTAGGCATATCGCAAGGTTCGAGATATAGCTTTCATGGTTGGTTAGCGAGTACTGCTCCGAGTGCCACCTATGAAGGACGTGATGAGAGTTGGGAATAAGGGAAAGCTTAGCCTAAGTGCATTGGTCCATTTGAGATTCTCGATCATGTGGGAGAGGTGGCTTATAAGCTTTCCATGCTCCTAGCTTGTTAGTCGTGCATCCAGTTTCTCATGTGTCCATGCTTGCGAAGTATCACGGCAATCCATCCCACGTGTTAGATTTCAGCATTATCCAGTTGGACAAGGATTTGTCTTATGAGGAGGAGCCGGTGGCTATTCTACAGTGGCAGGTTTGATAGATGAGGTCAAAGAGATTCCCTTCAGTGCGTGTTCAGTGAAGAGGTCGACATCCTGAGGCATTGACCTAGGAGTCTGAGTCAGATATGCGGAGCCATTACCCTCATCTATTTCCCGACTCAGGCACTTATTTCTCTTGTCCGTTTGAGGACAAATATTTCTTCTAGAGATGGATAATATGACGACCAAAAGGGTCATCGCCTATTTTCTCATTCATCTCGCGCTCCCGAGGCCATAAAAATCTCGTTCTTAGTTGCCTCGATTTGCATGTGCAGTCCGGGTGCGTAGCAGGAAAGCTAATATGCATTATGTGTGAAAATTGATGAATTTTGATGTTATTATGAATAAAGATAACTTTGATCAACATATTGGTTAAATGGATACGGACCCGTGATTTGACGGTCCCGGAGGGTCTGTAGAAAAATATAGGACTCGGGCATATGCCCGGAATCAAAATTCGATGTCCCGAGCCCGAGAAATGTAGTTTTAAAAGAATTTGTTTTTCTAAAATATATATGGAAATTTGAAATGAAAATGGACGAGAAAGTGTTGGTATCAGGGCTCTATATTAGTTTCGATGCCCGGTACATATCTTATATGTGGTTTGAGCGCTTGCTGTGAAATGTGGTTGAAATCGGATGTCATTTGACGTGTTTCTTACCTAAATAACTAAAAATGAAAGTTTACAAAGTTTGATGAAAAAGTGATGATTTTGAGGTTTGATTCCTCGCTTTGATGTTATTTTGGCAAATTTGATCACATGGTATAGTTGTTAGGATGTGGTTGAGTTAGTCTGTGTGAGGTGTTGGGAGCCTCGCTAGCGCGAGAGTATATTCGGAGGTGTTTGAAGTAGTTTCGGAGTTTGAAAATATCAAGCTTTTCTAACGCTGTAGCAAACCAAAGTGTTCTTCACGTCCGCGGTCTGCCTTACGCGATCGCGATGCATGTCGAGTCCATTCTTCGCATTCGCGGTCTATGTCCCGCGTTTGTGTAGACCCTGTATTTCCTTCAATGCGTTCGCATATCATCCATCGCGTTCTCATAGGCCAATTCCTTCGACCCCGAAACTTTCCCCTTCGCATTTGCAATCCTTCTCCCGCAAACGTTGCTTTCCAGTGTTTCCTCTTCGGGAATGTGACACTCATGTCGCAGACGTATAAGGTAAAATCCGCCTAGTCATTTTATTAAAATGTTCAAGAGAGTACATACAGGTTTAGTTTTTCACGAGCTCTCTTTTCCCCCAAGCTCTAGGAATCCATTAGTAACGACCCGACTGGTCGTTTTACTGTTTAGAACCCTGTTCCATAAACAATACCTCCCGCACTTGCATTAGATAAATTATGGCTTGCGGGAATGGGTGGTTCGGAAGTTAGAAGAGTATTGAATAAGAATCTATCCAATTATTCCATTAAGGTTTTCTAAATAGGCCAAGTTTGACTTTGGTCCACTTTATTGGGAAACGGACCCATATTCATGATTTTACGATCCTGGTGTCCGTAGGAAAATATGGGACCTGGGCGTATGTCCGAAATTGAATTCTAAGATCCCTAGCCCGAGTAATAAATTTTTATGTATAATTGTTAAATCAAAATTTTAAAGAATTAAATAATATAAGTATTCATTGAAATCCAAAGTATTGGGTTCGGATTCCGGTTCCGAATCTTGGTACAGGTCTGAAATATCAGTTAAGAGCCACACGTAAAATTTGGTGTCGATCCGAATAGCTTAAGGGCATTTCGACCCATTAAAAGAAAATTGAGAAATTGAAGTTCAATGATTTGAAACGTTGGGTTTTGGGGTGTGATTCCTCAATTTAACGTTGTTTTGAGTGTTTCGAGGGTTCGAGTAGGTGGGCCTCATGATTTGAGACTTGTCAGTATGTTAGGGCGGGGCTTGGGAGCCCCGAACGTCAAATGATCGAGGTTAAAGTGAAGTTAAAAATATAGAAAAGGGCTGAACCTTGCTGCTTCTTTCATATCAACATCTCCGGTTCTTGGACCGCTGATGCGGTCATTTAATCGCAGAAGCGAAATTGGGGTAGGCCATGGGGAACAACAGAAGCAACCTAGGGACCGCAAAAGTGGTTCCACTTCAGCGACCCTTAGACCGCAGAGCGGTCCAACCTAACAGGCCCAGGACCGTAGAAGTGGCCCATAATCCACAGAAGCTAAAATAGTTGGGGCAGAGGGGTTCATGTAATACGAACTCAACCCCATTTCCCTCATTTTTCATCAAACATTTGGGTAATTTGAGAGTTTGCAAGAGAGGGTTTCCACATAGGTTTGTAAGTAAGTAATTCTCTACACTCTTAGCTTGAATACACGCATAATAGGTAGATTAAACACCAAAAATTAAGTAAAATGAAAGGTTAGAGCTAGACCTAGGGTTTTAGTAAAACTAAGATTTAACTATGTAATTTACTATGTAACGAACTAGAAGTCATATAACTGTGATCCTTAGATTGTAGAGAACGACTTTCTTCAAAAAATATCAGAATCCGGGCACGTGGGCCCATGGTAGGAATATAAGAAAGTTGTGGGAAAGGTTGGGAAATCACTTTAATAGCTGGAATTCGACCTTGTAATCCTTTATTAAAACGTTCTTACGTTGTTTAATTAGTTTGTGCTTGTTCGGCTTCGCATTGACGGTGTTGGGCTTGTTCTTGATATTGGAAGTGCGTTTCGGTGCAAGGTTAGTCTCCTTTCTAACCTCGTAAGAGGGAAGTGTCCCCTTAGGACTAATAAATGACAATTTGCTATTAAATGTGGGGGCTACCTACGTACTAGGTGACGAGAGTCCACGCGTAGCTACTATGATATTAAATATTTGGGTAGTTTAGGACCTACATCATTCCTAATTTGAGATACCTTTATTTGAACGGAAAAGGGTCAGAACTGCCCCTAACGTATTGGCGCCAGTATAAAAATGCCCTCCGTTAACCTATTTCGAAAAAAATGCCCCTACCGTTGGCATATTTGTGCCCCTAACGTATTGACTCTAGTTTAAAAATGCCCCTGCCGTTAGGGGCACAAATATGCCACATTTTTAACTGTAGGGGCATTTTCTTCAAAATAGGTTAATAGAGGGTATTTTTAACCTGGAGTCAATACGTTAGGGGCAGTTCTGACCCTTTTCCCTTATTTGAATTATCGATATGATATTTTATGATATGCTAGAGACTATAGAGGAATGAAAAGTGAACATATGAACATTGTTGAACATTGTAATGATTTGCTTGTGTATGAATGAGCCTTTGTGTGCATTCTTGATGTTCCCTTGATATTTGTGGATCGGTCTGATCGCCTCGGTGAAATAGATGCATCTATGGTTCGGGCCGTTCGACCCTCGGAAGTGCACAACTGATATTCTGTTGGAGCGGGCCGTTGACCTCGGCATGATTGTGCATGATATATATGCTTGAGTTTAGACATTTCATGATTAATTGATAAGTATGTGAAAGAAGGGGAAATGATAAAAGAAATATATTTAACAGCATGATTTTGACTTCTATTGTAACTGTTGTTTAATTGAATTATCCATGCTTTATATTGTACTTCATTATTACGATATAATCTTGACCTAGTAGGTATCAAGTCGACCTCTCGTCTCTACTTCTTCGAGACTAGAGAGGATACTTTCTGAGTACATATTTTTGATGTAGTCATGCTACGTTTCTGTACTTAAATGTAGAGGGTCTGAGGCTTATTCATCTAGTTTTCTATCCGGTGCGTGCCAGTGAGTTTCAGTAGGGACTTCTACGGTGAGCTATTTCCCTTCCTACACCGCTCAGTAGACGGATGGAGTCTTCTTTTGTATTTATATGTCTTTCCTTATTTCAAATAGTAGGACAGATATATACTACTAGATGCTCGTGGCACCAGGTCTTGGCACACATAAGCATTAGTAGGCTTATTCTGGGTTGTAATATTATATTACTTACCGCGTTTTTCTTTTTTTATATCTAAACCCAAATTTGAAATGATATTTCATTTGATTTCAAGAAAAATCAATATGAGTTGTTGGAAATGTTCTGCAGTGGCTTGCTTTGAAATGGAGTCGGGCGCCCTCTCAACCTATTATGGAAATGGGTCATGACAACATGGTATCAGAGCACTAGGTTCAGTAGGTCACACAAGTTACGGGCAAAACCTTATAGAGTCTTGTAGATCAGTGCAGAGATGTCTGTATTTATCTTTGAGAGGATATAGGGTATTAGGAAAGACTGCTCTTTATTCACTTCCGATCGTGCAGTGATTGATGTACTAAATTTCCATTTTTATTCTCTCATAGATGGTGAGGACTCGTACCGCCGATGTTCTGGACCCGGGAGCAGCTTGTTCCCCCGTTGCTAGAGGCCAAGGTAGAGGCAAGGGGAGGGCACCGGACCGTGGTAGGGGATGAGGGTGCCCTAGAGCCATTTCAGTCATACCACCAACAGTCCCTGCGAGGGATGTCATTATTGAAGAGCATGGTGTGGTACCTACAGCTTAGCCGACCCCGGCAGATTTCATGACAGCACCAGGATTTCAGGAGGTCATGGGCCGCATGCTTCAATTCATGGATATTATGACTCTGGCTGATTTATTTCCAGCGGATTCAGCTACTTCACAGGCAAGAGGGGGAGCACAGACCCCTACTTCTCATTCCCCGGGTCATACAACCACAGTTTATCATAACTCCGGGTGCACTACCTGCAGATGGGGTTCAACAAGTTGCTGCAGTGGAACCCCAGCCCAGGCCAGCTGCGGACGGCGACCCACAGAAGTGATTGGACAGATGGACCAGATTACACCCTCCAGTCTTGGGGGTGAGCGTCATGAGAATGCCCAGAATTTCATTGACAGGTGTAGGGATAGACTGCACAACATGAGGATATTGGAGTGGCATGGAGTCGACTTCACTACTTTTCAGCTGGAAGGCAGGGCCCGTAGATGGTTTCAGTCTTATGCACCTAACATGCGTTCCTCCTATCACTTGGGATCAGTTCACTCAGTTATTCCTTGATCGGTACATTCCACCTTCTGAGAGGGAAGTGATGCATCATCAGTTTGAGAACCTGGAGTAGGGTCAGATGTCAGTGACCGATTACATCAGATGTCAATGCTGCTCAACAACCGGATGGAGTCTTCTTTTGTATTTTTGTTGTCTTTCCTTATTTTAGACAGTAGGACAGAGATATTATTGTATATTCTACTAGATGCCCGTAATTGTGATACCAGGTCTTGGCGCACACACGCATTAGTAGGCTTATGCTGTGTTGTAAGATTATATTACTTGCCGTATTTCCCCTTTTTAGTTCTCAACCCAAATTTGAAATGGTATTTCACTTGATTTCTAGAAAATTCAATATGAGTTATTGGAAATGTTCCGCAGTGGCTTTCCTGGCAATGGAGCCGGGCGCCCTCACAACCTTTATGGAAATAGGTCGTGACACCATTGAAGCCCCCATTCTTCAAGACCACTTGGCTTAGTTAATCCCCACTCATTTTATTCATTTTCTTTTATTAATTAGTGAATTCCTATGCTTAAATCACATAGATTAGGGTGGAAGTTAGGGGAATTTGGTAGAGTTAGGGCTTTTCAATTTTCTTTGTTTTAGACCTCGTTTTGAGGTTTAATTTGAAAATAAATTGTATATCCGGGCTCGTGAGGGAATTAGTGATATGAATTTGGTCCGAACCTCGTGTTTCGACCAATCGGTCCCGGTGTCGATTTTGGAATTTTTGGAAGAAAGGTCGGAAATCTATAATTAGGCATCGGGTTTGATTTGTTTAGCTATTATTGATATTATAAAGTCATTATTTCATAGATTTGATTGAGTTGGAGCCGAATTTGAGAGGAAAAGCGGTCGTTGTGGATTGACTTAGCCATTGAGTTGAGGTAAGTGTTTGATCTAACTTTGGCTTGAGGGAATATGAGTTGAGTCATATTTGCTACTTGTTATGTGTGGTGTCCGACGTATAGGCATGGTGGCGAGTATCTACACATTGGGGGTCATGCATGACTGTGAGCCCTAAATTGCTAAATTGTTGTATTCTTATTTGTTGCATACGAGAACTTGGTTGAAGCTTTTTGAAACTCAGCATTTGTATCAATTGTGATAAGTAGAAATTGCATAAGTTTGGTTATAGCTGGATCTCCCTTGCCGAGATAGTTTATTATATTATCTTGTTCCCTTCCCGGGATTGTTTATTATAGTATCTTTCTTCCTCACTGGGATTACATTGTGTACTATGTAGAAAGAAATGGGAGCGGGTGGTACGCCTACCACGTTATATTATGAAATAGGATCGAGTGGTATTCCTACCACGTGATATTATGAAATTGGATCAGGCGGTACGCCTACCACGTGATATTATGAAATGGGGTCGAGTGGTACACTTACCACGTGATGTTAAGAAATGGGATCGAGTGGTACGCATACTACGTAATATTATGAGAAATGGGTCCGAGTTGCACGCTTGCGACAAGATAAAAATTAGAAGTGACAGTTGTATTTATATTTATTCCGTGTGAAAGTTAAATTGTAGTATTTCCATAATATTTCTGAGATTCTGTTTTCATCTGTTCCTCCAAAGCATGTTTCCCCCTCCCAGCTATAATTGTTTAGTTCTATTGTTTCTCTGTTGTATTTGTGTGTCTGTGTCTAGATATATATATATACATATATATATATATACATATATATATATATACATATATATATATACATATATATATATGTATATGTATATATATATATATATATATATATATATATATGTATATATATATGTATATGTATATATATATATATATATGTATATATATATATATATATATATACATATATATATATATATATCTGCAAAGGTTTATTTGGATTCTGGTCCTAGCCTCGTCACTACTTCGCCGGGGTTAGACCAGACACTTACTAGCACATAGGGTCGGTTGTGCTGATGCTACATCTGTGCATCTTTTTGCACAGATCCAGGTGATGGAGAGGCATTTGAGTAGTAGTAGCAGCCTGAAGCGAGCTTTCTGTCCAGAGACACCAAGGTAGTCTTGGAGACGTCCGCACGGACGGAGTCTCATCTATCCTCTTCTTTAGTTCTCATCTTTTGTATTCGGGATAGACATTCTACATTTTCTTTCAACATATTGTAGTTAGAAAAATCTTAGTAGTTTGTGAGTTTGTGACTCCAGCTCTTGGGTATAGATTCTTGTTGGAAATTTCTGTATTCATTTCTGTTATTTAAAATTTAATACTTCCACTTATAATTTTATTTTTCATTGTTTTACTTAAATGCTATAATTATTTAAAAGGGATATGTGTTCAATGGAAAGTAATGAGGTTGACTTCCCTAGCTCCTATTAGTAGGCACCATCACGACCCCCGAAGGTAGGAAATTCGGGTCGTGACTGATAAAGTCCTTGATTAAATTTTGAGATTTGTCATTGTGATAAAGATCACGATAATGAGAGAAACTTCTCTTACAATTTAATCTCAATTTGTTCTTGATCATAGAATTATTAATTTTGACATTAGTAATCCAGTTAGATCAATATTTACGTGATCGTATTTTGGGATAAAGATTAGTTGATTTCATTACCTAAATTACATAGATAGATGATGCATATATAGATATGATCATTGTATCGACTCATTGGATAACTCCTAATGGTTACCATAAGCTGTCAAAAGGATATTCTCTTGAAAAATGTGATGCAACTGTTTCCTTTGACCTGAGATCGTCATAGTAATTAACAAGTTATTTGTGCTTTAATACCATACACCTATGGCCCTAAGGCGTTAGATTAAAGGATATTCGGCATGATTAAATACTTGTAGAATTAATGATTGGTCAAGATGGAATCTTTTAATTCTTGGTAATGAGTTTAAGCTCCATGTTTTCATGAACTATAAACGACCAAACTAAGATCTTGGCCAGGGAAATTGAATGAAAGAAGAGAAGAGTTTCTTAGGTCATTCAATGGTCAATTATATTTGACATGAATACATAGTTGGTTGCCTATTTCGTTTCATAGTTGAACCATATCCTAGGGTGACCCATAGCTATAAGGACAGAAGGAATTACTACATTATTCTTCTATTGATTCTTGAAAGTAAATTGTATACGTAATTTTATCCAACCGCTAAGGAGTGTTACTAGACGCCACCCTTGATTAGTATATTAATGTGATAAATTTACTACCGGATTAGTATTGAACTTATGGGTCGCACACTAACTAGTGTTTTGATATTTGCTAAAGGATTAATTACTTTATTATTTGATAATTAAATTAAGGAATTTAATTAGTTAAATAAATTTAGTTATTATTCTAAGTGAAATATTATTATACTCTTTGCTAGTTAAGAGATTATAATTAATTGTGTGAACCAATTGAATTTTTTATTTGGGATGGAAAATTAATTTATATCTCTTGGTTAAAATAAATATGTGATATATATAATTAATATTATTTAAACAAAGTATGCATATAATATATTAATGAAAACTTATTTGGTAAACCCACTATAGAGTTGGACGGACACAAAAATTCAAAAAGGACGTGAGACTAATTCAAACCCATTATTAATGGGATTGACATTATATTAAATATACTAGCTAATTCTCATAATCCAATTCAATTGGAATTGAATCAATTGAACTGGAACGTCCAAGCTAACCGCGGCAGATGTTATCCTATTAGGAATGGGATACGATTTTCCAATCGGAAAAATTCGAAATTTTATGGAAAATGAAATTGTAAGAAGGAACAGAAGCAGTAGAAGAACGTGAGAGGAAGTATGAGATACAAGATAGAGATGGGGAAGAAGGAGAACAAGAAAGCATCAGGTTTATTATTCACACTAAGTCAAAATGAATATACAAGTGTATTCACATGTCTAACTAATTTAACCATCTACTCTATTCCTATTGGTGGAGTCTATTAAGGGAAAATACTAAACTACCCTTAAGTAACCCCTTTCTAAACACTCTCCCTCAAGCTAGCAACTGATAAAAAGTTTAAAGTTCCAAGATTGGAATTGCGATATTCATGTTGAACCCTATTTAGACCATTAGTCAGAATGTTAGCAGGTTGATCTCTAGTAGGAATATACTTTGCTATTATCAATCCTTGCACGAATTTTTCGTTAATGAAATTACAGTCAATTTCAATGTATTTGGTACGTTCATGATAAACTGTATTTGCTGCAATCTACGTAGCTGCTTTGCTATCACTGTACACAAATAGGTTGGTTGACAGAAATTCTCAGTTCTATTACTAGACCAACTAGCCATTAATTCTGCTACTGTTGAAGCAAGGCTCCTATTTTCAGCTTCTGCTGAACTTCTGGAAACAGATGTTTGTTTGTTTGATTTCCAAGAAACAAGAGATTCACTAAGCTCAATCAAATAACCAAATACAGATTTCCTAGAATATGGACACGCTGCCCATTCTGCATAACAGTATGTTGTAATTTCAGTATTATTTGTACTGGATAAGAGAATTCCTTGTCATGGTTGTTGTTTTAGATACCTCACAATTCCTAGTGGTGATTCCATATAAGATCTTTTTGATTTTTGTAATAATTGGCTCAATGTTTGAACACTGAATGCAATGTCTGGTTGAGTCATCGTTAGACAGAGAAATTTACCAATTAGTCTTTGATATGGATTCAGATCTATTATCTCTTCATCTTTATCATTCACTTATTTTCCTTTGTTTGTATGTTCATCATACTCCATTGTTGTTAGCTTCATATTGAAGTCAAGAGGAGTTATGGCAGATTTGGCTACTCCCAAGCCTGTCTCTAAAATCAACTCTAAAGTGTATTTTCTTTGATGAATTAGTATTCCTTGACTAGATCTTGCAAATTCAATGCCTAAAAAATATATAAGTTCACCCAAGTCTTTCATTTTGAATATTTGTTGTAGTCCAGCCTTAGTTTCTTCTATTAGTTTTAGGTTGTTTCCAGTAATAAGCATATCATCAACATACATTGACAACATAGTAACACCTTCTGCAGTTTTCTTGGAGAATAAAGAGTGATCATATTGACTTTGAATAAATTTAGCTTTTAATAAAGCCTCAGCCCTAGTTTATTCTATTAGTTTTAGGCCGTCTCCAGTAATAAGCATATCATTAACATATATTAACACCATAGTAACACCTTCTGCAGTTTTCTTGAAGAATAGGGAGTGATCATATTGACTTTGAACAAATTTAGCTTTAAATAAAGCCTCAGTGAGCTTTGCATTCCATTGCCTTGGTGCTTGCTTTAATCCATATAAGGGTTTAATTAGTCTACACACTAGTTTTGTTTCCCCCTGACTATTAAATCCTTGAGGTAGTTCCATATATATCTCATCATGTAAATCCCCTTCAAGAAATGCATTGTATACATCCATTTGATGTATATTCTACTGTTTAGTAGCAGCTAGTGCTAGCACAGTTCTAACAGTTTTCATCTTTACCACCGGAGAAAATGTTTCTTCATAATCAATTCCCTCCTTTTAACTGAATCCTTTTGCAACCAATATTGCCTTGAACCTTTCTATTTCTCATGTAGACTTGTATTTTATTTTGTTGATCCACTTGCATCCTATACGGTATTTTCCTTTAGGTAGTGTGACTATATCCCAAGTTTGATTATTTTGTAAGGCTTCAATTTTATTTTTCATAGCTTCTAACCATCTAGGATCCTTCATTGCTTCATGATATGTTGTAGGCTCAAAAATAGAAGATGAAGAAGTAGTTAATTACTGATAAGTAGGAGATATATTTTCGTATGATATGAACTTAGATAATGCATAGGGTTTATCTTGATGTATGTTTAATGAAACAAAATTTTTCATCCAAAGTGGTGGTCTCTTGTCTCTACGTGATTTTATCAATAAATTAGTCTGTTGTATATTAGTGACTTATGAATGAGAAATATCAGTAGTTACCTCAATTGGTGTATGTTGTTGTAAGGCTTCAGAAGTGATCTTAATTGTGTTGAATTTGAGCTTTGTTGATTTGAACCTTCTGTGTTGTGAATGTCCTAAGCTTGTTCTATTGGAACATTAATATTCTCAGCTTCATTTGTTTGAACAGTGTTATGACTCTCAATGTTGAATTGGCAGAATGTAGCATCTGGTATTGACTAAAGGCTATTATTTGTGAACATAGGTATACTTTGCCTTTGATTGAGAGTTTTTAATGGAAAAACATCTTCATTAAAGATAACATCTCTGTAAACAAAAAAGGTTTTGTTACTCAAATCATAAAGTAAATATCTCTTTTGAGAAGTTGCATACCCCATGTGTATGGCTGCCTTGGACCTTGGCATTAATTTATCTTGTTCTTGTACTATTTTTGCAAATCATAGGTATCCTAGTACTTTGATATGTTTTAGAGAGGGCTTCTTTCAGTATAACCTCTCATAAGATAACATGTTAGCCAAGACACAACTTGGCATTCTATTAATCAAATAGGCTGCAGCCAACACACAGTAACCCCAACATTTTGTAGGTATATGCCCTTGGAATCTAATAGCTCGTAAGACTTCTAAAAAATGTCTATAATTTCTTTCAACAATACCATTCTATTGTGGTATGTAGGCACAAGTAGTTTGATGAACTATTCCAAGACTAGTAAATAGTTTGCTGCATTTTGTATTGACAAATTCAACACTATTGTCACTTCCAATGACTTTAATTGTTTTGTTGAACTGAGTTTTTACAAACACTATGAATTGTTGAATAACCGTGCACACATCAGACTTGAGTTTGAGTAAAAACAACCATATATTTCTGGAGAAGTCATCTACCACAGTTAGAAAGTACTTGTTTCCATCAAATGTAGGCCCTTTGTAAAGACCCCAAATGTTTACATGTATTATATCAAAAGAAGCAGTAGATTTAATGGAACTAGTAGGAAAAGGTTACCTTGTTTGCTTTGCACATGGCATACAACGTACCCATTTATTCTTTCTGTTATAACCTCTACATTAACAGGTAGTAACTTCCAAAGGACATTTGTTGATACATGTCCAAATCTTTTGTGCCACAACTCTATATCCTCTGTTGAGTTCATCTCATACCCAGTTGCACCTTCAGAAGCTGCTAGAGTAATCTCAGTAGACTTGTTTCCTTCTATTTGATTTCGTAAAATGTATAGCCCATCATTTTCTCTATCAATTGCTTTCACCTTCCCAGTGAAGAGTTCCTGAAAAATGCAAAAATAAGAAAAGAAAGCTACTGAGCACCTCAATTCTTTTGTCTGTTTAAAAACTGAAAGAAGATTAAATTTGAATTGAGGGATATATAACACATTAGTTATTGTGTCTCTATTAGATATTGTACTGTCTCCAATGTGTGTAACCTGAGTAATATCTCCATTAGGCATGTAAACTCTTTATGGATACTGAGATTGTACTATAGTTGACTTATCCAACAAGACTAAATCTTCTACCATATGATTGGTAGCTCCAGTATCTATTATCCACTCTTTAAAAAACGTAGAGGTACCTCCTACATTTGCACTAGAAGTTTGTCCATTAGTGTTACTGTTTAACAACTGAAGTATCTGCTCATAATGCTCTTTGGTAAATGTACAGCTGGTTAGTTGGCCTTGTAGATTTAGCTGACTATTTATTTTTTGCCCCAAAGACTGATTTTCAGTACCTATCTGTCAAGATCCTAAACCGGGTTATGATGGCGCCCATCACATTGCTAGGCAAGCCCGACCAATCACAGTCACGTTTTGATCTACAAGCTCACATACTTAATTCACAAATCGTTAAAAATGAAGAGAAACATCCGCAATTTCAGCAGTTATATATAGAAAAAATACCAACAACCAGCACATACCAACTTCCCACATATATGGGGATCATGAGTCAAGAGACTCTACCAGAATAGCGTAATGATACTAAAATATATCATAATTTGAATACGCTGATATATCAAAATACAGAAATTAATGGAGGAGTCCTGTGGACGCCAAGTAGCTACCTCGACAAGCTCCAGAAAATACTCTGAAGAACAACTGAAAGATCAACTCTGCCCTGAGGTACCTGGATCTGAAACACAAGGTGCGAAGAGTAAAGTGAGTACTTCTAACTCAGTGGTAATAGACATGTGTAATGATATTGAAGGCAAGAAATCCCAATACACAACACAATGAAGCTACAACAATGTTTCTATTCTTTTTAACATTGTAAATCTCAATAAGCAGTAACAGGTAAAGCAGACAAGTGTAAATGCATGAATGCAATGCAAAGATAAACATGAATAATACGGCGCGTTGCCAGATTCATTTGGGTACCCGCGCTCACTATGGGGGTTCACACTCCGGAGGCGCTCCTACAGCCTAAGCGCAATATCATAGTAACATACGCTGCGGCACGCAGCCCGATCCACTATCAAGCCAGCTACATGCATGAAAGCCTCACAGGCATATATAATTTACCATTTTTAGGTACGTTTATCAGTAATTATAGAATTAGGCGTTCAAAACCTCATAATTTATACATCATATTTACATAGTGTTCTAGCTCAGGATTTATATCATGAAAACATGCTACAATTCATAGAAACAGTGATAACGATCCTCAAGGGATCTAAATAACCGGAACGCAGCCCAAATATATCCATAACCATCCAAGTAGGAGGTTTACCGACTCATTTATAGCCAACAACACAGTACAATGCCAATCGGTCGGACTAAGCCATAGTCCCCAATCACAATCGACCCCGCACTCACCGTAGAGTACGTGTTTTGCTTCAATACAGCTTCACAGTGTGATATACTGGGTTTCAAACCCTCAGGTCATCATCCACATCTATTACTCACCTCGAACCGTCTCCGAGACTCGTCCGCTATGCCTTTCCCTCTAGAATCAACCTCCGCGGGTGCAAAATCTGATCAAAATCAAGAGGAATACATCACAATAGGCTAATGGGACATAACCCAATCGAAATAACTCGAAATACACCCAAAAAATGAAGTTGGAAAAACCCGAGCCCCATGGACCACCTCTCGAAAAATTACGAAATTCATATTTTCGGAATCCTTGTCTCACCACGAGTCCATACATATGAAGTTTATCAAAATCGAAGTCCAATATCCCCTTCAAATTCAAAATTTTCAATACCGAAAACCAAGCCCTAAATTCTCCAATTTCTACCCAATTTTCACATATTTAGATGATGATTCTTCAATAAAATCATGTAATTAGCTCATAAAACTTACCTCAAGTCGAAACCTAGGTGAAAACCTCTTACTCCCTCCTCCAATAACTCCAAAATGTGCCCAACAATGGTGAAATATTATATTTGCTCGCAGATGAAAAATGATAATTTAACCCTTCTGCCCATCTCAATTTTCGCATAAGCGGTCTCGCCTCCGCTTATGCGGATACCCCTTTTGCGACCCTTGACTGCGTTTGCGGTCTAGCAAATTCCTCCTGGGACCGCTTTTGCGGTCAACTACCGCTTACGCGGTCAAAGCCTATGCGGTCCTCAATTTGCTTGCGCGATCCAGCCATCCCTTCATTTTCCACTATTGCGGCTCACCCACCGCTTCTGCAGTTGCCGCATTAGCGGCTTCCCTTCCGCAGAAGCGGAAATACCATAAGCCACCTCTTGTTCTCATGCAACAAACTCCAAAAGCGCTGATCAACCATCCGGAAATACCCTGAGGCCTCCGAGACTCCACTCGAAAACACCAACTTATTCCGAAACATTATGCGAACATGTTCCAATCATAAAAACACAACCATTAACATAAAAATCATCAAATCACGACAGGTTCAAGCCTAAGTTCAACTATAACATCTGAAACTCACATTCGATCAAAAACCCGACCAAATAATGTCCGATTGACCTGAAAATTTGCAGACATATAAAAATTCACCTAACGAAGCTACAGAAACTCTTTGAATTCCATTCCGACCCCCGAATAAAAATCTCACCTATCAACCGGAATTCGCCGAAATTCAAACTTAGCCAATTCAAGCCTAATACTACACCGGAACTCCAAATTTCATTCTATTTTCACTCCTAAGTCATAAATCAGCGCCTGAAGCTAGCCGAATTGTCGGAAATCCATTCTGAGCCTTATAACTCATGAGTCAACATCCGGTTGACTTTTCCAAACTATCCTTCTCTTAAAGAGACTAATTGTCTCAATTTCCATCTAAACTCTGACTGAATCACTTCAAACTCTACAAATACATATAATGGGGCATTTAGAAGCATAAAATGGGAAAACGGGGAGCTAACGCACGTGACGATGGGTCGGGTCGTCCCACTATCAATCCAGAGAATTGCCGAAACATATTTCTAGTAGCTTGATTGTTTTGCACATTATCTTCATTTAGGACATTATAGGCAGCTTCATTGTTGAATCTTGTACTTCCTGCATTTCCATTGTTTTGAGGTGTAGATTTAGCCATTGAGTTTTAAGCATTGTAATTCCCAACTCCCCATTTCTTTCCGAGTTAATACTCCGGTGGATATCCCACAATCTTGTAAAAATTTTCTTTGCTATGCCCTTTGCGTTTGCAGAAATTACATTGAACATTATAATTTTTTTCATATTTTCTTATTGAACCTTTGATTTCCACCTGTTCTTGAGTACATAGCCACCTCATATTAATCAGATATGTTTATTGGATTTTAACCTAACAATCCTGCTGAAGCTGCTACAATTTTTTGACTCTTGTCACTAATTATCATAGTATATGCCTTATTCACATAGGGCATTGGACTCATTAACAAAATTTGACTTCTTTCTTGACTATACAGTCATTTAAACCCATCAAGAACTGAAACAACTCCAGTTTCTGTAGATGTATTATAAAATCCCTCGACTTTTCACAATCACAGCCAGGTGAGGGAACCAATGCTTCAAACTCTTCCCATAAGTCCTTTAATTTTGAAAATAAACAGAAACAGATCCAGATCCTTGACATAAGGTAGCAATTTCTTTATGAAGATTGAAAGATCTCGCACCATCTATTTTATTAAATCTTTCCAACATGTCATCCCACACATCCTGTGCACTAGAAGCATACATAATTCCACCTAGTAGTCCACTAGCAACATAATTCATAATCCAAGAAAGAACGATTACATTAACTATTTCCCTATGATTCCATAACATTTCTGGGAATTTATCTTTAGTACAAGAAACATCTACTAGCCTCGATTTGTTTCTCCCCAACAGAGCTACCCTCATCGATCTAAACCAAATAGAGCAGTTTTCAATATCTGTTAATTGGAACGAAATGATTTGAATTCCACTGACATCTGTTGGAGACAGAAATAATGGGTGATTGTTATCTATTCCACGCATTTGATTCACCCCTAACACACGATCTATAGGAACTGGATTAGTTGCATGTGCCTCATTAGCTTGATTTGGTAGAACTACTATTATTTATCAAGAAACTTAAAAAAGAATTAAGAAGGAATGAGTAAACTGATGAAAAATTGATCTATAGTGGATCGCACACTAGAATTTATTAGCAAAGCTCTGATACTATGAAATTATATGAAGGAATAGAAGTAGTAGAAGAACGTGAGAGGAAGAATGAGATACAAGATAGAGATGAGGAACAAGAAGAAAGCATCAGATTTATTATTCAGATTAAGTCAAAATGAATATACAAGTGTGTATTATATAACCTCCACATGTCTATCTAATTTAACTACCTACTTCATTTCTATTGGTAGATTCCATTAAGGGAATCTACTAAACTACCCTTAAGTAACCCCTTTCTCAACAGAAATTATACAAAGTTTATTTTTGGAATAAACATTTACCTTAGGTAAATAATTACCTCAACCAAACAGGAAAAGGGTTTGCATATGATGCTATATAAAGGGTGTTGGAGAACATTTGCCGCATAATATTTATTTGAGAAGAAAATCCACTTTGTGAAAGTGAGAGTGCAATACAAAGGCAAGAGAGAAAATACAATTATAAGAAAAGTGTTTCTTGTAATTTGAGGTGGGATTTTTGAGAGAAATTTCAACATAATATTCTTTGTTCGATTTGTTCACGAGTTTCATAAATCAAAGGGTTGATAGCAAGGATCAGTCTCGGTATGGATACGCATAGAGTCTTCGCACTATCGAAGAATATAAAACGAGCCTTTCTTCACCAGGTACGTCTTAGATCAGATATATTGACATGTAAATAAATTTTAAACATGAAAAGATTTGCCTAATAGGGTTATTGTCTTCCGCTGCATGTTACGAATACCTATATACAATCCTTCAGTGGTATCAGAGCCAGGTTTATTGTGTCTAAAATTTATTTGTGAATAGGTTACATGATTCTATTGTTATTTTTAATTGTTATTAGTTCATGAGATGTTAATTAATAATAATATTCTGGCATGAATTATTTTTATTTGATATATCTTATATATAAGATAAACATGTTAGAATATGTTGAATTTCATTATATGTCACATGCTTGTTCTTTACATAATTTTTAATTATTTATTACATGTGATGTAAATCAATTTTGGACTAAGCATGTAGATAATTTGAACTAAATTCACATGCTATAAAAGATTTGATCTTCATGTTATTAAAAACTGTTTTAGCAACGCTCTAACTAAAATTTGAGTTCTTAAATAATAATATATAAGATATTTAATTATAGAGCTATCCATCAAGGTAAATAATTTTACTTATTTCTTGTTTATATGGAGCGGTTTGACTACCAAGAGACTCATACTTCGAGAATATATAAAAATTATTTATTGCATTATATGTATGAACTGAAAGAATTATGAATTGAAAGAGTTATTCAATTTTTCACTAGACGCCTGGACTACCCGGGGGAGTATAAACTATTAATAAGTTGTTTGCTATGATGATGGTTGAAATAAACTATTCCAATAGGATCAACCTGACTACCAGGGGGCTATTTGACATAGAGCTATTTAAGGAAGTTATATGGGATACAATTGGTAAGAGCACCTATCTTTAAAATATATGTGAGAAACGACTTCACTTTCAAGGGGCTCATACATATTATTAAAGAATTCCTTTACTCCACTAAATAGAAATAAAGAACTCGTAAACCATAACAAGGGTAAATAATTAAAATAATTAGTGAAAATATCATTTAGATAAAAGTCCATGTCTTTATGATATATGCAAATATGTTCTTATATCATTACCTTTTTTTCTATATTTTAGATTTCTCAATATGTCTGTTATATTACGGCGTGAAATACTTAAGACCAACAAATTAGTAGGACCAAACTTTGACGAATGGTATAGAAATTTAAGAATTGTTCTCATGCATGAAAAGCTCATTGATGTGATTGATAAGACTGCAAAAATATAGTCCCACTAGAGAATGAAGTTCAAGGCACCAATATTTATTAGAACCACTTGGATAAATGCCTTGCTATTAAAACATCATTCTCGTTTCTATGAGTTCTAAACTCCAGAGAAAACATCATAATATGGATCCAACCTCAATCATTCAATATCTTAAGAAGATGGTTGATACACAATTGGACATTGAAAACTCTCCAGCTGGACCCCTTGTTAATCATGTGATTGTTCTTACCGAAGAACATGAGAATTTGGGATACAAGCTTGGTGAAGAGCTTTCTGAAGATTTTATCTTGCAGTCAGTATAAGATGCTGAATATTTTCACTGTAGAAGAAAGGGCAATTGCAAGGAGTATCTTGCAACTCTAAAGGATAAGAAACAAAGTGAGACATTAATGAAAAATATGTTTAAGGTTTCTTTAGCTACTACTAGTTATTCACTATAGGTATTAGATACCGGCAGTGGTTATAACATCTAAAATATGTTGTAAGGGTTCAAGATAAGTAGGAAACTAAAGAAAGAGGAAGTTATCTACAAGTTAAAAATTGTGCAAAAGTTGCGGCCGTAGATGTAGGATAAATTTATTTAATAATACCTATGGGCAAAGTACTTATGTTGGATGATTGTTGTTACGTTCCTACATTTGTTTCGAACATCATTTCAGCTTCTATGACAGACAAACATGGTTTTTGTATTAACATAGGCAATGGTATTTGCTCTATTTATTATGGTGATAATTTATATGTGAATGGCTATCTCCAACATGAAGTTTATGTCTTACCTAATGTGAATGCTAATTCGATTATGCATGTTTCAAGTCTTACGAGGAAAAGAGATGATCATATAAATCAAACATACCTTTGGCATTGTAGGCTTGGTCATATTGAAGAGAAAAGAATTAACAAGTTTTACAAGGAAGGGTACCTTGACAAGTATGATTTTGAATAATATCTAACTTGTGAATCTTGTCTCAAAGGAAAAATGACCAAATCTCCATTTACTGAACGTGGAGAAAGAGCTTATGAATTATTGGGACTAATTCATACATATGTTTGTGGGCCCATAAAACTCCAAGCAAGAGGTGGATATTCTTACTTCATCACCTTCACTGATGATATGTCAAGATATGGATTTGTGTATCTTATGAAACACAAGTCTGATCTTTTGAAATGTTCAAAAGATTCCGTAGTGAAGTTGAGAATCAGATTGGTAAAAGTATCAAAGTACTAGGTCTGATAGAGGTGGAGAATATCTTAGTAAGGATTTTACCAAATATCTCAAAGAGAATGAGATTCTCTCACATTGGAAACCTCCCGGAACACCACAACATAATGGTGTGTCTGAAAGGAGAAATCAAACCTTATTAGATATGGTGAGATCTATAATGGGGTTGACTGATCTTCTAATAAATTTATGGGATATGCTTTGGAAGAAGCAACATACTTACTTAATAAAGTTCCCACTAAGTCAGTGTCTACAATACCATATGATATATAAAAACGATGTAAGCCTAACCTTAAACATATGAATGTTTGGGGTTGTCCGGCTTATGTTAATAGACTATAATCTGATAAATTTGACTCAAGATCTGATAATTGTAGGTTCATTGGATATCCCAATGAGACAATGGGATATTATTTCTATCACCCTTCTGGCCATAAAGTGTTTGTGGCCAGAGGAGAAACCTTTTTGGAGAGAGAATTTCTTTTAGCAGGAAATTAAATAATGAAATAGAACTTGATGAAGTTCAAGAAACTAATGAATCAACACAACATAAAGATCATGAGACTCCAGTTAAAGAACCTTTATTGGATGTCTTGAAGTTTCTATCTTCAACGGTTGAAGTTCAAGAACTAAATGAAGTTCAAGAACAAGTTAATGAACCAATTCCAAACCAAATTGAACAACAACCAAATCCAGCACAAGGTGAACAGGTTGTGCAAGTACCTCTTAGAAGGTCTACACGAGAACGTCATGAACCAACCAGATTAAATTTAATAGTACAAGTTGATGTATCAAATGAGGTTGATCATAATGAGGATGACCCTAAGACCTATGAAGAGTCTATACAAAGTTCCAATTATGAGAAGTGGCAAAGGCCATGAAATTCGAAATGGAATTCATGAAGGAAAATAAAGTATGGACTTTAATTGAACCATCAAAGGATATAAAACCTATTGGTTGTAAATGGGTTTTTAAGAAAAATATTGGAGCAGACGAAAAGGTGGAGACCTACAAAGCCCGTCTTATTTCCAAGGGATATCATTAGAAAGAAGGAGTCAACTATGATGAAACTTTCTCTCCCGTGGCAATGCTCAAATATATTCGGATTTTGCTTGCTATAGAAACATACTATGATTATGAAATATGACAAATGGATGTGAAAACATTTTTCCTTAATGGTGAGCTAGAAGAGGATGTGTACATGACACAACCTGAAGGTTTCACATCTTCGTCTGATCATAATAAAATTAGTAAGATACAAAGATCTATTTATGGACTAAATCAAGCTTCTCGAAGTTGGAATATTCACTTTAATAAGATAATTGGAAAGTTTAATTTTGTTAGACGTGAAGAACTTTTTGTGCACAAAAAGGTTAGTGGGAGTACGATTATATTTTTAGTGTTGTATGTTCATAATATAGTGATCATAGGGAATGCCACACCGACACTGCAAAGTACCAATATTTGGCTATCTGAACAGTTCTCCATGAAAGACTTGGGAGAAGCAGCTTATATATTAGGAATAAAGATCTATACAGATAGATCTAGGAAGCTGCTTGGACTTTCCCAGTCGTTGTACATTGATACCATCTTAAAGAGGTATAACATGGATAATTCGAAAAGAGGCTATCTACCGATAGGCACTGGAATTACTCTCTGTAGGGAGGTTTGTCCTAAAATACATGAAGAGAGAGAACGCATGAATAAGATCCCATACGCTAGTGCAGTGGAAGCTATTATGTATACCATGGCATGTACACGTCCTGATGTGGCTTATGCACTTGGAGTGACTAGCCTATATTAGGCAAATCCTAGTGAAATATATTGGAAGGTAGTGAAGACCATTCTTAAATACTTAAGAAGGACTAAATACCAATTCCTCATCTATGGGGATTCTGAGTTGAAACATGAAGGTTATACAGATGCAAGTTTCTCTTCAGATAGAGATGATAGCAAATCTATTTTCGGTTGTGTATTCACCTTAAATGGTGGTGCGGTGAGTTGGAAAAGTTCCAAACAAAGCTACTGTAGCTGATTCAGTGGCTGAAGCAGAATATATAGCAGCTAGTGAAGCTGCTAAGAAAGCTGTATGGATGAAAAAGTTCTTAACTAAACTTGGTGTGGTTCCTTCAATAGAAAGTGCAGTTCCAGTGTTGCGTGACAAAACTGTAGCTATTGCTCTAGCAAAATAACCAAGATCACACCACAAGTCAAACACGTTCTGCGGAGTTATCACTTGATAAGAGAGATCATTGAACATGGAGATGTCGAGATTCAAAAGGTTGATGGAAAAGAAAATATTGCAGATCCATTTACTAAAGCTCTTGGCACAAAGGAGTTTGACAAGCGCAAGTGGAGATTGGGGATGAAGTACAAGAGTGATTGGTTCTAGTGTAAGTGAGAGAATGTTAGGGATATAGTAGATATGCCCTAGATCCAATATCATATTTGATGATTTAACATATTTTTGTGAATGTTATTTGGTATAAAAATATATGACATTCTTTTATCTTTATTAATTATTTGATTAATTTGATAAGGTCCTTGATTAAAATTTGAGATTTATCATCGTGATAGAGATCACGATAATGATCGCAAAGTCTCTTACAGTTTAATCTAAATTTGTTCTTAATCATATGATTATTAATTTGGACATTAGTAATCCGGTTACATCGATATTTATGTGATCGTCTTTTGGGATAAATATTAGTTGATCTCATTAACTAAATTACATAGATAGATGATGCATATAGAGATATAATTGTTGAACTGACTCATTGGATAACTCCTAATTGTTAGAATTACCATAAATTGTCAATAGGATATTCTCTTGAAGAATGTGATATAACTGTTTCCTTTGACCTGAGATTGTCATAGTAATTAACAAGTTATTTATTGTGTATTGATACCAGACATCTATGGCCCTAGAGCGATAGTTGAATGGATATTGTGCATGATTAAATACTTTTAGAATTAGTGATTGATCGAGACGGAATATGTCAACTCTTGGTAATGAGTTTAAGCTACATGTTGTCATGAATAATAAACGACCAAACTAAGACCTTGGCCAGTGCAATTGAATGAAAGAATAGAAGGGTTTCTTAGGTCATACAGTGGTCGATTATATTTGACATGAACACATAGTTAGTTCCCTATTAGGATTTCATAGTTGAACCATATCCTAGGGTGATCCAGAGCTATAAGGACAGAAGAAATTATTACATTATTCTTCTACTGGTTCTTGAGAGCAAAATTTTATACTTTATACTATCTGGTTATTAAGGAGTGTTGCTAGACACTACATTTGATTAGTATATTAATGTGATAAATTTATTGCCGATTTGGTATTGAACCTACGGGGCCGCACACTAACGAGTGTTCTGATCTTTGCTAAAGGATTAATTACTTTATTATTTGATAATTAAATTAAGGAATTTAATTAGTCAAATAAATTTAGTTATTATTCTAAGTGAAATATTATTATACTCTTTGCTAGCATAGAGATTATAATTAATATTGTGAACAAATTGAAATTTTTTATTTGAAATAGAAAATTAATTTATATCTGTTGGTTGAAATATATATATGTGATTTATATAATTAATATTTATTTATACAAAGTATGCATATATTATATTAATGAAAACTTCTTTGGTAAATCCAATATAAAATTAGACGGACCCAAAAATCAAAAAAGGACGTGAGATTAATTCAAACCCATTAAGAATGGAATTGACATTATATAAAATATACTAGCTAATTCTCATAATCCAATTCAATTGGAATTGAATCAATCAAATTGGAACCTCCTAGCTAACCACGGCAGATGTTATCCCATTAGGAATGGGATACGTTTTTCCAATCGGAAAAATTCGAAATTTTATGGAAAATTATACAAAGTTTATTTTTGGAATTAACTTTTATCCTAAGTAAATCGTTACATTAATCAAATAGGAAAACGGTTTGTAGAGGATGCTATATAAAGGGTGATGGAGAAAATTTGCCGCATAATTTTTTTTTAGAAGAAAATTCACTTTGTGAAAGTAAGAGTGTAATACAAAGCCAAGAGAAAAAATATAATTATAAGAAAAGTATTTCTTGTTCTTCTAATTTGAGTTGAAATTTTTGAGAAAATTTTAACACAATATTCTTTATTCGATTTGTTCACGATATTGCTTTTTTTTCACGCAATCCTTAGAAGTCGTCATCTTTCGCCAATGTTTGGTTTCCAAAAGATTATCTCAGATAGTTATTGGGTTAGTTTAGCCAATCATTGCAAGTTAGTTTCTGTAACCTTAATTAAGGATGCAGCCCGCCCAACCACACTTGATGGTATTCCTTCTGGTTCACAATAAATGTCCGTTTTATTTTTATCATGCTTATTAAAAAAATACTAAATTGTATACAAAATTACTTAGTATGACTAACCTACTCTTATTTAGTAAGTTAATATGATGAGAGAGAATTTTTTTAGGGATATGCACATAAGAATAAAAGAATAAAAACAAATTGAATTTTTTCTTAATTACCTAACTAGACACTTATTTTGAACAAAAATCAAAAAGTAAAACAGACACTTATAACAGACATGAGGTAATAAAACTTTAGGAATTGGTTCGTATTGCAGGATGTTGATATATATAACCTTGATCAATAATTGAAGCCAACGTCCATTTGGCCTCATTTCGTAAAACTTCTAAAGCAAAGACATCCATAATGTCTATTAGCATCCCATTTTTGGAACCACATAATTTCCACATTTGGAAGTGCGTTTCGTCACTGGAATTACTTCATTATACCCTAGTCTTAGAGATAAAATTGATTGCGTTATCAAACGAATAGTCAAAATAGATATGGTGCCAAATAAATTTGTTTGTAGGTTTTTTCACAAATACTTGTGACTGTTAGTGTAGTATGAACCGTTGGCTTGGTATATTTGTAAGTGGCAGTTTTTTTTTTTAAAAAAATAAAGTATGTAAGTTATTTAGAAGGACAATTTAGTAATTCAACTATTAACTTTTGAGGTTTTCACTTTTATAATAATATAGAATATAGATAATTACTCCTAGAAAGGCTTATGACTTGTACTACCGGTTTTGAAAATTGTAATTGTTCAGAGTTATCTAATTTGAAGTTACTGAATATCAATGTTATTTCTATTAATGTTAAGCTTACTTAGTTTAGAAATTATGCGCCATCACAACTGATTCGGAGGGATTTTGGATCATGACAATGACTTGAAGCTAAATGATGTATTAGTATATATTTTCTTGACCCTTTTCCTTTTCCATGAGATAACTTTATTAGAATATATTGTGTGTATCTCTTTATGATTGGTAGAATATTCTTTCCTTATTGTACAGTCCTATATTTGGTAGGATTTGATTTCCTTCATTATTGTACAGTCCTATAGTTTGTAGGATTCGATACCTCTCTGTACTCTATATATACTTTTGTGAGCAATACGAGAAAATCAATTTTCCCAAAACTCTCTACATGGTATTAGACGCCAGTGGCTTATCGCCAAAGAAACCCTAATTCTACCCTACCCTCGCCGCCGCCGCCGCTGCCCTAATCGGAAGCCCGTCGCCGCCGCCGCTGCCCTAATCGGAAGCCCGTCGCCGCCGCCGCTGAACTAACCGGCATCCCTCTCTCTCGACGTCAATCAGCGCCTCCTCTCCTTTGCCTCGCGCTTCATGTCCGCTACGACATCACATGAGCTTCTCCAGCCGATTGCCATCAATGCATCGGCTCAGATCCCTCTCAATTTGGATTCCACTAATTACCTGGCGTTAAAATTCAAATTCCGAACCTTTCTTACGGGTTACGACCTCCTCAGCTTCTTGGACGGATCGAAACCGTGCCCACCAGCCACTATCGTCGACAAGGAGTGACTTCCCCTAACCCAGCATATCCTTACTGGATTCGCCAGGACAATCTTATTCTCAGTGCCATCATCTCGTCAATCACACCGACAATCATCTCCTTCATTGCCGCTACGGAAACCTCTAAAAAGGCCTCGGACATCCTCGCGCGCACATACGGCACTGCTTCTCGTGGTCGTATCATGGATCTCAAATAGCAGCTCCATAATCCGGTAAAAGGTTCTAAATCTGTTACTGATTTTATGCACGGTATTCGCGTGATTGTGGATGAATTATCTCTCCTGGGTGTTACTGTTGATTCTGAGGATCTTGTCAGTAAGGTTCTCAATGGTCTTGATGATCCGTATATGGAACTCTCCTATGCCATCCAAGCCCGCGAATCTCCAATCTCTTTTGCTGAATTACATGACAAGCTGCTAAGCATGGAGGCTCAGCTTACTGCTCGTGCGCCAGCCACCTCCGCCGCATCTGATTTGGCGCCGTCGGCTGCCTTCGTCGCCGGACAGCAGTCAGGCCATAATCATTTCGGTGGCTGCGGGCGCGGCCGTGGCAGCCGTGGTTCATCCTCCGGTCGCGGTGGTTACTCCAACAATGGCCAATCTCGCCGGTACAATGAGAAGTGCCAGCTCTGCAGTGAATTTGGCCACTCCGTGCGCCGCTGTCTGTCCTATCCCATCTCCGGCGCCCATCAGCCCCCTTACGGTGGACCACTGCCGCGGCCAGCTTACGCTCCGCAGCCTTTCCCGGCTGCTCACACAGCTCATCACTCTCTGACGATTCCCTCTACATCCTATTAGATCCTGGACTCTGGTGCCTCTCATCACATAACCACTGATCTTGCCAACATGTCTCTTCACAGCCCTTACACTGGTTTCGAGAATGTGGTTATTGGTAACGGTAAAGGTTTGAAAATTAGACATACTGGATAACTTAACAGTTATTCCTCTCTTTTATTGCTTGGGGCTCTCTGTGTTCCACATATGCGTAAAAATTTGATCTCTGTTGCCCAATTATGTCGTCACAATAATGTTAATGTTGTTCTTTCTGATACTGATTTTCAGGTGAAGGATCGTCGCACGTGGGCAACACTTGTTCGCGGCCCACTTAGGGGCAACACCTACTACTGGCCGGCGACTTCAAGTCAACTGTCCGCCCTTACGGCAAAAAAGCTCTCTGCGTCATTGTGGCATTCTTGGTTTGGTCATCCGTCAGCCAAAATCCTGCGTCATTTAGTGTCTTCTAGCAGTATAGCGTCCAGTAATGTGTCTGATCTTGCTTGTGTCTCTTGCAAGCTTCATAAGTGTCATAAGTTACCTTTTTCTGAGTCAAGTTTATCCTCTACTGCTCCGCTGGAGCTTATTTTTTCCGATGTATGGACCTCTCCAATTATTTCTAATGAAGGATTTAAATACTATGTCATTTTTGTTGATCATTTTTCTAAGTATGTTTGGTTTTTTCTTTTACGCCGTAAATCTGATGTCTTACAAACCTTCCCCATTTTTAAATTCTTGGTCGAAAAGTATTTCTCTACTCAAATCATTACTCTGTATACTGACAATGGGGGTGAATTCCTAGCTTTACGCTCTTTTCTTGCCTCCAATGGCATCTCACATCTCACTTCACCTCCTCATACACCTCAGCACAATGGCTATGTTGAACAACGTCACCGTCATATTGTCAATACTGGTCTCACTCTCCTTCATCATGCCTCTGTACCTCTCATTTACTAGCCTTATGCCTTTGCTATAGCGGTCTATCTCATTAATCGTCTTCCCAAAACAAATCTCTCGATGTTCTCCTCCTTTGAGTCTCTCTTCCATAGGCGCCCCAACCTTGCCAAACTACGTGTCTTTGGCTGTCAATGCTTCCCTTGGCTTCGGCCCTACACCTCACACAAAATGGAACCCAGATCTCGTGCATGTGTCCTCTTCGGCTACTCTACTACTCAAAGCGCCTATCTATGCTTTGATCCCTCAACGTCTAAAATCTTCTTCTCGCGGCATGTCACCTTCCATGAAGATGTCTTCCCGTTCTCCAAATTGTCTAACCCCGAGTCTCCACCTGTACACATAGCGGTCTCCCTAGAAGTCCTTCCGCTGCTCCTGCCAGTACCTTCCGCCGCTCCCACTAGCGATCCTTCACCGGACGCACTTCCGGCGCCAACGCCCGCACCACCAGCGCCTCTTACGGCACCGCCAGCGGCCCCTGCTGCCGCTACACCCATTATACCGCCACCTACATCCTCTCAGGGTGGTCATCATATACAAACTCGCAGCAAAAATAACATCTTTACGCCCAACAAGAAGTTTGGTATGTCTGCTGTCACCTCTCCAGCTGTTACAGAACCTCAAACATTGTCTAGTGCTATGTCTGATGAGCGTTGGCGTGCTGCTATGTCATCAGAGTTTGATGCTCTGCTACGGAATGTCACCTGGGATCTTATTACGCCTGATTCTTCACAGAATGTTGTGGGTTGCAAGTGGGTTTGTCGTATCAAACGAAAGCCTGACGGTACTGTGGATAAGTTCAAAGCCCAACTTGTTGCGAAAGGCTTTCATCAGCGTCCAGGTGTAGACTTCCAGGAGACTTTTAGTCCGGTTATTAAGCCGGCAACTGTGCGTTTGGTTCCTAGTCTAGCTGTATCCAAGGGCTGGCCTCTTCGTCAAATGAATGTGAATAATGCCTTTCTCTACGGGAGGCTTACAGAGGATGTCTATATGGCACAACCACCGGGTTTTGTTGATAAAGCCTATCCATCTTATGTCTGTAAGTTACAAAAAGCTATTTATGGTCTCAAACTGGCACCCCAGGCATGGTTCAGTGAGCTTTGCCAATGCCTTTTGGCCATGGGTTTCGTTAACACTACCTCTGACACTTCGCTCTTCGTCTTTCAGCATTCTGGTATTACAGCCTATTTTTTTATATATGTTGATGATCTCATATTGACTAGTAATGACTCTGCTTTCTTGAATCGTTTGATTGCCTCTCTTGGGACTAAATTTTCTCTTAAAGACATGGGTGATCTCAGCTACTTTCTTGGTATTGAAGTTCTGCGCATCTCCAAGGGGTGTTTTCTTTCTCAGTGTAAATATGTTGTTGATCTTTTAACTCGTCACAATATGCTGGAATCCAACCCTGTTAAGACGCCAACAGCGGCGTCCACCCGCCTTCATCTGGCCGACGGCTCGGCTCCTGCCGACGCATCCGCCTATCGACAGGCTCTTGGGGGCCTACAATATCTCTCTTTCACTCGTCCTGATATCTCCTTCGCTGTGAATAAACTCTCACAGTTCATGCACGCTCTTACTGTCACTCATTGGGGTGCAGTTAAGCGCCTCTTCTGGTATCTGAATGGGACGCGTGACTTCGGAGTCTGGCTGTGTCCTTCGTCTGCTCTACCTCTGCATTGTTTATCTGATGCTGATTGGGGTCGAAACTGTGATGACCGTTCCTCGACTGGTGCCTATGTTGTCTTTCTAGGGCCTAATCCTATATCCTGGAGCTCCAAAAAGCAGTGTTCGTTGCACGATCTTCAACTGAGGCTGAATATCGTGCCATTGCTTCTGCTGCCGCTGAAGTCCGTTGGCTTCATTCCCTGCTGCGCGAGCTTCATGTCCCTCTTACGGCTGCTCCTGTCATTAACAGAGACAAAATTGGCGCCACTTACCGCTATGCCAACCCTGTGTTTCATTCGCGCATGAAACACATCTCCATTGATTATCACTTTGTTCGTCAACTGGTTCAGAATGGGTCTCTTCGTGTTGCTCACGTATCCTCTGCAGATCAGCTTGCTGATGCTCTCACCAAGCACTTATCTCGTCATCGGCTTCTTCTACTGATGTCCAAGATTGGCGTGTCCTCCGGCCTCCACCTTGAGGGGGCGTATTAGAATATATTGTGTGTATCTCTTTATTATTGGTAGAATATTCTTTCCTTATTGTGCAGTCCTATAGTTGGTAGGATTTGATTTCCTTTATTATTGTATAGTCCTATAGTTTGTAGGATTCGATACCTCTCTGTACTCTATATATACTTTTGTGAACAATACGAGAAAATCAATTCTCTCAAAACTCTCTATAAACTTCGAAGCGCATAAGTGAAACACTAGACTGAATTGGGCAAATCACAACTGACACGTGAGAATTAAGTTTTTAAAATAGAGCAAGTACTAACAGCTTTGACACCAATATATAGTACGTCGCAATTTAAAAACTTTAGGTTATAAAGTTTAATTAATGGAGTTTAGTAACAATGCACTAGTGTAAAACTGGTGAAGATCAAGATCACATGGTCCCCCCCCCCCCCCCCCCCCCCGCCAACTCCTTCAGTGCTACTCAATAAAATACAAGTCAAAGGTGAGTCAACGAAATTAGCCCATGGGTGCCATCTGCAACAGCATCTTCTGCGTCTCTCTGAATTCTGTAACCAAAAGCCAACCTCCCCTTTCACCGTTTTTGCTCTGATTTTCTGCTTTCTGTTCACACTCTTTTCTCTCTGCTTGTCTTAGCTAGCTATTTGCATTTATAACATTTTTAAGCTGTTGACAAACCCAATGCCCCATACCCTTTATTATCGATCTTTACTCTCTTGTCTTTAAATCTTTGATATACTCTATATATATAGACACCCCACCTTGTTCACTTTGTATATATCCTCTTTATATTTTAATAATATCGCATGCATCCGCAAACACCCAAGTTTGAATGTATGTAGTACTAAACAGTGTCAAAGGATGGGCACTTAAAAGCCGAAATAATTTTCAACTTTAATTAAATATTTTGGTATATATCCCATTCAAAGAAATGATTTTTAAAGAATGAATGCACGAAACACTGTATAACGGTACGTGCAATAGATAATAAAAAAGAGATGTCATTCAAAGAAAACGTCCAAGAAAAAGGGGCAATGAATATGAAAACATAATGAAGTGACAAATTGGCTTCCTTTGCCATCGGATTCTATCCAAGATTTAATGGTCAGAGGAAACACTTTAGATTTATCACTCAATGCCAAACACACAAGTGATGCCAAAAACCCATATCACATCTTGATATGACGTCCATGTACGTCCAATATATAGTCAGAACTTACAAAAAACATCCCCTCTAACACATAACAGTGGAGTATTTCTATTTTCTTTTTGAAGCAGGAGCCGGATTACCATATAGATATTTTCTACACAGAGAAAATTCACAAAAAATTCAATGAGCTTCCGGTTCACAATAAGTCTTTGTTTTATTTTTAATTTAGTAAGTTAATGTGATTAAAAAGATATTTTTTTAGGAATATGCATATAAGGGTGAAATGGTACAAATAAATTGAAATTTTTTCTTAATTATCTAATTAAATACTTATTTTAGATTAAAATTAAAAAATAAAACAGATACTTATTGTGGACGAGAGGAAGTACTAGTTTAACTCATAAAGTTAAAAATGCATTGAGTTTAGTGTCAAAACATTTTAAAGATCAATTTCATCAAATTAAAATTCTGAATCTAGTTCTATTTTAAATTAAACCCTCCCAACTCATCATAGAAGTAGATATGATAAAGATTCTTTTGTTCTTAACAGGACGTCTTCTAATTGAATTCTGAAAATAGAATAATTCATCCGCTTAATTTAGATGAGATAGTTTGACTCATCACGAAATTTTAAAAAAAAGAAAATTTTAAAATTCATGGTCTTAAAAGTTTAAAGGGTAAAAGTTTTGTGAGACCATGATATTTATATAACTATAAAAACTTTTCATTAAATGTAAAATGGGTAATTGAAGATTTTAAAGTTTAATTATTTCCAAATTTAAAATTATATCATTTATTTTGTAATAGACACCATAGTAGCTGAAGAAGTACCTTTTAGTAGAAAATATTTTTTTTAAGGGGCCTTATGCCCGAATTTGAATTAATCACCTTAATGAATTTCGAATATCATATGCATAATAAATTTAAAATAATTTTAGCAACAAAATATTTTTTTTTATATATATGTATTATATTTCAATTTATGTGAACATATTTTCTTTTTTAGTCTGCTAAAAAAGAAGGAAAATTTTCACATAAGAACAACTGGGCTCCCTGCTTTTCAATTTTATAGCTCAAATTTCCATTTATATTTAACTAGCTCAAAAATAATAGGTTAAGATTCAATTTCCAATTTCAATAGCTTCTCGAAATTACAATTGAATTTTAAAAAAAGATTGCCCAAGATTTTAAGTTAATTTTCAAATTAGTAAACCGTGTCTCAAATACTAATTCAACAAACTAAATCCATTTGGGTGGTGAAAATTAAATTTTTAATAAGGTTAAATATATGAGTTTAAATTCCCAATTTAATTTTGTGGGAAATTTGGAGTTAGTGTTAGTTGGACTTGTTAGAAATAACTAAAGAGGTTGTATATAAAATTTGAAGTCATTTAATGAAGATTTAGACTGGTTTTGAACAAGAATTGCAATTGAAAATCCTGAAAGCGTTTACATATGCTTGTATAAATGTGTATAAAAGTATATAATAGTGGATAAGATATGTTTCTACACTCATATACACTATTATACAAGATTATACATAATTATACAAAAAAATGACTTCGTCTTCTTCCTTACGTCTTTTTCGAAATTCAACTCAAATTTTGCTCAAATCTACTCCAAATCACTTCAAATTTTAATTTTAAGTTCCTTTTTATTATTTTCAATTAATTGGAACAACACCCAATCCAAATAAATAATAAACCCAAAAAATCCTATTTTCGAAAGTAAAGCTTTAAATAGCCTTCAATGGTGGACTTCTAATCTCCAATTTCCTTACATTGCAACCAGGTGAAACGGGGGGGAGAAACAGAAAATACATGGCCTCTTGAAGCATATGCTGAAGATGTGAGAATAAGAGAGAGTAAAAGCAATGGTTGTGAGAACAAAGATTTAACTCCATAACTTTTAGAAGCAATGATTGTAAAAACACAATTTTTGAATTTGCAAGTGCTTTCAAAATATGCACAATATGGGTTAGGTCATGTAAAACTTAAACATGTAGGTTACTTTTTATTATGATGTGAAGTCATGTGCATTTTCTTTTTGCAATTCTTTAAAAAAAGAATAACCCCTTTCTAAATTTGAAAATAATTTAGCTTAAACATCCAATTTTATCCTTAATGAAAACTTTTATAACGATGCAATACTCTGAACTCATTTTTGACTTGCTTATAACAACAAATTCAAAAAATCTTTATTTTTTCCTAAATTCTATACCCAATCAAATACATTTACATAAATTGAAACAAAAAAAGCACTATATTTTAAATACTTATTAACTAGCAATATAACTAGTTTCGACCAAGCGACCAATTTTGTAAAGAAAAAGCTCCCCTTACCCCTTGGTTGTTGTCACTCCAAGATCGCAGGGCCTCTACTGGTGATGATATAAATACAAACATCTGCTGGTGGGTAAGTAACAGAGAAAGAGGGTCCCCTATGGTCAGGGTGGTTGGGGTCATATTTTGCATTACCACCTCAGATTAGTACCAATATGATGGTCTCATACTTCTCCTCTTCATTCATGGCATGCTTACAAAAATATGTACAACAACACAAATAACACCACTGACCACCACAAGTTATTTTCTTCAATGAATGGTCCTAGAATCTCATTCTCTAATGACTTCATCGATTCATCTCAACAGCAACAACATCAACATATGATGAAGAATGATTACAGAGATGCTCCTGTTTCTTCTGACTTCGAATTCTCCGTCGCTAACCATTCTATGATTACTGGTGCTGACGAGCTTTTCTCTGAAGGTAGGCTTATGCCTTTCAAAGAGAAGAAGACTTCTACTACTACCACTCTAAGAGATGAACTCCTTAATAATGACGAAGATGATTTTACTTTGAGGATACCCAAAAGTAGTAGTAGTAGTTCTACTAGGTGGAAAGGTTTACTTGGCCTTAAAAAATCTCATATTGGGTCCAAGAAAATCGACAAGAAAAATGAAGGAAAGAGGTCTGACGAGCTAGTTCATGGCACCAACAATTCCCAGGTAGGTACATTTATGCCAAAATTTTTTTTTATAAAAAATAGAGGATTTTTTTTTCGTCTAGTAAAATCAAGACATTGATACGAGTGTTTTTTCTGCAGGAAACGTACAATGGTTCTGGTAGTGAATCCATTTGTAGGGACATGGAGTTTCGTTTTAATTGATATTGTCTGCAGTGGGCATAGAAAAGATTTTAAGAAGGTATTTGGGGATGAAAAGGCTTCTGTTTTTTGGTTCAATTTTGGGAGAATCATACAGATTCTGAATTATATGTGGTTAAAGCCTTGGATTTTAAAGCTCATCATTTGTGCTATGGTGTTCTTTCGTTTCAATCAACTGTTAAATATGTACTACTAGTAGAATTTGGGAGGTTTTAGAAGTTGAGTTAAAAGATGAGATTGTTGAATCATAATTTTCATCCCAAAAATTCCAGATGAAATGACAGCTATAGTGCATTGCAGCTCTATAATGATTGATTGAGAAGGCTACCCCCACTGCCCTTTTCCATTGTAGTGAATTCTTGATTCAAGTTTACTCAATTCAATATGTTAACATGCTATTTAATACAAACTATAGTACTATCGTTCCTAAATACTAATACTAGTATAGTACATGACAATTTATTTCTAATTTCCTTGTTTTTTTCCAACCATATTGTTATTTATTATTAGTATTAAAGAATAGAGAAGGAAGTCAAACAGTCAAAATGACAGAGGGGGAACAGCTGGAAGCGAAGAAGCACAAACCTCCAAATTAAATTTCACTTTTTACCAATCTGAATCTGACTAAGAAATTGATAAATGTGCAATTGAATTTTCCTGTGATAGAATATTACAGTGAGATAATGGCATAGGCGTGGGAGCTGCTGGTCAAAACGTATTTAGCTACTCTTTTCCTCAGAATACATTTTGCAAAGAAGCTTCCTCTTTTCTCTCTTTTTCCCCAGCCCCCGCCAATTTTGTTACTGTTTTATCTATTTAACCCCACGCCTAATCATATAATATTAAATGGATGAGATGAAACGAAAAGTTATTTTACAAGTGAAGTATCAAAAATTTAACAAACATAAAAGAATATGTGTAAGAATTTACCAGAAGTAGAAGTGGATTTAAGTTCCATCGTCCTCCTTTCGTTTTCCCTTTCACAATGTTTCTATGCAATAAACAATTTTTCAAAAGAAAAGTTCAAAATTTCAACAGACAAAAGCATATATAGTGCCAGCTAAAATTAGCGATAATCTTTGATTATCCTAATTAACCATTTGGCTAAGTATTACCAATTCACCATAGTTGTTGTATTAATATTTGCTTGTCTCTTCTTATTTTTAAAATATCAAATCAATTGGATGGTGGCATGGTGCTAATGTGCTATACGAGCAACCAGTCAAGGATTGAATATATTTAGGCCAAGTACCAGAATTGGTAGTTTCTACTATGACTGTATATGAATTTGGCCATAGTTGGCGAGTTGCCCAATTTCATAACTTTTTGGAAGATATTTTTGGAATTAATATTAGATTTTTTCTTTTTCAAAGTTTTTTTCTTTTTTAGGTCTTGTTTAGCTCAAAAATTATCGATATACTTTGCAAGCTTAGAAGACAATCGAAAGATAATAAGGGTAAATCGTAATCAAATATAATCTTACCTAGAGGTTAGATAGATGATATTGTAGTTCTAAATCTCAAAGATAAAGAAAATAATCTTAGCTTAAGAGAGAAGTAATTGTAGGAGAGAGAGAAAGAGATAGAGAGAAGTTGTATTATTCGAGAATAATCATGATGCATGTTACAATGTGAAAGTCTTCTTTATATAGTAGGAGACCTTCCTCGAAATAATCAAAGAAAAAGTACAAAAGTAGATGGCCTCCGCTTAGTGGAGAAATTAAGTCCTAAACGACGTCGCTTTTACCCACACGTCCGAGGCATGCCCTCACTCTGGTCGGTGTCAACTCATTGGGCGTACCCATTAATCATGGTGACGTTGAGGGCCAAATTCGACCCCATACAATTAGTCCCTCCGTTCGTTGGAGACGTGCCCAGTGGGCGTCTTCAATGGATGAAATTACAAGCCTCGTCTTAAGAGAATTTGGCCATATCCTCGTACTTTAGCACGAAGGAGACAAAAATGCACGACACTATCGAACTGTTGACGTATGATCTCTTTTCGGAATGACGTCATTAGTCACATGTGTTATAATTAATTTTGTTCCCAAGGTGGTTTAGGCGGTGATGTGATGTTCTGGTATTCCGCGCCCGTTTTGGTCATGCCTTTTCGATTTCCACACAAATTTACACTATAAATAAGGGAAAGGTTCGAACTGATTCATCTTTCGAACCTTTGGAAAATATTTCTCAACTTTCTTCATTGTCTTTCTCTCCGATAACTGATATTTTCGTGTGAGACTCTTCTATCTCTCCGAAGTTTTTTCTCTTGCAATAAGCACTTTCTTTCTTTCTTAGACGAAACATCATGGTAAAACACCAAAGTAGTAAGAAAAGAAAGGGTACCGCCCCATCTAGGGTTCCGCCCTCTTCTGGCAGCGAAGAGGAGGAAACTGAAAAGGCGCTTGTTCCCCTCTCTGTGGAGAATATGCTTCCGAAAGAGATGCACGTTCGAAGTGATTTTAAAATGAAGAGCGCATTTATTCTTGGGGAGCACAGTGAACTGCTGCAATACCACTTAGAAACCTTTCGATCAACGTACAACATTTCGGGCCATGTAGAAATAATTCCGGCTGGGATGGACTATGCCAATGTGCATAGGCCTCGATTTTGTATGTTTTATGAGTATCTGCTTAGGATCGGATAGAGCCTACCGTTTAACCCTTTAGCGGAAGAGCCATGCCACTTTTACAGGGTGTGTCCGGCCCAGCTCACGCTGTATATGTTGAAGGTGTGTAGAATCCTTACTACATACGCGGCCATGGCGAGGAGCAAGGTCTCGGTTCATCATCTTCTGCAGATGTTCAGCCCAAGTTACTTGAGGGTTACCATGCTCCATTTGAAGAGTCGTGGTACGAAGAGCTTTGTAGTGAAGTATGACGATAAGGCCAATCGCAGCTTCTGGAAAAATGATATTTCTACATCAAGACGGAACACCTGGTGTATGATCCTCAAGGGTTCCCAGAGAGGTGGAAACTCAGAATTTAAGTATCTGTGTGGATTTCGTTATTAACTAGGGTTCTGACTCTTCAGCCATTGTGACTTCTTTTCCTCTTTTTTGTAGTGACAGCTTCTCCATCACCGTCCATCGAAAATATTAGATCGTGGATGGAGGGGTTGATACTGTACGCGGAGGAGTGCCGCACTTGGCCCGCGTTGCATAACCAGTACGGCCCGCTATGTAGTTTTTTTATTTTGGCTTCGGTTTCAAAAGCCTCTTAAATTTTCGTTACTTGACTCGCTTGTGTTGGTAGGTCCGGTTGTTTCCAGAAGGAAGAAGACCGTAGTTACCCCGTCTAGAGCAGAGGTTGACTCAGATGACTAAGTCGTATCACACGGCTCGCCCAGTGACGGCGCTCCTGTGGGATCTCAGGGAGCTGCGCTAGTGGCGACTAGTGGCGGTATCTGAGCTGACGCCTGAAGCTCTGCCAGTAACGACACTTGAGGTCGTACCTCTGATGGTGCCTGAGGTCGCGCGCACTGATGAAGTAGTTCCCTCAGAGCTATCCCTGCAACCTGTAGTGGAGGCTTCTTAAGGTGAAGAGCTGCTTGAGAGAAAGAGGCGGCGACTGATAACAGGTAAGGGGATTGCGACTGAGGACTCGAGGACTAGCCAGCCCCGTCATGAGCCAAGGCAATTTTTGTGGCTAAGGCCCGTTCAGGGCCGCTAGCTCGCCGAAGGACGGCCACCACTGTTCTAAGCTATTTTTCCTCTGCAGTTGGGAAAGAAGGCGTAGAGATTGAGAGGATGGGCCCTGAGTCTTGTCTTGGAGATGTAGCGGGGGATTCAGCCCACGTGGAGATGAGGGCAGGCAGGTCTATCTGCTGAATCATGATCTTTGGCTGGTATAACTTGTAGAAAACAACGAGCAATCCAGAGCGGAAATGACCTTGTTATGTACGACTGAAACACTGAAAGGCGTTAGTAACAAGGATTTGTCTAGGAAGGTCGCCGATGCAGCTTTGTAGGTAGTTTTATGTTTTTCTTTATAGGTTGTAAAGGCGACTTTGGTACGTACTGACATGTATTTCCTCTCTTTCCTCTTCTTTTTAGAACCTTGTGTTGGAGGTGGAGAGGAGGCGGCGTAAGCAAAAGAAGGCGGCCACCTTCAACAAAATAGCGAAGAAGTACAAGAATGCAGTGCCAAGCATCAGGCGTTGGCAGATGTGCTCAAGCAGGACCCTCAGTTTCGGGTGTTCCGTGAGGGTCTTGATCAATCAGAAGCTTAGTTGAAGCGGAGGGTGGCAGAGTTGGAGGAGGTCGATGAGCAACTGATGGCTGCTTTGGCTCGAAACATCGAGCTAGAGACTCTCATTCATTTAAAATAAGAGGAGCTAGAGATCAGCCGTAGGGTAGCTACGGAGGCGGATCAGTTACAGACCACATTCTTCGCTTTGACTGCTAAGCTCGACGCGAAGGGGGCTGAAGTTGAGACCCTTGAGTGGGTCTCTTTATCAAAGCCCAGAGATGACGCGAATTGCGAGGAGCAAGAAATGTGGGTGTATGCCGAGGCTAGATCGGGCGTACGCAAGGAGTACTTTTCTGCTGGTCGAGCCACTGAGGCGGAGGGCGAGGTGAAATGGTGCTTAGCCCGTGCTTTTACCGTGCCGCCTGTGGTTATTGATTCCCCTAAAAGGACGGGCTGTAACTCTGAAGACGTCAACCATCTAGAGTTTGGCTCTTGGATCTCTAAGACTTATCCTCCTTTGGGCGATGGCGGACCAAATAGTGGCCAATAGGGCCTGGTGGTCGAAGCGGCAAAGGCTCATAGGGCTTGTGTATATATATATTTTGTATGTAATCGGGGCCCTTTTAAAGGTCAGATGTACATGTATTTTTGTACAGATAATGAAGTATAACTTTCTACTAATTTATTCTTTCCTTTGCTTTCTTGCTTTTTCGTGTCCCGTCTCTGTAGACCAGATACTCGTTTACTTGTTGGACTTTTATCGCATTTTTTCTTGAGGTCCACATGCTTTATATCGCAGTGGAACTAGCTCGGTGATTGGTGGAGAGCGATCGATCTAGGTTAATCTAACATCGATGGCCTTAGACACACGTGTGTCTTTGGCGTATTTCGGGTCATTAATTTATTGTAGCCGATCTCAATGGACTCGACCAGTGATAGCATTGATGGCCATAGCAATATAATTTCGACGGCCTTAGCCGTGAGTGTGACTTCGATTATCGTCGAGTCACTCGCTTATTTGATGTGGTAGATCTAGGTCGGTCTGACGGCGATGGACTTAGCCATGATGAAGTCGATGTCCTTGGCCAGAATGAAGTTGATGACCTTGGTCATAACTTGTTGATGGACTTGGCCATATGGATGACTTTGATTGTCGTTGGATCACTTGCTTGCCGTAGTCGAACTGGGTCGACTGTTGATGGCGATAGCCTTAGCCATGATGAATTCGATGGCCTTGGCAAGAATTACGTTGATGACCTTGGTCATAACTTGTTGATGGCCTTGGCCATATGGGCGACTTTGACTATCATCGAATCACTTGCTTATCGTAGTCGAACTGGGTCGACTGTTGGCAGTGATGGCCTTAGCCACGATGAATTCGATGGCCTTGGCCAGAATTAAGTTGATGACTTTGGCCATATGGGTGACTTCGACTTTCGTCGAATAACTTACTTGCCGTAGTCGAATTGGGTTGACTATTGGCAGTGATGGCCTTAGCCATGATGAATTCTAGGGTGTTGACCAGAATTAAGTTGATGACCTTTGTCATAACTTGTTGATGTCCTTGGCCATACGGGCGACTTCGACTATCATCAAATCACTTGCTTGTCGTAGTTGAACTGCGTCGACTGATGGCAGCGATGGCCTTAGTCATGATGAATTTGATGGCCTTGGCCAGAATTAAGTTGATGGCCTTGGCAATATGGGTGACTTCGACTGTTGTCGAATCACATGCTTGACATAGTCGAACTGGGTCGACTATTGCCGGCGATGGCCTTATCCATGATGAATTAGATGGCCTTGGCTAGAATTGAGTTGATGACCTTGGTCATAACTTGTTGATGGCCTTGGCCATATGGGTGACTTCGACTGTCGTCGAATCACTTGCTTGCTGTAGTCGAACTAGCTCGACTGTTGGCGGCGATGGCCTTAGACACGATGAATTCGATGGCCTTGGCCAAAATTAAGTTGATGACCTTTGTCATAACTTGTTGACGGCGTTGACCCTTATAGGTGACATCGACTGTCGTCGAATCACTTGCTTGTGCTAGTCGAACTGGGTTGACTGTTTGCGGCGATGGCCTTATCCACAATAAATTCGATGGCCTTGGCCAGAATTAAGTTGATGACCTTTGTCATAACTTGTTGATGGACTTGGCCATATGGGTGACTTCGGCTCTTATCGAATCACTTACTTGCCGTAGTCGAACTGGGTCGACTGTTGGCGGTGATGACCTTAGCAATGATGAATTCGATGGCGTTGACTAGAATTAAATTGATGACCTTGGTCATAAATTGTTGATCGCCTTGACCATATGGGTGACTTCGACTGTCGTCGAATCACTTGCTTGCCGCAGTTGAAGTGCGTCAACAATTGGCAGCGATCGCCTTATCCATGATGAATTTGATGGCCTTAGCCAGAAATAAGTTGACGGCCTTGGTCATAACTTGTTGATGGCCCTGGCCATATGGCTGACTTCTACTGTTGTCAAATTACTTACTTGCCGTAGTCGAACTGGGTCGACTATTGGTGGCAATGGCCTTAGACACGATGAATTTGATGTCCTTGGCCAAAACTAAGTTGATGACCTTTGTCATAACTTGTTGATTGCCTTGGACATATGAGTGACTTCGACTATCATCGAATCACTTGCTAGTCGTAGTCGAACTGGGTCGACTGTTATCAGCGATGATCTTAGCCATGATGAATTTGAGGGCCTTGGCCAGAATTAAGTTAATGACTTTGATTATAGCTTGTTGTTGGCCTTGGCCATATGGGTGACTCTGACTCTCATCGAATCACTTGCACGCCATAGTCGAACATGGTCGACTGTTGGCGGCGATGGCCTTAGCCACGATAAATTCGATAGCCTTGGCTAGAATTAAGTTGATGACCTTGCTCATAACTTATTGATTGCCTTGGACATATGGGTTACTTGACTATCGTCGTATCACTTTCTTGCCGTGGTCGAACTGGGTCGACTGTTGGCGGTGATGGCCTTAGCCACGATGAATTCGATGGCGTTGACCAGAATTAAGTTGATGACATTGGTCATAACTTGTTGATGGCCTTGGCTGTATGGGTGACTTCAACTGTCGTCGAATTACTTGCTTGCCGCAGTCGAACTGGGTCGACTGTTGGATGCGATGGCCTTATCCATGATGATTTCGATGGCCTTGGCTAGAATTAAGTTGACGACATTGGTCATAAATTGTTGATAGCCTTGGCTATATGGGTGTCTTCGGCTGCCATCAAATCACTTACTTGCCATAGTCGAACTGGGGTTGATTGTTGGCAGCGATGACCTTAGTCGATGGCGTTGACCAGAATGAAGTTGATGACCTTGGTCATAACTTGTTGATGACCTTTGCAATATGGGTGACTTCGAGTGTCATCGAATCACTAGCTTTCCATAGTCGAACTGGGTCTACTATTGATGGCGATGGCCATATACATGATAAATTCAATGGCCTTGGACAGAATTGAGTTGACGACATTGGTCATATCTTGTCATATGGGCGAATTCGACTATCGTCGAATCACTTGCTTGCCGTAGTCTAACTGGATCGACTGTTGGCGGTGATGGCTTTTGCCAAAATGAATTCGATGGCCTTGGCCAGAATTAAGTAGATGAATTTGTCATAACTTGTTGATAGCCTTGGCCATATGGGTGACATCGACTATCGTCGAATTATTTGCTTGTCCTTGTCGAACTGGGTCGACTAGTGGCAGTGATGGCCTTAGCCACGATGAATTCGATGGCCTTGGATAGAATTAAGTTGATGACCATGGCCATTAGGTGACTTCGACTGTCGTCGAATCACATACCTGCCGTAGTCGAACTGGGTTGACTATTTGCAGCGATGGCCTTAGCCATGATGAATTATATGGTGTTGACCAGAATTAAGTTGATGACCTTGGTCATAACTTGTTGATGTCCTTGGCTATTTGGGTGACTTCGACTATCGGCGAATCATTTACTTGTCGTAGTCGAACTGGGTCGACTGTTGGCGGTGATGTCCTTAGCCATAATGAATTCGATGGCGTTGACTAGAATTGAGTTGATGACCTTGGTCATAAGTTGTTGATCGCCTTGACCATATGGGTAACTTCAACTATCGTCGAATCACTTCCTTGCCGCAGTTGAACTGGGTCTGCAATTGGCAGCGATCGCCTTATCCATGATGAATTTGATGGCCTTAGCAAGAAATAAGTTGACGACCTTGGTCATAACTTGTTGATTGCCTTGGCCATATGGCTAACTTCTACTGTCGTCAAAATACTAACTTGCTGTAGTCGAACTGGGTCGACTATTGGCGGAGATGGCCTTAGACACGATGAATTTGATGGCGTTGGCCAGAATTAAGTTGATGACCTTAATCATAACTTGTTTATTGCCTTGGACATATGGGTGACTTCGACTGTCGTCGAATCACTTGCTTGCCGTAGTCGAACTGGGTCGACTGTTGGCAGCGATGACCATAGCCATGATGAATTTGATGGCCTCGGCCAGACTTAAGTCGATGACTTTGATCATAACATGTTGTTGGCCTTGGCCATATAGGTGACTTTGACTGTCATCGAATCACTTGCTTGCCATAGTCGAACATGGTCGACTGTTGGCGGCGATGGCTTTAGCCACGATGAATTCGATAGCCTTGGCTAGAATTAAGTTTATAACCTTGGTCATAACTTATTGATTGCCTTGGACATATGGGTTACCTGACTCTCATCGAATCACTTACTTGCCAGGGTCAAACTGGGTCGACTGTTGGCGGCGATGGCCTTAGCCACGATGAATTCGATGGAGTTGACCAGAATTAACTTGATGACCTTGGTCATAACTTGTTGATGGCCTTGGCTATATAGGTGACTTCGACTGTGGTCGAATCACTTGCTTGCCGCAGTCGAACTGGGTCGACTGTTGGATGCGATGGCCTTATCCATGATGAATTCGATGGACTTGGCTAGAATTAAGTTGACGACCTTGGTCATAGCTTGTTGATGGCCTTGGCTATATGGGTTTCTTCGACTGTCATCGAATCACTTACTTGTCGTAGTCAAACTTGGGTTGACTGTTGGCAGCGATGACCTTAGCCATGATGAATTCGATGGCGCTGACCAGAATTAAGTTGATGACCTTGGTCATAACTTGTTGATGAGCTTGGCGATATGGGTGACTTCGAGTGTCATCGAATCACTAGCTTGCCATAGCCGAACTGAGTTGAGTATTGACGGCGGTGGCCCTAGCCATTGTTGAAACACGTTCTCAATACATACTATACGTGTGTTCATATTTGTAGGTTTTGATAAATGACAAACGACGCGCAATTAACATATGACAGGGTCCAAGCACAAGCGCGCAATTGACACATAACGAGGTTCAAGCACAAGACGAACAAAGATCATGATCAAGCAAAGAAATAAAGTTATACATGAGTCGTTCTTTAATTGTGATCTTGATCCGACAATTGACTCAAGACTTGGCTTCTCTCGTAAAATCATTTTTATCAAATCATGCATATTTAATTTTAAAGCAAAATGATTTTCAAACTTTTTATTTTAGCCAAAATGATTTTTAAACATGCCTCTCAAATCTGGACAAAGATAATCGATTATGTACTTTATGATAATCGATTATGTTAAGACAATGTGCACCAGATTTACAAAGCTGAACAATAATCGATTACGTACCTTATGATAATCGATTATGTTAAGGCAGTGTACATTAGATTTTTCAAAGCTACAAGATAATCGATTATGTACCTTATGATAATCGATTATGTTGAGGCAGTGTCCATCAGATGTTTCAAAGCTACAAGATAATCGATTATGTACCTTATGATAATCGATTGTGTTGAGGCAGTGTCCATCAGATTTTTCAAAGCTATAAAATAATCGATTATGCACATTATGATAATCGATTATGTTGAGGCAGTGTCTATCAAATTTTACAAGACTGTAAAATAATCGATTATGTACTTTATGATAATCGATTATGTTAAGACAGTGTAGTCCGAAGTTTTCAAAATATAAAAGATAATCGATTATCCTTATAGCATAATTGATTATGCAAATGACCGTTGCCAAAGTATTTTTAAACTCTGAAAGATAATCGATTATACACAATCTGATAATCGATTATGCTAAGTAAAATCTGAATATGATTTTTTGAACATTGTCAGGTAATCGATTATACGATTTGGATAATCGATTATTCTACTTAAAATCTGGGAATGATTTTTGAACGATTGGAAAATAATCGATTATGCAAATCAGATAATCGATTATCTTAGCACAAAATCAGCAATTCTTGATTGGCAATTAGGCAACGGTTGTGGGGGTTTTGAACACTATAAATACAACTCAAAATCAGTCTTCTAAGTACAACAACTGATCATATTCTTGCTAAAGCTTGCATACTCTCATATACATCATTTTATATTCATTTCATAAGTTTTTGAGAGCCAAACTCTTGAGGAAAGTTGTTGTGTTCTTGAGCGTATTTATTTTACTCATATGTACGCTTAAAGAGAGCCTTGTCTTGAGTGCTAAGTGTTTGTATACACTTGAAGGGAAGTGTTAATCCCTTGTGGTTGTAAGAAGGAACGTTTTCATTCCTTCGGTTGAAGTCTTGAAGTGTGGTATCTTCGAGCAAAGGTTGTTGAGGCTTGTGTGACTCAAGTTCTCAGTTTGTAACGGTTTGTTAAGCACCCGTAAGCTTAACGAAGTTAGTGGAATCTCGAGAGAGTCTCTCGGGGACTGGACTAGCCACAGGTTGTGGTGAACCAGGATAATTTCGGTGCGTTCGTTCCTTATTATTTACTTACCGCACTTATTTCAATCCTGCAATTTTTAATTCCGCAAGTTTATATTGTTTTTATTATAACGCTATTCACCCCCCCTCTAGCGTTAAGCGTATATTCTAACAATTGGTATCAGAGCCCAACTCTCTAAAAGACTTAACCGTTTGAGAGAAACAATCCATGGCTTCTACTCGTGACTTTAATGCAGGAATAGGTGAAGGACAATGCTCCACCAGACCACCACTATTCGATGGCACAAACTATACGTACTGGATGGAGAGAATGAGAATATTCATCCAATCGAATAATTTTCATCTATGGAAGGTTATATCGAAGGGAGAACAAAATCCAACCAAAAAGGTTGAAAATGAATGGGTTCCAAAATCCGAAGATGAATACGATGCGGATGATATCCGAAAAGTGCAGAACAACGCTAGAGCCATCAACTTATTATATTGTGCTGTAAATGCTGATGATTACAGAAAAATATCATGTTGCACAATGGCTAAGCAAATGTGGGATAAGCTGGAAATCACGTACGAAGGTACGGGCCAGGTAAGAGAAGCTAAAATTGATTTTCTAACCCATGCATATGAACTGTTTCACATGAAGGAAAGCGAGAGGATGGATGACATGTTCGAACGATTTTCAAAAATCGTCAATGACCTACATGCTCTTAAGAAGACCTTCACGGATAAGGAACTTGTCCGAAAAATTCTCCGAAGTCTCACTCCGGAATGGCGCTCCAAGGCCGACGCGATTCAAGAGTCTATCGGCGTTTCAAATGTCACCATCGACGGACTAAGAGGTAATCTTAAAACCTATGAATCAACTATACTTAACCCTCCGTTTAATGATCAAAGGAAACAAAGAATCGCCCTCAAGGCAAGCACGGCTCAACCTCAAAATGATGAGGACTCAAACAACGGAGATAACGAGTTCGGACTCGTTATTAAGAGGTTTCAAAAGTTCATGCGAAAAGAGTATGAACGAAAAGGCAAACAACAAGGAGATCAAGTAAAGTGCTATGGATGCGGAGAAATCGGGCACATTAAATCAAATTGCCCAAATGTCAAAAAGGAGAAGAAACCCTTCAAGAAACAACGAGCATACATATCTTGGGGAGGTGACTCCGGAGACGAATCAAGCGACAATGAAGATGACGAAACCGCAAATCTATGTCTCATGGCACACGAAGACAGTCAAGAAGAGGTATGTCAAATTTCTTCAAATAATTTCTATTCTCTTGAGGAAATGCAAAACGCTTTTGATGAACTGTATAGTGAATTCATTAAAGCTTCCAAAACTGTTAGAGACGTAAAGAAAAATTCCTCTTTGAAAGAAAAAGATTTTGAAAAACAACTCTCTTTGAAAGAAAAAGATTTGGAAAAATTGATTTTGGAAAATGAGAAGTTGAAAGAAGAAAACAAATTTTTCGGCAAGAGAAGCGCCGATAAACCCGAGAGTTCTAGTAAAAATTGTATTTCTTGCATGCATCTATAAGATGAAGTAGAAAGACTTAAGGGCACCCTAGATAAGTTCAATTTTTCTCATAAAAATTTGAATGATGTTCTTGTCAAGTTGAAATCGACTAAACACGGCATAGGTTTCAAAAACGAGCCTAAAGAAAAAGTTGAAGCCATCCCCCAACAACCCAAGGCTCAACCTAGGATAAGTAAAATAAACATTCATCCGAGAAATAACCATCCTAGACCAAACACTAGAAGAAACTTTGAACATTTTAGAACGCCTAGAAATGGCCTTCAACAATCGCAACCTAGACATACTCGAACTTGAAACAATTATTCTAGAAACGCTGCATATCCTAGAACAAACAGTAGGAGAAATGATTTTCAAGGATTGCGCAATAGCCATATTGTCAAAAATAGAGCAAACGATTTTCGTACCTCCAACTACTACCAACCTAGAAGAATGCATAATCCTAATGTCATTTGTCATTATTGTAGTCGAATAGGACATATTGTTCCTGCTTGTTTTACTAGACACAGACACTTAACTGCATGTCAAGCACAACAGTATTTTACACCTAACTCTCAAGGACCCAAAACAGCTTGGGTACCAAAAACTCATTAATCTGTCTTGTAGGTATGTTTGAAGGGATCAAGTGTACTTTGGTACCTTGATAGTGGATGCTCCAAACATATGACTGGAGACGCATCCAAGTTCCTTCAACTAGAACATAAGGAAGGAGGAAACGTTATTTTTGGAGATAACAACAAGGGAAAAATTATCGGCATTGGCTCGGTCGGTAAGAATGAATCTTCTTCCATTAAGCCTATATTGCTAGTTAAAGGTCTTAAACATAATCTCTTGAGCATAAGTCAATTATGTGACAAGGGAAATCTTGTTTTGTTTGATTCGGAAGAATGCCTAGTTTTCCGTCGTAGTGATTTTAAAATTATTCTTCGTGGTTTTAGAATTGATAACATCTATATGGTTGATCTTGAAAACTCTTCATTAGAGTATGTGAATTGTCTTATGAGTAAAGAAGATGATATGTGGTTATGGCATCGTAGAGTAGCTCATATCAACATGCTTCTTTTAAACAAATTGGTTTCACAAAATTTAGTTATTGGTCTTCCAAATTTGAAATTTGAAAATGACACTATTTGTGATTCTTGTCAAAAAGGGAAGCAAACAAAAGCATCTTTTAAATCTAAGAATATTGTTTCAACTACAAGACCTTTGCAACTTCTTCACATGGATCTCTTTGGACTATCTCACATTGAAAGTCTTGGTAGAAATCGTTATGCTTTTGTTATTGTTTATGATTATTCTAGATTTACATGGACACTATTTCTTGCTCACAAAAGTGAGGCTTTACAAAATTTTAAATGTTTTCTTAAACGTGTTCAAAATGAAAAGAACACAACCGTCACTTCCATAAGAAGTGATCATGGGGGAGAGTTCGATCACAATCTCTTCGCGGACTTTTGTGACGAACTCGGTATTGAGCACACCTTCTCTGCTCCACGTACACCACAACAAAATGGAGTGGTGGAATGGAAAAATAGGTGTCTCGAACAGATGGCTAGAACCATGCTCGATGAGGCTAAGATTCCCAAACAATTTTGGGCGGATGCCGTGAGTACCGCATGCTACGTTTTAAACAGAGTAGTCATAAGGCCAATACTCATGAAAACTCCCTATAAACTCTATAAGGGAAGGAAACCTAATCTCTCCCATCTTAGAGTATTCGATTGTAAATGCTTTATTCATAACAACGGAAAAGATAATTTGGGAAAATTTGATGCCAAATCGGATGAAGGAATTTTTCTTGGTTATTCATCACGTAGAAAAGCATATAGAGTATTCAATAATAGAACCGAAACTGTTGAGGAATTCCCTCATATTGTGTTTTCCGAAAATAATGCTCGCTTGGCGAGAAATGATTCTGGTTTTGATCTTGCAGATATTTTAAACACAATAAGTCCTCAAGACAAAGCACAAGAGGAAAATCCAAAGGATATTCAAGATGAAATCTTGGAACAATCATTGGAGGAAACGCCACCACTGGAGAAAGAAACGAAACTGCCCAACGCAGACCATCCTCTCGACAAGGTAATTGGCGACATTGAACAAAAGGTAAGTACTCGAAACAATCTTAAGAACACCTTAGGACATACTGCTTTCGTTTCTCAAATTGAACCCTCAACCATTTCCGAAGAAATTGGGGATGAGCATTGGACCTTGGCAATGCAAGAGGAGCTTAACCTATTCAAACGAAATGACGTTTGAGAATTGGTGCCAAGACCCGACAATCATACCATTATTGGTACGAAATGGGTTTTTTCGAAATAAATTAGATGAAAATGGTGTAATCACTAGAAACAAAGCTAGGCTTGTAGCAAAAGGTTACAATCAAGAAGAAGGAATTGACTATGAAGATACGTATGCACCCGTAGCAAGGTTAGAAGGTATTCGTTTATTACTTGCTTTTGCCTCTTCTATGAATTTCAATTTATATCAAATGGATGTAAATAGTGCTTTTCTAAATGGTTTTATTCAAGAAGAAGTATATGTTGAACAACCCCCAGGCTTTGAAGATTTTAAATCTCCCGATCATGTTTTCAAACTTAAGAAAGCCCTTTATGGTCTAAACTTGGTATGAACGATTGAGCAAATTTCTTTTGGACAATTAGTTCATTAGGGGGAAAGTTGACACTACACTATTTATTAAGCAAAAAACAATAATATTTTATTAGTTCAAATCTATGTGGATGATATTATTTTTGGTGCTACTAACAATGCTTTGGGCAAGGAATTTTCTGATTTAATGACAAGCGAATTTGAGATGTCTATGATGGGTGAGCTAACCTTCTTCTTGGGGTTGCAAGTGAAACAAATGAAAGAAGGAACGCTCATTTATCAATCTAAATATTGCAAAGAGTTGCTAAAACGATTTGAAATGAGCAACGCCAAAGCAATGGCCACTCCAATGAGCACATCCGATCATCTTGACAAAGATGAGAAAGGTAAGGAAGTCGACACCAAGAAATATCGAGGTATGATCGGATCCCTTCTGTATCTTACTGCTAGTAGACCGGACATAATGTTTAGCGTATGTTTATGCGCTCGATATCAATCATGTCCGAAGGAGTCGCACCTAACTGCGGTTAAGCGGATAATGAAGTATCTTGTTGGTACTATAAATATGGGACTATGGTATCCCAAAGGTTCTTCATGCCAACTTGTTGGCTATTCCGACTCCGATTTTGCGGTTTGCAAATTGGACCGCAAGAGCACTAGTGGCACTTGCCATTTGCTCGGTAGCTCTCTTGTCTGTTGGTTTAGTAAGAAATAGGTAAGTGTTGCGTTGTCCACAACCGAGGCTGAATATGTAGCTGCAGGGAGTTGTTGTGCTCAAATCCTTTGGATGAAACAACAACTCTCGGACTATGGACTAAGTATCGATCATATCCCTCTTAGATGTGATAATACTAGCGCCGTAAGATTGACGAAGAACCCCGTTCTTTATTCAAGAACAAAACACATTGAAATTAGGCACCACTTTATAAGAGATCACGTTCTCAAAGGTGATGTCGAAATTGAGTTTGTTGAAACCAAATCTCAATTGGCCGACATTTTCACAAAGCCTTTAGAGAAAGAGTCCTTTTTCCGAATTCGTAGTGAACTCGGGATTCTTGACTCCACGTTGATCTAAGTCATGCATTCCATTTTTTTCTTTTCATTACTAACTTGAGCGTCGGAGGCACCTAATTCTGTTTTGCAGGTATCGCCCCAAAGACAGGGGGAATTATAAAGCACTGGTGCAGAATAATCGATCTCTTTTAAGAATAATCGATTTCTCTTAAGTACATAATCGATTATCAAGTATCAATAATCGATTATGTTGACATTATATTGTCCCTTTTATAATTGCAATATTGGTTAATCATTAAACTAGTTATTTACTTATTTTTTTGCTAATGTCAAAAGGGGGAAGAATAAGGGATATGCACTTAATATTTATTGGCATAAATTGAGGGGGAATTCATATGTTGAGGGGGAACTAATTGCATATCTATATACTTGTCTTGGATCATCATTATGAATTATCTACAATGCATATCCCGATATTGGTTTGCCATTATCAAAAAGGGGGAAATTGTTGAAACACGTTCTCAATACATACTAAACGTGTGTTCATAATTGTAGGTTTTGATAAATGACAAACGACGCACAATTGACATATGACGAGGTCCAAGCACAAGCGTGCAATTGACACATAACGAAGTTCAAGCACAAGACGAACAAAGATCATGATCAAGCAAAGAAATAAAGTTATACATGAGTCTTTCTTTAATTGTGATCTTGATCCGACAATTGACTCAAGACTTAGCTTCTCTCGTAAAATCATTTTTATCAAATCATGCATATTTAATTTTAAAGCGAAATGATTTTCAAACTTTTTATTTTAGCCAAAATAATTTTTAAACATGCCTCTCAAATCTGGACAAAGATAGTCGATTATGTACTTTATGATAATCGATTATGTTAAGACAATGTACACCAGATTTACAAAGCTGAACAATAATCGATTATGTACCTTATGATAATCGATTATGTTAAGGCAGTGTACATTAGATTTTTCAAAGCTACAAGATAATATGTACCTTATGATAATCGATTATGTTGAGGCACTGTCCATCAGATGTTTCAAAGCTACATGATAATCGATTATATACCTTATGATAATCGATTATGTTGAGGCAGTGTCCATCAGATTTTTCAAAGCTATAAAATAATGGATTATGCACATTATGATAATCGATTTTGTTGAGGCAGTGTCTATCAAATTTTACAAGACTGTAAAATAATCGATTATGTATTTCATGATAATCGATTATGTTAAGATAGTGTAGTCCGAAGTTTTCAAAATATAAAAGATAATCGATTATCCTTATAGCATAATCGATTATGCAAATGACTGTTGCCAAAGTATTTTTAAACTCTAAAAGATAATCGATTATACACAATCTGATAATCGATTATGCTAAGTAAAATCTGAATATGATTTTTTGAACGTTGTCAGGTAATCGATTATACGATTTGGATAATCGATTATTCTGCTTAAAATCTGGGAATGATTTTTGAACGATTGGAAAATAATCAATTATGCAAATCAGATAATCGATTATCTTAGCACAAAATCAGCAATTCTTGATTGGCAATTAGGCAACGGTTGTGGGGGTTTTGAACACTATAAATACAACTCAAAATCAGTCTTCTAAGTGCAACAACTAATCATATTCTTGCTAAAGCTTGCATACTCTCATATACATCATTTTATATTCATTTCATAAGTTTTTGAGAGCCAAACTCTTGAGGAAAGTTGTTGTGCTCTTGAGCGTATTTATTTTACTCATATCTACTCGTAAAAAGAGTCTTGTCTTGAGTGCTAAGTGTTTGTATACACTTGAAGGGAAGTGTTAATCCCTTGTGGTTGTAAGAAGGAACGTTTTCATTCCTTCTGTTGATGTCTTGAAGTGTGGTATCTTCGAGCAAAGGTTGTTGAGGCTTGTGTGACTCAAGTTCTCAGTTTGTAACGGTTTGTTAAGCACCCGTAAGCTTAACGAAGTGAGTGGAATCTCGAGAGAGTCTCTCGGGGACTGGACTAGCCACAGGTTGTGGTGAACCAGGATAATTTCGGTGCGTTCGTTCCTTATTATTTACTTACCGCACTTATTTCAATCCTGCAATTTTTAATTCCGCAAGTTTATATTGTTTTTATTATAACGCTATTCACCCCCCCTCTAGCGTTAAGCGTATATTCTAACAGCCATGATGAATTCGATGGCCTTGGATAGAATTGAGTTGACGACCTTGGTCATATCTTGTTAATAGCCTTGGCCACATGGGCGAATTTGACTGTCATCGAATCACTTGCTTGCCGTAGTCTAACTGGCTCGACAGTTGGCGGTGATGGCCTTAGCCACGATGAATTCGATGGCCTTGGCCAGAATCAAGTAGATGAATTTGTCATAACTTGTTGATGGCCTTGGCCATATGGGAGACATCGACTATCGTCGAATTACTTGCTTGTCCTAGTCGAACTGGGTCGACAGTTGGGGGCGATGGCCTTAGCCACGATGAATTCAATGGCCTTGGCCAGAATTAAGTTGATGACCTTGGTCATAACTTGTTGATGGCCTTTGACATATGGATGACTTCGGCTGTCATCGAATCACTTACTTGCCGTAGTTGAACTGGGTCGACTGTTGGCGGCGATGACCTTAGGCTTGACGAATTCGATGGAGTTGACTAGAATTAAGTTGATGACCTTGGTCATAACGTTTTGATGGCCTTGGCAATATGGGTGACTTCAACTGTCGTCGAATCACTTGCTTGACATAGTCGAAGTGGGTCGACTATTGGCGGCGATGGCCTTATACGTGACGAATTAGATGGCCTTGGCTAGAATTGAGTTGTGGACCTTGGTCATAACTTGTTGATAGCCTTGGCCATATAGGTAACTTGAACCGTCACCGAATCACTTGTTTTCCGTAGTCGAACTGGCTCAACTGTCGGCGGCGATGGCCTTAGCCGCGATGAATTCAATAGCCTTTGCCAGAATTAAGTTGATGACCTTGGTCATAACTTGTTGATGGACTTGGCCATATGGGTGATGTCGGATGTCATCGAATCACTTACTTGTCGTGGTCGAACTGGGTCGACTGTTGGCGGCGATAACTTTAGCCATGATGATTTCGATGGCGTTGACCAGAATTAAGTTGATGACGTTGGTCATAACTTGTTGATGGCCTTGGCTATATGGGTGACTTCGACTGTCGTCGAATCACTTGCTTGCCGCAGTCGAACTGGGTCGACTGTTGGCAGCGATGGCCTTATCCATGATGAATTCGATGGCCTTGGCTAGAATTAAGTTGGTGACCTTGATCATAACTTTTTGATGGCCTTGGCCTTATGGGTGACTTCTACTGTCGTCGAATTACTTACTTGCCGTAGTCAAACTAGGTCGACTATTGGCGGCGATGGCCTTAGCCACGATGATTCGATGGCCTTGTCCTGAATTAAGTTGATGACCTTTGTCATAACTTGATGATTGCCTTGGACATATGGGTGAACTCAAGTGGCGTCGAATCACTTGCTTGTCGTAGTCAAACTGGGTCGACTGTTGGCAGCGATGGTCTTAGCCATGATGAATGTGATGGCCTTGGCCATAACTAAGTTTATGACTTTGATCATAACTTGTTGTTGGCCTTTTCCATATGGGTGACATTGACAGTCATCGAATCACTTGCTTTCCAAAGTCGAACAAGGTCGACTGTTGGCGGCGATGGCCTTAGCCACAATGAATTCGATAGCCTTGGGTAGTATTAAGTTGATGACTTTGGTCATAACTTATTGATTGCCTTGTCAATATGGGTTAATTGACTGTCGTCGAATCACTTACTTCCCGTTGTCGAACTTGGTCGACTGTTGGCGGCGATGGCCTTAGTCACTTGCGCGTCTGAGATGACCATAGCCATTTATGTATTGGAGATGACCGTAGCAGTATATACATCAGAGATGGCTATAGCCGTTTAGACATTGGAGATGGCCGTAGCTATATATACATCGGAGATTTCTATTGCCGTTTATACATTGGATATGGCTGTAGCCATTTACACGTCGGAGATGGCCATAGCCGTTTATACATTGGAGATGGCCATAGCAGTTTATACATTGGAGATCATGCTAGTCCAGTCCCTTCATTATGATGGCCTGGAGAGCGTATGGAGAGGTTGAAATGATAAAATCATTCCGCAAATATCTCCAGGTGTCCCCCCGCCACCTCGTTAAAAACATCCCCGACAAAACCCAATTGGGACAAAACTTGGGTAAGAGAAAAATAGTACGACTCGGGAGATGCCTTTCAGGAGTGGAAATACTAGAGGTGGGCGACACTCCAATGGTTTTGTAGTGTTTTTTCTTCCATGGTTTACAACTGGAATGCTGCTTTATTGGCTGCTGCTATGATTTTATAGGGTCCGTCCCAATTAGTGCCCAATTTTCCTCCGCTTTGGTCTTTGGATGCCAATGTCTTGGCTTTGAGGACATAGTGTCCCACTTTGAGTGGTCTTATTTTTGTCCTCTTGTTGTAGTACCTTTCGACCTATTTTTTTGGTCTATCATTCTTATATGGGACATTTCTCTCCTTACCTCAGCTTCGTTGAGGTCTTGGAGCCTGTTTGTGCCATTTTCTGTTCTGATGGTGTGCGAGTACCTCAAGCTTGGTTTATCAACCTCGACTGGTATGACCGTGTCGGTTCTGTAGAGTAGTGAGTGCGATGTTTACGCTATGCTAGATTTGGGTGTGGTCCGATGGGCCCATAATACATCTGGCAGTACCTCAGGTCATAGACCTTTCGCTTCCTCAAGTTTCATTTTTAGTATTTTTAGTATTATCTTGTTTGAGGGTTCTGCTTGGCCATTGGCGGTGGGATGGCATGGAGTTGAGATTATGTGCTTGATATGCCATTTTTTGAAGAATTCTATCATTTTTTGACTGACAAATTGTCGTCCGTTGTCGCGGCTGATTTCTTTAGGGATGCCAAAAATGGCATATGATATTTTTCCATATGAAGGTTATGACCTCCTATTCGCGTATTTGAGCATACACACCTGCTTCTACACACTTGGAGAAATAGTCAGTTAAAACTAGTAAAAATCGTACATTTCCTCAACCGCGGGGGGGGGGGGGGGGGGTCCGACTATGTCCATCCCCCATTTGATAAAGGGCCATGGGGATGTGACCGAGTGGAGAGGTTCTCCTGGTTGGTGTATCATGGGGGCGTATTTTTGGCACTGTTCGCACCAACGAAAGTATTCCGATGCTTCCTTCTTCAATGTAGGCCAATAGTAGTCGGCCCGTATGAGGCATCGTACGAGGGCGTGTTTATCTGTGTGAGCACCATAATGACCTTCATGCAGTTCTTCGAGCACTGGCCTTGTTAGGTGCGGCCCCAGACACTTTTCCTAGGGCGTCGAACGTCCTTTTGTAGAGGATATTGTTTATCAGGCAATACCGGGCAGCTTGTACGCAAAGTTTCTTTGCCTATTTTTGTCGAGTGGCACTGTTCCATCATGTAGGTAGGATACAAATTGGTTGTGCCAGGACCAAGTCAGATTTAAAGAGAATACCTCAGTATGGTCGATGGTTGAATGGAGGAGGGTGACAACGTTCTCTTTATGAAAGGTTTTTGTGGCCGTGGCAAGTTTTGCTAGGCCGTTTGCTTCGATGTTCTGTGCCCTCGAAATTTGCTCGAGGCGACACTCGTCGAACTCGGCCATCAGCTTGTTGATTTCTGACCGGTATTTCTTCAACCTTTGTTCTTTTATTTGGTAAGTCCCATCGACCTGATTGACCACAAGTTGGGAGTCACAATGGAGGATTATTTATCGGGCCCCATACTTGATGGCTAGTTTCATACCGCGATAACGGCCTCTTACTCGGCCTCGTTGTTAATCATTTCGGGGCATCGTATGGACTGGCACAATTTTTTGCCAGTGGGAACAGCGAGGACGAGTTCCAGTCCCGATCCCAACGCATTGGCAACACCGTCTGTATAGAGAGCCCATAGGTCGATATTGGGGGACGCACTTTGTGCCTCACATTTCGCCTCTAGCAGGATTTCTGCACTGAAATCTGCTATTAGATTGGCAAGTACTTGCAACTTTTTGGTGGACCTTGGGTGGTATGAGATGTCATACTCGCTGAGCTCAATGGCCCATCTGGCGAGCCAGACTGATAATTCAGGCTTGTGCATGATATTTCTCAACGGGAAGGTCGTCACCACTTTTATGGGGTGGCATTAAATATAGGGCCGAATCATTCGTGAAGCCACGACCAATGCCAAAGCTAATCTCTCAAGGTGTAGATACCGTGTTTCAGTGTCCACTAAGGTTTTGCTAATGCAATAAATAGGAGATTGCGTACCTTCATTTTTGCGAACCAAGACTGCCCTAACGGCGACCTCGGATACGGCCAGATGCACTAGCACAGGTTCGCCTGGCTCGCTTTAACTAGTAATGGCGGTGAGGATAGGTACGCTTTTAGCTTTCTCAAGGCTTCGACGCACTCCTCATTCCATTGTAACCCTTGGTCTTTTTTCAGCATATTGAAAACTTTATGGAGCATGTTGTAGGACTGCAAGATGAATCTGGATAGAGCGGTTATCCGCCCTGTTAGCTTATGTACCTATTTTTGCTGTTCAACACCTCAGGTATGGCGTTTATCGCCTTGATATGGTCTGAGTTGACCTCGATGACTCGTTTTGATATGAGAAACCCTAAGAATTTCCCTGAGGTCGCACCAACGGCGTACTTCTTAGGCTTCAGCTTCATTCCGTATCTCCTCAATATCTCGAAGGTTTCCCTTAGCTGGTTGATGTGATCCTCTTTCTTTGCTGATTTTACCAGCATGTCGTCGATGTAGACTTCCATGGTCTTACCGAGTTGTTCTTTGAACATTTTGGTGACCAGCCTCTGGTACGTAGTTCCTGCATTTTTTAGCCCGAAGGGCATTACCTTGTAATGATATGTCCCTTGGTGGGTGATGAAAGTTGTTTTCTTCTAGTCCTCTTCAACTATCATGATCTGATTCTAGCCGGAATAAACATCTAGGAAGCTTAGTAGCTCGTGTCCTTCGGTAAATCGATTAGTTGGTCGATGTGGGGCAGCAGGAATTAATCCTTTGGGCACGCCTTGTTTAGGTTGGTGAAGTCTACGCACATTCTCCACTTCCCATTTTTCTTTTTGACCATGACAACATTGGCGACCCATTGGGGGTACTTTGATTCCCTTATGGAGCCGTTGTCCAGTAATTTGTCTACTTCCTCACTGACCGCTTTGTTGATAATGGAATTGAATTTCCACCTCACTTGCCGCACGGGTGGGTGTAATGGATCAATGTTTAGCTTGTGATTTGACGATGTCTTGCGGGATCCTTGGCATATCTGAATGGGAAAAAGCAAAAAGGTCTGCATGGTTAGTTAAAAACTCATAATACTTACTTAGATTAGTGAGGTCGTGCCTGATATAGGCTTTCTTTGTGATGTCGGCATCGTCCAATTGGATTGGGTCGAGATTTTCAACCGTATCTTTAGAGGCCTTTACGGTATTGGGATCTTTAAAGCGTCCCTTGTTGGGTCGACCTTGGTCCCTGACATAGCTGATTGATATGCCTATGTACTCTCCCCTTTATGTTGTTTGGTGTAGGCGCAATCCTGAGCTATTTTGTAGCATTCACTTGCGGTGCGTAGCTCGCCTCAGATGTTGAATATTTCCCATGGGGTAGGGAATTTGACTATTTGGTAAAAGCTTGATGGAACTGGTCGCATGGCGTGTATCCATGGGCATCCTATGATGGCGTTGTATGTTATTTTCTGGTTCATCACGTGAAAAGTTGTTTCCACCATGACTCCTCCCACTAAAACGGGTAGAGATATTTCTCCGTAGATCCGTTCCACTGCATTATTGAAACTAGTTAGTGTTATGGAGCGCGATATTATCATGTCCTTGAGTCTGATTTGTATGAGGACCCTCGGATGGATAATACAGGCGGCATTTTCGTCATCAATCATGATTGTTTTATCTTTTTTATATGTGATATGTAAAGTTATAACTAAAGCATCATAGTGAGGGAAAGACAAACTGTCTGCATCATACTTATCGAAGGTGATACTATCTTCGAAGTCGTCATACCGTTCGTGGGCGATGGTTCGCTTCAGTTTGTGCATGGTGGTGAGTTTGACGTGGTTTGTTGCTGAATTGTTTTCGCCTTCGACAATCATATTAATCGTACTTCTGGGGAGGGCGGCTTAAACGGCCCATGGGGTTTCTTACGTCCACATGCAAAGTTGGTTTTCCCTTTGTCGCTGAGTAGCTCCCTTAGGTACCCTTGATTTACCATTCTTACCACTTCTTACCGCAGGCCTATGGTGCCCTCATTCCTGATGAAAATCATATAGGACGTTTGATGTCCTTGTGATGGGGTCTGATTTCATCTTTGTCGGCCATTGTACCTTGCTGCTCAGCTTCTCTAGTGCGTACACTATCTCTGAAGGAGACACACAGAAATTATGGGTGGATAATAAATAAGGGATACCTCTTTCGTTTCAGAATGGGGCGATATATCGCTGTTGTGCATCCGTGTATCTTGGTGGTAGCTGTTGGGAGGATATGATGTAACGCTGGTGCCTTTCTTTGTTGAGATGCGGAATTTGTTTCCGTCATCCCTCGATGCGTCAAGCCCTTCTAATTTATGGATATATTGTCGTCAACCATTGGGTCGGCCCATTGAGGTCATTCTCGTTTGCTCTTACCTCGGCACATTAGGCATTATGGATTTCTTCCCATGTGGTAGGATGGTACTTCATGAGACGGTTTGGTAGCTTTTTGGTCTCCCTAGAACCATCTCTGCTTAGTCTATTCTAGAAAGAGGCTGCCGCCATGCCTTCTGATATGTTGGGTAAGGTCATTCTCATCTATTAAACTTGGTTAGGAAATCCCTGAGTCCTTCTCCTGCGGTTTGACGAACGGAGAATATATCGTTGACACTTGCTCTTGCTTTCTTTGCTCCTGTATGGGTGGTGACGAACTTGTCCGCTATTTCTTCGAACGTGGAAATGATCTTAGCCGGCTGCTGGGAGTACCACTTCAGGGCTCCTCCTGTCAGCATTTCACCGAACTTTTTCAGCAGCACTTATGGTACCTGTTCCTTTGATAGGTCGTTGCGCTTTACAGCCGTGACATAGTGGATCAAATGATCCTTGGGATCTGTGGTCCTGTCGTATACCCTTAGGTAAGGCTGCACTTTAAAGGTCTTCGAAATGGAGTGCGCGGCAGCCTCCCTAGTGTAAGGTTGTTCAACGAATCTTCCCACATCTCGCTTTGGCAGCAACTTGGGGGCACCAGGGATCTTGTCTACCCTCTTCTGGTGTTCCTTCATCCGGTCATGAAGTGACTTCCATCTGCTCCATCATCTTATGAATGGTTGTGAGTATGACATCGTTGGCATGTATCTCGCCTAACATGTCATTTGCTTGTGCCATTTCAGGTTCGACCATGGCGACGGTAAGATCTACTATCGATGCACGTACGAGGTTACCTTGTGGTGCCTTTTCGATCAAGCCACTTAGGGTACCTATTGTTGATACCCCATTTTTTCCCATATATTTCTATACTCAAAATATTCCCAAAATAGCATATAGACGAATATATAAGCATTCAAAAAGGGCTTGTTATTTTTCTACATTTTTTCAAGTATTTCAAACCCAATTCACGACTTATTTTGTACTATAAAATCTAATATTTAGTCTCAAATCTTGTTATTTTAATAGGTAATTTATTGTATTCTCTCATTTACAAAAAAATATAATTTACATAATTTTTTGTACAATTTTACAAGGTCATTAGATAATTTTAAATTAAAATCGCATTAAATTACAATTTTAGCCTATTTCTTAATTTAACAAGTATTTTAATAACAAAATTGTTCATAGTAATTTTAATCGATACTTGTAAATATTTTATTAATTCAAAATTTTAATAGGATTTTTATAATGACATTTACTATTTTTATAAAATTAAATTAGGGGAAAATTGGCCATTTAAATCATGGCCCCTTTTAATTTCAATTGTAGCCAAATTTCATCCCAATTTAAGCGTCAATTACATGACCCAATTGCAGAAATTACCTGACAAAGACCCGTCTAACAAACCCGCCCAGATCCTCCTTTAAATCGTGGCCGTTGATCGTTCGAATCAACGGCCCAAGATCACCCTTTCCATAATTAATCCCTAGTACACCCTAACCCTAAGTCATTTACACCAAATGAACCGCCCTTGTATCCCACTTTACCCCCAAGTTCTCTCTAGCCCTCCTCGAACCCTAGTTCGTTCCAACTCCGATTCACCAGCATCTATGGCTATTCAAGCCCTCAAACGTCTATATCCATCACTCCCCACCTCTCCTGGTCCTTGGGTTTGAAGACGGGAGTCTCGTCTCAAGGGTTATCGGACCATAGGTCCTCCTATTTTAGGATCTGTAGCCACGTCCGGCCTTTCTCCGGCAAGCCCTGAAGCTATGGGTTCTTTGCCGACTCCGACGAGTCTATTCCAGGCTTTTCTCGATACTTCGAGACCTTTCTCTGAAAACCGTAATTCTTCGAGGTTCTTCTTTGTGTTCACTTTTACGATCCTCTCTGAGTCCTAGTTATCTTCTAAAGATTTTAAAGTATTTCTCGCCTCTTTTTCACCTTTTTTTGTTTTCAAACTGATCGTCTTTTTAAGCCGAGGGTTTGTCCATTACTTCTCTGATTTCTTTAATTTCGTTGTTTTATTTTCTATTGTGTGTGCTTCTCTACGATTTTTGTGCATTTTCTACTATGGCTCTGAAGGGTTTTGCTTCACTGATTATTTTCTAGGGTTTTCAGTTAATGTGTTCTATGCTTTCCTTTATGCTGTTCTGATTTTGTTCACCTTCATCTATGATATTTTTTATGCTCTAATAGGCACTGGAAACCCTAGCTTTAAGGGGGCTTTTCCATTATCTCTCTGTGAAACCCTAGCCGCCTCAAATTACTTTCGTGTGTGTTTTGCTACATGTTTATTCTACTACCTCCAGTTTATGCATGCTCGAATCTATGCATCATTTATATTACCATTTCCCCTTTCTCTGAGCAATCCTAAATTGGAAAATTGATTTGGTACAATTGTTTGATTCTCCAATTGAAGTCTGTTTTCTGACTAAGTTCGAGTAAGCTAGTATCAAGATTCCTTGATTTTCTAGGTAATTAGTCCGCCTTATATGTTTACCCGTGTGATTTTCAAGACTCGTTACACGTATTTGCTGTATATTCTGTGATTAGTAATCGACTTTCTTTCCAAAATTAGGCTAAAGTTTATTTACCTCCAGCCGGTTCCTTAATTAAATGGAGCCTTCTCCTTAATTATTTATGATTGGTACTGTTGAATACTTTCTTGCCTTAAGTGCTGCACCTCTTTCAAACTATAAATATTCTCCACATCTTCTCACTTCAAACTGACAGATACACGAATTACCCCAAAACTCTCTCTTCTCTGCTGTTCTTCTCTGTTACTTGTTCTATTGCTAGAGTTTAGCCAGCTGAGAGCCAAGGCTGAACCATAAAGCCTCATCTGCTATACTTACTTCACTACTCAAGTTAGGTCTTTGATTTACTTTCTCATCCCTCCCTGCTACTTGTTTACTTAACCCTTTCCATTACCTAGTCATGATTTCAGTATAAGCATGCTTAATCACCTTGCCCACTTCCCTTTTTCTGTTTATGACTTCAATTTGAGTTTGGCATGCTTAATCCCCTTCCCAATTTCCCTTGTCTATATATAATTTCAATTTAAGCTCATGCATGTTTAATCCCCTCCCTCATTTCCCTTGTCTGTTTATGTTTTCAAATTTAAGATGCTTAACCCTTCTTTACCTTTATTGTTCATTATTATGGTCTGAATTCATGTACATCCCTTTCCCTAACTCCCTTTAATTAATTCTGTTTATTTCAAGTATTCTTATGTTATCCCCCTACCCTTAACCTCTGTTTACATATGAGTGTGTTTTAGACTAGGGAGGCACCTCATTCACACTCCTGGTTTAGAATTAAGGTAGTCATCAGCCTATACTCAAAATAACCCCATTCCCTATCTTCTATATTGTGTGTTTGAGCCTTGACATAGGCCTGTTGGTGACTTAATCACCATACAGGCCCTAGTATGACTTGTTTTCAAGTTTGCTCTTGCCAGTTGAACTATGCAAGAGGTTAGGGGTGTGCCAGTCTCACTTCATGGCTAGGTATGACCACCTCTCATATTGGTTTTCCTCTAATTCCACACTTTTACACTCATTCTTAGTCTTTAAGTCCTACTTCCCTTTGGTAAGCCATGCTTAGGGTACCCCAGAGTTTCCACTAGACTTGGATGCCTTGGTGCTGGTAATTCCACACTTGCACTACTCTAAAGAGAAAGCCTCGGATTTGGGAGCCCAGATTTGGTAAAAGGCATATGTTGGAAATTAAAGTTGCTTTGCGCTTCTTCAGGCCTTTTGTACTATTGATGTATTTACTTATTTCCTTTAATGTTATTTTTTTTCTGTCCAGAGTTTTGTGAGAAATTTGTATGAAACAGCTTGGGGATATAGTGAAAAGGGATATGGGAGGGGTTTACTTTCTTGCACCAATCTCATATAGATCCCATGTCTATAGTCTTTATATTATTGCACCAATATCATCTAGATATCATGTCTATAAGGTTTTACATTATTGCATCAATCTCATATAGTTATCATGTCTATAGGGTTTTACAGCATTGCATCAATCACATAGATACCATGTCATTAGGGCTTTGCATTCTTGTAATTTCAAATAGAGACCATGCCTGTAGGTTTGCATTCCTATAATCTCGCCTAGAAAACATGCCTATTGGGATGTCTAAAATGCTAGGCAAAACATTAGGCCATCTCAATATGTGTAAAGCAGTAAAAAATGGGCTAATAAGCATGTCATAAACGTCCAGACTCGCCCGGTGGTTAAAACATTTTAGTTCAGTTTGTGCCTAGGTCTGTTTACTTTTAAATCACTCCCAGGTCTCCCCTTATCACATTGCTCTAAACCTGTAATGTCTTATAAAATGTTAAATTTTTGGTTTCAACTACTTCGCCCGTCTAAGTTTAATGCTTTAAGGTTTTTAAACTTTTCTTCTTGCATACCCTTTTGTATTCAAGCTCTTCGGCTGAATGTAAGCCATTTCTAAACTCTTCTGCAACAGACTCGCGTCCGAAACTAATGTTTTTCCTCTAAAAATCAACTAATTTCTAAATCATGTCAACTCCTAAAACGGGCCCGGAGGGCGGAAAGCAGATTTTCTATCCAACTCTTATGTGTTAAACTAATCTTCCTGCTCATTTAACCTCTTTTAAAGACCAAACCGGTATATAAAGTCATGCTAAACTAGCTGCTGTTATGTTACAGGGTTTATTTGAGCCTTTAATTGTCCTATTTGCATACCACTCATATGCTACGTGTTTTGACTGTCGTTCTAGTATTTTTACCTTTGAAACTCCATATATATCTTATCTCTCTCGCCCCCTTCTTAGGATTTGAAGTCCTAATACCCCAGGACTAACAGGTTGGAACCAGTGTTAGCATGCAACAAGTAAATGATACCAAGGCGTTTAAATACCTTAACGGGGTGGGAAGGGTAGAATATGGAGATGATGACCAATACACTAATACCATATACGACCCCTCTTTGAGGAGTGTGTGCGAGGTATTGTACCGATGTGATCCATATTATAGTTAAACCTAGGACCCTTCTCTCTTTTATTTGCTTTATTTATATGTTCTCCTATAGTAATGCTTTTCCAAATCATTCCTCTCTTTTATTTTAAACTTATGTCCTTCCTTCTTCTTTAATGCTTTCAAGTTGTGGGAATGCTATATATGTGAACCTTATTTGTTTAATTGCTTCATCTCTTTATAAAGTCACAATTAACACGACCGGGAACCACACTAGTGAATCTTGAGGGGTTCCTAACACCTTCCCCTCGAGATGATCTCAAGCCATTACCCGATCTCTGGTTTTCTTTCAAAATACTCCTCCCATGTCTAAAAGTGTCCTAATGCACTATAATCATTAGGTGGCGACTCTTCAAATTCCATAATCCAATTCCCAAACGGAAATGAGAGTTGTTTTTCCCATAATATCGTAAAACCTTATTTCGCCTTTTGAAAAAGCCAATAGCATGGGGACTCTGCTGGGGAAAGTTTCTTTAAGGTTTTTACCATTACGTGTTTTGTGACTTTATTGCTTTCTTTACTACCTTTATTTATTGCTTTAAGAATTTATTCATAATTACTAACTTATTTCTTCATGTCTTCTTCTTTATTTTTAAAACTGTTTTATGCTTTGCTGCCTTTATTTTTTTTTATTCCGTTTTGAATTACGAGCATCTATTGTAATCATTATTTTATGAACGTGGAAATACATATACTTATTTCATTGTTGTAAATGCATCATTCAACATCATTTTCCACTCGTGCCAAACAAATGCTATAGCAACGCTTACAATGAGTGGTTGCGCTCTTCCAATATTTATAAACCCCTTAAATTTGGCAAAGGCGTATTTGCTGTAAAATCAGTCGATCAACGGTGTAGTCGACGGTTCCGTGCCTTTCCCTCTTGAGCTGTCCTCTCAAGGGTAACTTGTCAGCACTCCAAAAGTAGCAACCTTACTCTGTTTAACTGTTCATGTATCATGGTCAAACTAGCCGAGTTAGTTATTTTGACCGCATAATGACTCATTAGGATAGCCTAAACCAAAAGTCCATCGGGTTTCCTTGAAACCCAAACGGAGATTCACGTTATATGCATTGATTTGGATAACTAAATACCTCTTGATAATTATTGATTTAAATAGTCGAGTCCGGCGGGGTTAAGGGCCTAACTCCCTATTTTGCAGGAAATAAGGCACGAGGTCCCCAGGTTCGGTATGGTATTACTAAGTTGGTGGGAGGATCTGCATGGTAGTGATAGGGTTTTTGTCCGCAAGCACTTAGGGAATCTTCTTTTGCTCCTGGAAATTAGGCCAGATAACAAGATTATGGAAGCTTCTACTCTTTTTTGGGATAGTGAACGATCTGTCTTCCGCTTTGGGGTATTGAGATGATGCCGATGTTGGAAGAAATTGGGGGTTTATCCGGAATTCCTTGGGATAGCCCGGGGCTACTTACGCTAGAAAACCGCAAAGGTAGAGGGTTCCTAAAAATTATGGGGCTCAAAAAGAATCCTAATCTGACAAGTCTAATGGACTCCTACATATCCTTTGACTTCATATATGAAAGGTCCAGGCATAGCAAATCCTACCGCACTCACATGGACGAGTTCGCCCTAACCTCTTTGGGGCACATACATAGGAGAGCATTTGTATTCATGTTCTGTTTCCTGGGCATGATAGTCTTTCCGATGAAGAAGGCTAGAATCCATACGAGACTAGCCATGGTAACCAAAGCCATAATGGAGGGTATGGACGGGCAGACATTCAGCATAGCACCCATGATCCTTGCCGGACTGCATCGAGCCTTAGAGAAATGTCAACAGGGGGAACCACACTTTGAAGGGTGCAATTTGCTACTACAACTCTAGCTCATTGAACATCTCCAGAAGGGAGACTATAGCCAAAAGATCATACGCCGAGACTAGGATGACCATATCACTTTCCATCATCCAAAGCAAATGCACTTCATTCCGGATATGTTCGCTCGCCCGGAAGACACCATCGGATGGGTACAATTATTGGAGAATCTGAAAGAAGAGCAGGTACAATGGATGTACGAGTGGTTTCCAACTGGGGATTTTATCATTCGATCTAGGGATGCGCCATTCCATGTACTCATCGGCTTAAGAGTAACTTAACCTTATGTCCTTCTCCGAGTCATGAGGCAACCAGGAACAAAGCGGATTACACCAAGGGTAGAAAAGATGACTCACTACAGGGCTGACTTCCAAGATGACGATAGCCGACATAGGCGTCAGGATCAGCATATGTGGCACTCCAAACTCATTTTGGAAAAGGAATCTATGGAACCAGACAGGTATCAGACGGAGCATGCGCCACTTTATCCGGGATTCTTAGAAAAGATCATATTAGCTTGGGAAAAATAGGTTTCGTCCATGGTCACAGGGTAATTGATGAGAACACTGCAGCAAAGGTCAAGTACAATCAGCTACGCAAACGGATGCGAGAGTGTGAAAGTGAACATCGGGAAATACCAGAGGCCCAAGAGAAGTTAATCAATGACTGGAAAGACATGGCTGTCCATGCAAACAATCGTTTACGGTACTTGGAACGGGGTCTAGCGGAGCTGGAAGGCAATTTTCTGAAAAGGATCAACGACTGTTAGAAAGTCGAAGGTAATGAAGGTGGCCACTTGGCTTGGGCGTACTTGTTGCTAGAACTGCGAGAGCTGATGAAACTGTACGAGGGAGGCAAAGATACCGAATCTGGGGAAGGTCCTTCTGGGACCAAGTAGTTAGGATTTTTACTGCTTTCTTTATGTAATAAGGCCACTGGCCATTAGTGACAATTTCTCTTTATTTCAGTTTGTTTGGACTCATTCTATTTTCTATCGATAAAATGAGGCACTTGGTGTTATAAGTTCTCCAAATCATATCTGTCGCTAGGCCTACCTCGGGCACAATGAGGCACCCAAATAGGAAACAACTTATATTCTTTGAACAACGTGTTTAAGTACCACAATATTTTCTTTCTCAGAATTCGCACTAACTATTTATCTTTTTGTTTTTCTTTTATTTTATTCCCCTCCCCAAAGGTTAGTTCGTGAATTCCTGCACCATCGGCATACTCAACAAGATCTAAGGGTCCTCCTCCGAGCCCCCTCAGAAACAGGAACAAGGGAAATATGGGAGTCAGAGAAGCAAGAAAGGAAATTGAAGGAACTTTCCAAGGTACCATGATCACCAAAGAGATTGCTGCTTATTTGGAGAAAACTTTGCTAAGGTTCCGAGAAGAACTAGACCAGGTCCGGAGTTTGGCAAGTTTGTCCATCTCCCTTGCTGCTGTAGATCTCAACAATCAAGTCCATGCACCTCCGCAGAAGTCCCCAACCTAAGCTCTCAACAATGCTCCACCGCTCATCCCTGAGCCTCAAAATGCTCCAAACCACCAAGATACCCCTATCTTTGTTGATACTGTGGTGTACTATACATAGCCCATATCAGATATGTTAGAATCAGACTCACTCATTCAGAACTTGGCTGCTGAACTCAAGAAACTCACCTGTAGAGTTCAAGGCATGGAAGGTAATAAGGGTGTGGAGGGTCTACATTATGAAGAACTTTGTTTTCAACCTGATGTCGAACTTCCAGAGGGGTACAAACCTCCTAAGTTCGAAATGCTCAATGGTACGGGTGATCCCAGGGTTTACCTTAGGATGTATTGTGACAAGTTGGTAGGAGCTGGTAGAGATGAAAAGATCTGCATGAAGCTATTCATGAGAAGCCTGAAAGGTGATGCTTTATCTTGGTATATCAGCCAGGATGTGAACAAGTGGACGAGCTAGGTGAACATGGCGTCCGATTTTATGGATCGTTTCGGATTTAACACTGAGAATGCGCCAGATGTATTCTTTATCCAGAATTTGAAGAAGAAGCCTACTGAAGCCTTTTGCGAGTATGCTACTCGTTGGAGGTTGAAAGCTGCCAAGGTCAGACCGGCTTTGGAAGAAGAACAAATGAATAGATTTTTCGTCTGTGCTCAGGTTCTGCAGTACTACAAGAGATTGATGCTGATAGAGTGGCAGAAGTTCTCTGATATCATCAAACTAGGAGAAAGGATCAAAGAGGGCATTAAAAATGGTATGGTTACTAACCTTGAGGCACTGCAGGCCACCAACAAAGCCTTACAATCTGGTGGTACGTCGAAGAAAAAGGACGTAAACTCCGTAATGGTTGTGCAGAGAAACCACTATCCCGTGAAATACCAACCCTACCCTTCGACTCCACTCACATACCAACCCTCTCTAAATTACCAGGAACCCTCACCTACCTATCAAAATCCACCAACCGTCTACCAAACATATCAGCCCACCTCGCCAGGATATTCCCTGCCCGCACCCATATGCCAAGCTTACAATTCCCAACCTCCTCACTATCCATCACCACCTACCAGCCAAAACTTCCTACGACCAAGACCAAACTTTGACGCAAACCTCCAAAACAATACACCGCTATTGCCGAACCCATTATCCAACTCTACGAGAAGCTCAAAGCCGCTGGATATGTTACACCTATCCCAACCATAACCCCAGAAAACCCTTCCTAATGGATCAACCCAAATAAAATATGCGCATACCATTCAGGGATGAAAGGCCATACAGTCGATGAGTGCCGCTCATTAAAAGACAAAATTTAGACCTTAATTGACAACAAAGTCATCGTAGCTAAAGCGCGTGCTCCCAATGTTTGCAACAACCCTTTACCGGACCATAAGGGTGGAGGCGTCCACATGATTGAGGTTGAGGATGACTAGGACCCCAAAGGGTCAATCGATTTGATATCTGAAGTAGATGAGCACAAGAAGCCAGCGGTCACTCTTAATCCTATTGTTGTACAAATCCAGCCATCTGAGGGTGACGTGGTGAATATATCTGAACCATTTGAGTTCGAGGCATCTCCTACAAAAGTTCCTAAACCAATTGAGGTGGAGTTCGGGACTCCAAAGGTGCCCGCACCGATTGAAATTGCTACGTCGCCTTCAAGGGTTCCCATTTCGGTCATCATGTCAGACATATCCCCATTTCAGTCAAATGCTATACCCTGGGACTACATAGCCGAGGTGAGATGGAAGGGAAAAGCACACATGGGTGAAGCTATCACCGCGCAAGGTATGACTAGAACAGGCAGGCTGTACACACCGGAGCACCTAGCTGAGTCCAGCAAGAAGGCCTCTAGACGTCCCATGGAAACTGGACCTGATGATATCTGGAGGAAGATACAGGCTAAAGAATATTCAGTTGTTGAACAGCTAAACAAGACTACGACACAGATTTCTTTCTTGGCGTTGTTGCAAAGTCCTTTGGCGCATAAGAACGCCTTGATAAAGATATTGAGCGAGGCTTATGTCCCGAGCAAAATAACAGGAGGAGAGATGGCGAACATGATAGAGCAAGCATTGGAAGTCACAAAATCACTTTCACGAGGATGAATTGCCACCTGAAGGGCTCGGCCATAACAAAGCACTACACATCACTGTGTAATGTGAAGATCATTTCATCACCAGGATCTTAGTCAACAGAGGCTCTAGCCTCAACATCTATCAATTGATTACCCTCAAGAAGTTGGGCAAAGGATTGCATGAGATAAAGGATGGGGCTATTAATGTTAAGGATTTTGATGGTTCTCAGAGGTCCACCCTCGGGGAGATTAGCATGTGTTTGCAAATGGGCTCCACTTGGTTTGATTTTGATTTCCAATTCATTGACGTACCAACATCTTATAACTTATTGCTAGGATGACCCTGGATCCACGACGCTGGGGCTGTGGCATCAACCTTGTATCAGGCCGTGAAGTTTGAATGGAACCATCAGGAAGTGATCATCCATGGCAACGATAGCAACCCCATATACAGTCTCCAGACCATTCCGATGATCAGAGGCAGCAGAAGAATAGGCAGAGAGACATTTCATCATAATGAGCGAGTTAACGCAGTGAACAAGGACAAATGGTGTAGTAGCAAGGTCGAGAGCATTCTTAATGGGAGTAGGCATGAACCAGGGAAAGGACTTGGTAAGAATCTTCAGGGCATCACCAAACCTATCCAGTTGAAGAAGCATGGTACTACCTTCAGACTGGGGTACGAGTACACTTGGCAGGAATTCAAAAACTAGTAACCACCATGTCACGGCCCATATTACCAATTGGAATACCCCATTCCTTAGTTGGAGCAGACATTTCAACCAGCCGACACTCTCTACGGGTCAGAAGAAGACAAGGCTCTTGCAGCAATGAAGAACCAGTTTCTCGAGGAGGACAAGGACTATTGTGTGACTTATTAAGAGGAAGGGGAGGAAGGCCCTTACATTCAGGCTGTAAACCGAGGGGAGCACCTCGCCAATAGGTCAATCAGGATCACCGTTGCCCGGAAATCTTCGGGGTAGCAAGGCTGAACAAGCATTATGTATCTTTGTTTTTGTTGTTTCTTTACTTTTCGCCTTGTCTTTACTTTCCAACAGAGCTCCGATGTTTAGAAAATTTATAAATTTAATCAAAAGCATTTTTTCAAATATCTCACTATTCATTACTTTTCTCTGCTATTTACATTATTCCCACAAAAAATTACTATTACGTATCTTAATGATGAACCAATAACCGTAACTTGCAACGAGGCTATGCAACAAACGGACATAGACTCGGAGGAAGATGATATACCAGAAGAGGTTGTCAAAGAGGTTGAGAAGTTTGAGAATAGACCTAAGTCCAACTTGGATGAAACCGAGGTCGTCAATTTGGGAGATACAGAGAATGTCAAAGAAACGCGTATCAGTGTTCACTTATCATAGACAGAGAAAGAGCAATATACAGAGTTCTTAAGGGAATATGAGGATATCTTCGCATGGTCTTATGACAATATGACTGGTCTCAGCACATCCATCGTCGCTCACAAGTTGCCAACAGACCCTGCATGTTCGCGGTAAAACGGAAGCTCAGAAAATTCAAGTCAGATATGAGTTTAAGAATCAAATAGGAGGTCACCAAGCATGTCAAAGCCAGATTTCTTCAAGTGGTAGAGTACCCAACCTGGTTAGCTAACGTTGTGCCAATATCGAAGAAGGAGGGGAAAGTCAGAGTCTGTGTCGACTACCGGGATTGCAATCGGGCCAGTCCCAAAGATGATTTCCCCTTGCCAAACATACACATTCTGATCGATACCTGCGCCAAGAAGGAGTTAGAGTCATTCGTCGATTGCTTTGGGTGGTACCATTAGATATGGATGGATGAAGAAGATGCAGAGAAAATGGCATTTATCACGCTTTGGGGAATGTATTGCTACATAATGATGCCGTTCAGATTGAAGAATGAGGGAGATACATATATGAGGGCCATGACTACCCTGTTTCATGACATGATACATAAGTAGATTGAGGTATATGTGGACGACGTCATCATTAAGTACAGGAAGGTTGCAGATCACATGGAGGACCTCCGAATGTTTTTCAACAGACTAAGGAGGTATAACTTGAAACTGAATCCCTTCAAGTGTGCATTTGGGGTCCCTGGGAGAAAGTTATTGGGTTTCATCGTAAGCCGCCGAGGAATAGAGCTGGACCCGTCAAAAGTCAAATCTATTCAAGAGTTGCCACCGCCAAAGAACAAGAAAGAGGTAATGAGTTTCCTGGGGAGACTCAACTATATCAGCTGGTTCATAGCTCAGTCTACCGTCATCTGTGAACCTATCTTCAAGATGCTCAAGAAGGATGCCGCCACCAAATGGACTGATGAATGTCAAAAGGCTTTTGACAGGATTAAGGAATACTTGTCTACGCCTCCACTCATGGTTCTGCTTGAGCCTGGGAGGCCTTTATTGTTCTATATTGCAGTTTTGGATAGAGCATTTGGTTGTGTCTTGGGACAACATGATGCGACAGGAAGAAAGGAGCAAGCTATTTACTACCTCAGCAAGAAATTTACCCATACGAGGCTCAGTATTCCTTACTACAACGCACCTGTTGTGCTTTGACCTGGGTAGCTCAGAAATTGAGGCATTATTTATGTGCTTACACTACCTACTATCAAGAATAGATCCACTAAATCATATTTTTCAGAAGCCCATGCCCATTGGCAAGCTGGCCAAGTGGCAAATTTTATTGTGTGAATTCGACATTGTCTACGTCACCCCGAAGGCAGTTAAAGGACAGGTTTGGGCAGAACATCTCACATAAAATCCAATAGGAGGGGAGTGTGAACCATTGAAGACGCATTTTCCCTATGAGGAAGTAGCTTTCATAGGAGAAGACATTGCAGAATCCTATGACGGTTGGAGGATATTTTTCGATGGAGCCGCAAATTTCAAAGGAGTTGGTATCGGAGCAATGCTAGTATCAGAAACCGGTCAACAATGCCCGGTATCACCTAGCATAGGTTCCCGTGCACCAATAATATGGCCGAGTACGAAGCTTGCATCTTGGGGATTAAACTAGCCATTGACATGAACATTCAGGAGCTTCTAGTGATTGGAGGTTTACACCTACTCATACACCAGGTTCGAGAAGAATGGGCAACCAAGAATTCCAAGATACTCCCTTATCTATACCACATATAGGAGTTGAGAAAGAGGTTCAGAAAAATGGAATTTCCAGCATGTTCCGAGAATACAGAATGAGTTCACAGATGCGCTTGCCACTTTATCATCCATGATTCAGCATCCAGATACAATCTTCATCGACCCTATCCAGGTCAAGATTAATGATCAACCGGAATATTATGCACATGTAGAGGAAGAAGATAACAGAAAATCCTGGTTCCACGACATCAAAGAGTACATGACAACAGGAGAATATCCAAAGCTTGCTAATGCTACTCAGAAGCGCACGCTTCGGAGGTTGTCCAACAATTTATTTCACAGAGGAGGAATCCTATATAGGAGGACCCCCGATTTGGGACTATTGAGGTACGTCGATGCGACAGAAGCAACCAAGTTATTGTAGGAAGTACACTCACGGACTTGTGGGCCACACATGAACGGTTTTGTTTTACCAAAGAAGATACTCCAAGCAGGATATTTCTTGATGACTATGGAGGCGGACTGCATTCAATACATCCGAAAATGCCACCGCTGCCAGATACATGCAGATATCATAAAGGTACCTCCAAATGAGCTCACTGTGGCCATTCGCCGCCCGGGTAATGGATGTTATTGGACCAATCGAGCCTACTGCATCCAACAGACACAGGTTCATCTTAGAGGCAATCGATTACTTCACTAAATGGGTTGAAGCAGCCTCATACAAAGCAGTAACCAAGAAAGATGTGGCAGACATTGTTGGAGATCGTATTGTCTGTCGGTTCGGGATTCCAGAGTCGATCATCACTGACAAGTTCCAATCTCAATAGCGACTTGATGAAAGCGATGTGTGAAACTTTCAAGATCATGCACATAAATTCTAGAGTTTATAGACCTTAGATGAATGGAGCCATGGAAGCAGCCAACAAGAACATCAAGAAAATACTAAGGAAAATGCTCGAAAGGCACAAGTAGTTGCATGAGAAGTTGTCATTCGCTTTATTGGGTTATCGTACCACAGTTCACACATCAACCAGGGCAACTCCCTACATGTTGGTTTATGGTACAGAGGCGGTCATTCCCGCCGAGGTGGAAATTCCATCCTTGAGAATCACACAAGAAGCTGAACCAGATGACGAATGGGTCAAGGGTCACTACGAGCAGTTAGCCCTTATGGAAATAGAATGAATGCGGTATTCCATGGTCAGCTATTGCAAAACAGAATGTCCAGAGCCTTCAACAAGAGTGTTTGACCAAGGAAGTTCACACCAGGGCAGCTAATGTTAAAGAAGATATTCCCACATCACGATAAAGCCAAAAGGAAATTCTATCCCAACTGGCAAGGTCCGTACATGGTTCAGCGGGTTCTAACTGGCGGAGCCCCTATTGCAGAAATGGACCGAGAAATTTGGCCAAAACCGATCAACTCAGACGCAGTGAAGAGATACTACATTTAATCACTATGCTTTTTCATTATGATGTAATTTTAAATACGCATGACCTAATTCCCGTTTTGATAGGGGATACGTGGGCTGCCCTATGGGTTCGGTCACATCTATAATAAATTCCCCCCCCCCCCCCCCCGCACTTGGAACTTGGGCAGAATTTTGAGGAGGACCCTCAAAATTCTGAAGTCAGTTTGTTAGTTTCTGCATCAGGATCAACCTAGTAAACTGGGGCATAATTTTGAGGACCCTCAAAATGCCGAGGTTGTTTTCAATCATTCAACACCGCCGTCAACAGTGCTAGCCTAGAAAACTGGGGCAGAATTTTGAGGAGGACCCTCAAAATTGTGGAACTAGCAGGGTTGACGTGCTTTGAACCACGTTACAGTTGTGGTTCATCATAAAACAAAACTATCTTTTCTCTACTTATATATATATATATATACATTGGCACTATGATTGCAAAAATTTGCTTAAAATCATTTGGATCACCATCGTTCAGCAACGCTACCCCAAATGGTACAAGACGCCATGAGCCGAGGGATGCAAACTAACCTCCGAATTTACAAAACTCGCGATTTTTATTTGGATGCAGGAATTCAGAATACAAATAGGCGATGCATGTGCTTTACAAAACTAAATTCCCTAAACCATTACTTACTTCACAAATGTTTACTATTTACATTCGACACATCCCCAGCAGTCATGATATCGCAATCATCTACCAGGTATGAATGTCACCACCATCCTCTCCTTTATATCTCTGCATTTTGCATACGGCTATTATCTGCCTTCCGAGGTTAAGCTCTACCTCCATCCTGCATAAGGCTATTCTCTGCCTTTCGAGACTAAGCTCTATCTCCATTTGTATTTTTGCATAAGGCTATTATCTGCCTTCCGAGGTTAAGTTCTACCTCCATCTTACATAAGGCTATTATCTGCCTTTCAAGGTTAAGCTCTACCTCCATCCTTCATAAGGCTATTCTCTGCCTTTCAAGACTAAGCTCTGTCTCCATTTTCATTTTTGCATAAGGCTATTCTCTTCCTTCCGAGGTTAAGCTCTACCTCCACCCTACATAAGGCTATTCTCTGCCTTCCGAGGTTAAGATCTGCCTCCATCCTGCATAAGGCTATTTTCTGCCTTTTGAGACTAAGATCTGTCTCCATCTGCATTTTTGCATAAGGCTATTCTCTGCCTTCCGAGGTTAAGCTCTACCTTCATACTGCATGAGCCTATTCTCTACCTTTCGAGACTAAGCTTGGTCTCCATCTGCATTTTTCCATAAGGCTATTCTCTACCTTCCGAGGTTAAGCTCTACCTCCATCCTGCATAAGGCTATTCTTTGTCTTTCGAGACCAAGCTTTGTCTCCATTTGCATTTTTGCATAAAGTTGTTATTTGCCTTTCGAGGTTAAGCTCTACCTCCATCCTGGATAAGGCTGTTCTCTGCCTTTTGAGACTAAGCTCTGTCTCCATCTGCATTTTTGCATAAGGCTATTCTCTACCTTCCGAGGTTAAGCTCTACCTCCATCCTGCATAAGGCTATTCTCTGCCTTTCGAGACTAAGCTCTGTCTCCATCTACTTTTTTGCATAAGGTTGTTCTATGCCTTCCGAGGTTAAGATCTACCTCCATCCTGCATAATGCTATTCTTTGCCTTTTCGAGACTAAGCTCTATCTCCACTTGCATTTTTGCATAAGGCTATTCATTGCCTTCCGAGGTTAAGCTCTACTTCCATCAGACATAGGGCTATCTTCTGCGTTTCGAGACTAAGCTCTTTATCTATCTACATTTTGCATAAGGCTATTCTCTTCCTTCCGAGGTTAGGCTCTACCTCCATCTCGCATAAGGCTATTCTCTTCCTTTTGAGACTAAGCTCTGTCTCCATCTGCATTTTAACATAAGGCTATTCTCTGCCTTCCGAGGTTAAGCTCTACCTTCATCCTGCATAATCCTATTCTCTGCCTTTCAAGACTAAGCTCTGTCTCCATTTACATTTTTGCATAAGGCCGTTCTCTGCCTTTAGAGGTTAAACTCAACCTCCATCTTTCATAAGGCTATTCTCTGCCTTTCGAGACTAAGCTTTGTCTCCATCTGCATTTTTGCATAAGGCTATTATCTGCCTTCCGAGGTTAAGGTCTACCTCCATCCTGCATAAGGCTAACTTCTGCCTTTCGAGACTAAGCTTTGTCTCAAGTTGCATTTTTGCATAAGGCTATTCTCTGCCTTCCGAGGTTAAGCTCTACCTCCGTCCTGCATAAGACTATTCTCTGCCTTTTATGACTAAGCGCTGTCTCCATCTGCATTTTTGCAAAAGGTTATTCTCTGCCTTCCGAGGTTAAGCTCTACCTCCATCCTGCATAAGGCTATTGTCTGCCTTTCCGAGACTAAGCTCTGTCCCAATGTCACATTTTGCATAAGGCTATTCTCTTCCTTCCGAGGTTAAGCTCTACCTCCATCTTGCATAAGGCTATTTTTTCTGCCTTTAGAGACTAAGGTCTGTCTCCATCTTGCATTTTCATAAGGCTATTCTCTGCCTTCCGAGTTTCAGCTCTACCTCCATCATGCATAAGGCTATCTTCTGCCTTTCGAGACTAAACTCTGTCTCCACCCTGCATTGCATAAGGCTATTCTCTGGCTTTCGAGGTTAAGCTCTACCTCCTTTATTTTGCATTTGGCTGAAATATCGCCACCCTACATTTTAAATTCTTGCTCGGGTGAAACATCGCCACCATTGCATTCATTTGGCTAAAATACTGCCACCATCGCATGGGCTGAAATATCGCACTTATTCAAAGGCGTAATAGTTTAGAGGCACCATCTGCATAGGAGAACACCATTCCATGGCCTGTGAATCTTTACTTTATGCTCTGCATCGTCCAGGACTTCATAGTCTGAGGACGACATCTTGATCGTCTGAAGACACCATTCATGGTCCAATGAGAGCTTGCATCACGTTTAAATTATGCAAAATATGCGCACATCTTTCATTTGCAGCTACACCATCTAGCACAGCCACCTCAGCAGGAGCTGTCCCGCTCTAGTTCCTTGTAGCCCGTCTAATCTCCGAACACTTGACAAGTCTCAAACCTCGTTGCGTTCGCCTTTTCCAAATTTTCATTGGCATATCCCGCCAATGGTTCCTGAACTACATACGACCTGATTCCTGTAAAACCAGGGATATGTAGGCAGCTCAGAAGCTAGAGCGCGGTCGAAGTTCTCTTACAGTTGTCACTTCCAGAAAAAATTGGCCATGTTGTCTTTACCCGGCAACTCTTTCATCCTCCTCGGGTAAAGAGGGCCAGCTGTTGATACCCAATTTTTCTCCATATACTTCTATACTCAAAATATTCCCAAAATAGCATATAGATGCATATATAAGGATTCACAAAGGGCTTGGTATATTTCTACATTTTTTCAAGTATTTCAAAACCAATTCACGACTTATTTTGTACTATAAAATCCAATATTTAGTCTCCAATCTTGTAATTTTAATAGGTATTTTATTTTATTCTCTCATTTACATAAAAATATAATTTATATAGTTTTTTGTAGAAAATTACAAGGTCATTAGATATTTCTAAATTAAAATCGCATTAAACTGCAATTTTAGCCCATTTCTCAATTTGACAAGTATTTTAACTACAAAATTATTCCTAATAATTTTAATTGATACTTCTATATATTTATTAACTCAGTATTTTAATTGGATTTTTATAATGACATTCACTATTTTTATAAAATTAAATTAGGGGAAGATTGGCCATTTAAATCATGGCCCCTTTTAATTTAAATTATAGCCAAATTTAAGCCCCATTTAAGCCTCAATTACACGACCCAAAAATTTTTATCTCAACCTCTATCAATCGTTCTCAACCTACAAAAGAATATCAATAAAAAGCTCTTTCTCTTTTATTAATTTCTTTCATACAGTTCTGTTTTAGGGTAGAGACAAAAGTACTTAGAGTCTTTATTAATTGTTGGGGACATATTTGTAACATATTTTCTTAGCCATGAGAATCCAAGAGCATCTGAATCTCTCTAGATCCGCTGCACTGTTTCATTCGTGAACAGTGACTCTCGATACTGTTCATCGCGAATATTATCGGATTTCGCCGGTAGATTCTCCCAAATTTTGTTTCAGTTAATCCCCTCCTCTGTAGGGTCATTCCCCAATTGAAATTTTCCTCTAATCCATATTCAATTATCCTAGATCTTAAATCTAAGATTTGCGAGTTACTGTAGCAGCAGTTTTGAAAATTGCATATCTGTTAGCGATGGATTGCGGTTGACTGTCGATCGCATTGATGGAAGATACATTCTCTCCCCAACTTTGTGCTGTGGGAGAGGATATTCAAAATCGATCAATTAACGGGACCAAACCAAGCTTCGCATCTTTACTAGATGGTAAACAGGCTACAGAGGCTAGTACAAAGCTGGAACTCAATCGAGTTTCTTTTCAAAATGGAACACCTACTGTTGAATTCACAGTAGACGAAGTCAATTCATTCACTAGAGAGGAAGGTCTTCATCAAGCTGTCGTAATCAAATTCTCGTATGGAAAACCTGCGATTCAGGAATTGAGACAGATTCTGCCGAAAGTTTTCAACATCAAAGGTAATTGCAACATCGGACAACTAGAATATCGACATATTCTGGTAAGATTTGACTTCTTCGAAGATTTTGCTAATGTCGTATCAAGAACATCTGGTTATGTTCAGTCCAAAGGAGACGGTTTTTTCTTTAGGACATTCCCTTGGACTATGGGATTCAACCCCCATGAGGAAACGTCAAAAGCGGTAGTATGGATTTCACTACCAAATCTGCCAGCAAATGTTTTTGCAAGGAAATCACTAATGTCTATTGCATCTGTTGTTGGGAAACCTATTGCAGTAGATAAGGCGACTAAAGAACGTACTCGACCTAGTACAGCACGTGTTAAAGTCTTGATTAATTTGCTAGACAAACACCCAAAGAAAGTCAAGATAAAGGTAGTTGATACAAAAACTGGAAAATTGACTGAATATGACCAGCAACTAGTTTTTGATAATCTTCCAAAATACTGCACATACTGTTAAGATCAAGGACATGACAAAAAATCGTGTCGTTGGATTACAGAAGTTTGTAATGAAAAAGCAGCTACTGATAAGGTTCCTGAAGGCAGGGGCAGTATGTCAGGCCGGGATGCTAGGGAAATCTTGAATGACATTAGTGCAGGTCGAAGAGGTAAAGAGGTTCAAAATGCAGAGAATGTAAATAATGTCTCTGTTGCAAATGCTACCACTGCAGAAACTATATCTGCTCCTGTCCAGCTTAGTACAGAACCAGCATTAGGTAATCTGCAGCAACCATTGAATGTTCTACCTGAAAAGAACCTTTCTAATATACGAGCAGATCACCAACTTAAGGAGTTACAGCAATGTGATGATAATTCAGTAATTGAAGGTGTCAATGCACAACATAATACAGAAGTGATCAGCAATTATGTCCATCCAGCTGCAGAAGTTCATGCAGGATCTACTACTCACATTGTTCAATTTCTTAAAAATACTGATATTGGTACATCCAATCTGAATATGAACAGTGAACAAATGATGCCAAAGTTATCTGGGGATACACGTAAGGCCAATGCTGCTGAAGTTTCAAATCTAATTCCTCCAGCTGATACTGCTACAATCAATCTGATTTGTACCAGTGAACAGATTATGCCAATTGTTGATGTGGCTACTTCAATGGATGATGAAGCATCAGTTCCAACTCCAGCTGCAGTAGCCCATTCAATTATGAATACAGATACAGCACAGTTGTGTGAAAGTTCTGTTGCATATAGTTTAAATATGCACAAGCATCTGGTGGTTTCTAAAGGGGCTGGAATTGAGGCTACAGACTCGGATCCAAGTACTCCAGCTGCAAAAGCTCAACCAACATCTACTGAAGATATTAAAAAGCTATCCAGTATTGCACCAACTATGAAAGTTACTACTGAACAGATCATGTCAAAGCTGAATGAGAATATTCCTAATGTGTCTGAGGATGCAGATCAAAATATTGATTCAGTTCCATATGTGACAAGTGCAGAATCTACTGGTTCCAGATTGAAGCCTTTTAGTCAACAATTGGCTAGCTGTTGCAGCTGCTGAGAATGTACATCACAACACAAACAGGAGTGATGAATTGTTGTGTGAGCAGCAACTGTTGTTTCTTAATGATAAGAGTAACAAACATGCAACTTCCCCAGTTCAACTAGGTGAGAAATGCAAAGAGCTAAAACAGATGGACGTTTCAAAAATCTCTGCAGAATCATCTAAGCATGGCAGAACCTCAGGTACAGCTGATGACTATGTTTGTAACAATGCATTACCTCAAACAACCTCTGATGTTGAGTTGTCTGATAACCAACAAGAAGGAAAATGGTTATCGAGGGACACCAAAGCAGTAAATTCAAATCCAAAAAGAAATCTCAGAGGGCAGAAAACAAAAAAGAATTACCTTCAACAAACTCATTTGACATTCTTATTAATGTCAATGATGATGAAGGAAAAATTTTGGATGAAAGTCGGCAGATAAGTGACAGCTAATTTAGCTCGAAGAATTCAGAGACAAAGAATAATTTATCTCATGATACAAATATCCAAAAATAGGCCAAACCTCAAACCTCTCTAACCACAGCCACGAAGCTGTGGAAAGACCAACGAGATTATGATGATGAGGAGAGTTGGGGTGAAGGTCTCGCTGCTTTTTCATGGGAAGAAGAAGAATGTGCGACATCAGAAGACAGTGATGTTTCAGTCGAGCAAAAAGTTCAAAGGAAAACTGCATCCAAGAACAGTCGTGCAACTTCGCGACACAATCCAACACCAAACAGCATCCTAAACCATAATGCCCCAGTTTTTGTTCCAAGGAATAAAGCAGATACAGGTTCACAGGACGGACAGCCTGTCAAAACTAGCGAAGGCGTAAACATAAGGAGGCTTCCAATGCGAAATGCAAAAAAACAACAGGTCGCTCAAACAATACCTTCAAAATCCAATCGCTCAAAGAACAAATCATGAATTTTGAAGTTTTTTTGCAAAGATTTGTGGAAGAAGACAGCATATTACAAATCGAATTCTTCACAACAAAAGAGAAAAGTGGTCATATGCATGATTACTTCATCTGCTTATTTTACCATCATATTAGTATTACTCTTTGTAATATCATCACAGAGTATGTTATAAACTCTGTGATGATCATTCAATTCCTGGTTCTTGCCAGCTCCTTCTTCTTACATGCTTGCTAATCCAATAGGCTTCATTTGCCTCAATAGGATAGCTAAGGTAAGGTCTATGCCGGATGTGTTATATGGATAACATTACCGGTGTAATCCGCCTTATTTTATTTCTCCTATATGTTGTATTTTCCTTTTTTTATTATTTATAAAAACTAACCCTAGGCATTTGCCTAGCGGACCCAAAAAAAAAAATTACACGACCCAATTACAGAAATTACCCACCCAGAACCATCTAACAAACCCGCCCGGACCATCTTTTAGATCGTGGTCGTTGATCGTTTGAATCAACGACCCAAGATCACCCTTTCCATAATTAAACTCCAATACACCCTAACCCTAAGTCATTTACACCAAATGAGTCTCCCTTGTATCCCTCTTTACCCCCAAAAGCTCTCTAGTCCTCCTCGAATCCTAGTTCGTTCCAACTCCGATTCACCGACATCTATGGCCGTTCAAGCCCTCAAACATCTATATCCGTCACTGCCCACCTCTCCTGGTCCTTAGGTTCGAAGATGGGAGTCCCGTTGCAAGGGATATCGGACCATGGGTCCTCCGATTTGAAGATCTGCAGCGGTGTCCGGCCTTTCTCCGGCAAGCCCTGAGGCTATGGGTTCTTTGCCGACTCCGATGAGTCCATTCCAGGATTTTATCGATACTTCAAGACCTTTCTCTGAAAACCCTAATTTCTTGAGGTTCTTCTTTGTGTTCACTTTTACGATCCTCTCTGAGTCCTACTTATCTTCTAAAGGTTTTAAAGTATTTCTCGCCTCTTCTTCGCCTATTTTTGTTTTCAAACTATTCGTCTTTTTAAGTGTAGGGTTTTTCCATGACTTCTCTGATTTCCTTGATTTCGTTGTTTTATTTTTTACTGTGTGTGCTTCTGTACGACTTTTGAGCATTTTCTACTATGGCTATGAAGCGTTTTGCTTCACTGATTATTTTCAAGGGTATTCAGTTAATGTGTTCTATGCTTTCCTTTATGTTGTTCTAATTTTGTTCACCTTCATCTATGATATTCCTTTAAGCTCTGATATGCATTGGAAACCCTGGCTTTAAGGGTGCTTTTCCATTGTCCCTCTGTGAAACCCTAGCCGCCTCAAATTACTTTCGTGTGTGTTTTGCTACATGTTTATTCTACTCCCTCCAGTTTATGCATGCTCGAATCTATGCATCTTCTATATTACCATTTCCCCTTTCTCTGAGCAACCCTAAATTGGAAAATTTATTTGGTACAGTTGTTTGACTCTCCAATGAAGTCTATTTTCTGACTAAGTTCGAATAAGCTAGTATCTCGATTCCTTGATTTTCTAGGTAATTAGCATGCCTTATATATTTACCCATGTGATTTTCAAAACTCCTTCATGTATTTGCTCTATATTCTGTGATTAGTACTCAATTTTCTTTCAAAAATTAGGCTAAAGTTTATTTACCTCCAGCAGGTTCTTTAATTTAAGGGAGCCTTCTCCTTATTTGTTTATGAATTGTACTGTTGAATATTTTCTTTCCTTAAGTGTTGCACCTCTTTCAAACTATAAATATCCTCCACCTCTTTTCACTCCAAACAGACAGATACACGAATTACTCCAAAACTCTCTCTTCTCTTCTATTCTTCTCTATTACTTGTTCTATTGCTAGAGTTTAACCGGCTGAAAGAAAAGGCTGAATCATATAGCCTCATCTGCTCTACATACTTCAATACTCAAGTTTACAACTGGTAGGTCTTTGATTTACTTTCTCAGCCCTCCCTACTACTTGTTTACTTAACCATTTCCCTTACCTAGTCATGATTTCAGTCTAAGCATGTTTAATCCCCTTCCCACTTGCCTTTGTCTGTTTATGACTTCAATTTGAGTTTGGCATGCTTAATCCTCTTCCACATTTCCTTTGTCTATTTATTATTTCAATTTAAGCTCATGCATGTTTAATCCCCTTCCTCATTTCCCTTGTCTGTTTATGATTTCAAATTTATGATGCTTAACCCTTCTTTACCTTTATTGTTCATTATTATGGTTTGAATTCATGTACATCCCTTTCCCTAAATCCCATTAATTAATTCTGTTTATTTAAAGTATTCTTATGTGATCCCATACCCTTAACCCCCGTTTGCATATGAGTCTGTTTTAGACTAGGGTGGCACCTCATTGCCACTCCTGGTTTAGAATTAAGGTTGTCTTCAACTTATACTCAAAATAACCACATTCCCTATCTCCTATATTGTGTGTTTGAGCCTTGACATAGGCCTGTTGGTGCCTTAATCACCATACAGGACCTAGTATGACTTGTATTCAAGTTTGCTCTTGCCTGTTGAACCATGCAAGAGGTTAGGGGTGTGCCAGTCTCACTTCATGGCTAGGTATGACCACCTCTCGTATTGGTTTTCCTCTAATTCTGCACTTTTACACTCATTCTTAGTCTTTAAATCCTACTTCCCTTTGGTAAGCAATGCTTAGGGGACCCCAGAGTCTCCTCTGAACTTGGATGCCTTGGGACTGGTAATTCCACACTGCACTACTCTAAAGAGAACGCCTCGGTTTTGGGAGCCCGGATCTGGTAAAAGGCATATGTTGGAAATTAAAGTTGCTTTGCGCTTCTTCGGGCCTGTTGTAGTATTGATGTATTTACTTATTTCCTTTAACGTTATTTTTTTTGTCCAGATTTTTGTGAGAAATTTGTATAAAACAGCTTACGGATATAGTGAAAAGGGATATGGGAGGGGTTTACTTTCTTGCATTAATCTCATATAGATCCCATGTCTATAGGCTTTGTATTATTTCACCAATATCATCTAGATATCATGTCTATAGGGTTTTACATTATTGCATCCATCTCATATAGTTACCATATCAGTATGGTATTACAGTGTTGCATCAATCACATAGATACCATGTCAATAGAGCTTTGCATTCTTGTAATTTCATATAGATACCATGCCTATAGGTTTGCATTCTTATAATCTCGCCTAGAAAACATGCCTATAGGGATGTCTAAAATGCAAGGCAAAACATTAGGTCGTTTAAATACATGTAAAGCAGTAACGAAAAGGGAGAATAAGCATGTTATTAAGGTCCAGACTCGTTGGTGCTTAAAACATTTCAGCTTAGTTCGTCCCTAGGTCTGTTTACTTTTAAATCAGGACCAGGTCTCCCCCCCCCCCACATTGCTCTGAACATGTAATGCCTTTTAAAATGCTAATTTGTGGTTTCAGCTACTTCGCCCGTCTAAGTTTAATGCTCTAAGGTTTTTAAATTTTCTCCTTGCATCCCCTTTTGTATTCAAGCTGTTCGGCTGAATGTAAGCCATTTCTAAACTCTTCTGCACTTCAATTTTCTTTTCAACAAACTTGCGTATGAAAATAAGGTTTTTCCTCTAAAATTCAACTGATTTGTAAATCATGTCAACACCTAAAACGGGCCCGGAGGGCGCAAAGCGGATTTTCTATCAAACTCTTATGTGTTAAACTAATCTGCCTGCTATTTTAAACCCTTTTAAAGACCAAATCAGTATTTGAAGTCATGCTAAACTAGCCGCTGTTATGTTACTGGGTTTCTTTGATTCTTTAATTGTCCTATTTTCATACCCTTATATGCTACATATTTTGACTATCGTTCTAGTATTTTTACATTTGAAACACAATATATATCCTATCTCTCTCGCCCCCTTCTTAGGATTAGAAGTCATAATACCCAAGGACTAACAGGTTGGGATGGGTATTAGCATGCAATAAGTAAACGATACTAACGCATATAAATACCTTAACGGGGTGGGAAGGGTAGAATATGGAGATGATAACCGGTACGCTAATACCATATGCGACCCCTCTTTGAGGAGTGTGTGCGAGGTATTGTACCAATGTGATTCATATTATAGTTAAACCTTGAACCCTTCTCCTTTTTGTTTTGTTTATTTAAATATTCTCCTATATTAATGCTTTTCCAAATCAATCCTCTCTTTTATTTTAAACTTATTCCTTTTTCTTTAATGCTTTCAAGTTGTGTGAATGCTATATATGTGAACCTTATTTTTTTAATTGCTTCAACTCTTTATAAAGTCACAATTAACACGGCCAGGAACAACACTAGTAGATCTTGAGAAGTGCCTAACACCTTCCCCTCGAGATGATCTCAAACCCTTACGTGAACTCTGAGTTTCTTTCAAAATACTCCTCCCGTCTCTAAAAGTGTCCTAATGCACTATAAGCATTTGGTGGCGACTCTTCAAATTCTATAACCCAATTCCCAAATGGGAATAAGAGTTGTTTTACCCATAATGTCGTAAAACTCGAGTTCGCCTTTTGAAAAAGGGGGCGTCGACACCTATTAGCCATTATTCCAGTAGCTTTTTGACCTCGGATGGTACTTCTTGGGTTGCAGATGTAGAAGCACTCTTTCCCGCAAGATCGTCAGATCTCCAGGTCATAGAGGTAGAATTTCCCCATTCGTTGTGGTGCTGGGAGTTGTAATCTAAAATCCCTCTTCACTGATTTCATTGAGAGGACCGATGAGGTTGGTTGCAACATCTGCTATCCCTTTCATTCTTGCGTTGTTTTCGGCCATTTTGTTTATGTGGTGTAGAGAATAGTTGTTGATTGTTCTCTAGGTTCAAACTATGGTTTTGATTCTCGAAATCCCCACAGACCGCGCCAAATTGTTTAGCTCAAAAGTTATCGATATACTTTGAAAGCTTAGAAAAAAAATCAAAAGATAATAAGGGTAAATCAAAATCAAATATAATCTGACCTAGAGGTTAGATAGATGATATTATATTTCTAGATCTCAAAAATAAAGAAAATAATCTTAGCTTAAGAGAGAAGCAATAGTAGGAGACAGAGAAAGAGATAGAGAGAAGTTATATTATTCGAGAATAATCATGATGCCTGTTACAATGTGAAGGTCTCCTTTAAATAGTAGGAGACCTTCCTTGAAATAATCAAAGAAAAAGTACAAAAGTAGGTGACCTCCGCTTAGTGGAGAAATTAAGTTCTAAACGAAATCTCTTTGACCCACACGTCGGGGTTGTGCCCTCACTCTGGTCTGCATCTACTCATTGGGAGTACCCATTAATCATGAGGACGTTGAGGGAAAAATTTTACAACGTACAGTTCTGAAATATAATATGTATTAAATTAAGTGATGCGTACAGAGGGCCGGTGATCGGTAGCACCCTATTATAAAGTATTATACTATTACAAGGTACTAGATTACTACTAACATTTATGTTGTTCATTGTATTCCAAGTGAAACTATCATCATAATAACAGTTCATAGTTGAAGGCGGCTGATTGAGAGCGTAGTTGGCTTATTGCAATACATTCCCTTGACGTGTTGGTGGAGCTCTTATACCAACCTTGCCTTCTTTAAAAACCATATCAACGAAAACTCGGATATCTTCAAAAACGCTTGGCACATAATTGTTCTTAAAATTATGGCCCGCTTTTGCTAGTTGACCCGCTACCCAATTATGTTCTCTATACGCATGCTGAACTACTAGCTTAACTAGCTGCCCTAGGAAGTACCTGCAATCATTTATCATGTTAGAAAACGAGATACGTTCTAATTGTAACATTGTGATAATCTCCCTTGCATCCACCTCCACCTCCAGAGGCACTAGATTGTACTCGTATGCCAATTTGAGCCAATGAATCAATGCGTATAATTATGCAAAAATAGATTTGTTCCTTGTGACAGCTCCTGAGAAACCTAATATCCATTCAGCATTAGAATTTTTAATTAACCCTCTAATGCCATCAATTGTGGCTGAGTGTGCTCCATCTATGTTTTAACTTGTAAAAATTATCCTTTTGGGGACTCCACTTAGGTTGGTTGTAGCTTTTTTCTTTCTTTTGTGAGAAGAAGCTGCTAAATATAAGAATTCAGCTGCTTGTTGTGCTGTATATCTAACACAAATATTATCCGGAGTCATGTTGGATATATTTCTGTTACGTGTTATCAAAATATTCCACAAACTTATTGGTAAGTAGGTGTGTGGATTCATATTGTATGGTAGTCATAAACCTTTGTAGCTTATCAGCTCATGCAGCCAGTGTTTTGTGCTTGGCAAGTTTATGATTGTATTAGTATGTTGCATGAGTCCCAATTCCTGTCAATATTCCTTAGTATTTGTGCAATTAAGAAATATGTGCCCGAAAGTTTTGTCCTCCTGTTGGTATAAGGGCAAGTAGCATCCTCTTTTATATTAATTTTTCTATGAATATATCGTGTTGGTAACCTATTGTGGTATAGAAGGCAAATGAAGCTTTTGATTTTAGGTTGTATAGGAAGCTTCCATATCCAGGAGAATTTTGCTGAAGTATTAATGGGTTGTTGTAACTGCTTTTTCAGATGGATATTAAAATTTCCCATTGGTGTTAAGCCCTAGTAAAGTTGGTCTACATTATTTTAAAACTTAGATACGTAAGTGGCTAAAATTAAATGTCTTATATCATCTGATAATTCAAAAGGTATTTTGGTCCAGTTCCAACCAGCGTCATTAAGTAGAGAGGATATTTTAATATTATTATGGACTAATGGTAAGGGACCGTGGATTAAGGAGTAAATATTTGTGCATGCCTTTAACCATGGATCATCCCAAAGGTTTATGTGCATATCCTTCCCAATCCTCCATTTTATCCCCATTTGGCAGTGTTGCCAACCTCGTAAGGTATTATTCCAAGTTTTTAAGTGAATTGTTGTTGTAAACTTATTAAGATATTTATTAATGAGTAATTTTGCTCACGTTACTTGTGGTGATTTAAATACTCTCCAGGCTAGAATTGCAATCAAAGTTGAATTCTTTTGTCGTAGTTTTTGAACTCCCGAACATCCTACTTCTTTTTAAGTAGTAACATCATTCCATTTAAGAAGGTGCATTTTCTTTCTTGTTAAAGTAGTACCCCATAGAAAATTACGCTGGTATTATTCGATTTTAGTAATGATGTTTGTTGGAATATGAATATATTGCATAATATGGTTGGGTAAATTATTCAGAGCTAATTTTATAAGAGTAGTTCGTCCTATCATAGTTAGAAATTTTGTTTTCCATCATGCTAGTCGAGTCTTAAAATTATCTAGGAGAAATTGGAAGTCTGCATTTTTAGATCTTTCTTGGAACATGGGAAACCATAAATATTTTTCAAATGATGTCTCTTCTTTAATGTGGAAAGAGTCAATGACAAATTTTCGATCAGAGTGAGTACAATTTTTTGAGAATTTTTTTTTAATTTTTCAAAGTTTTTTTTTGTCCTGAATAGTGTGTGAAGTGATTTCGAACATCGATTATAGCATGACAACTTTTGATTGTGACTTTGGAAAATAAAATAATATCGTCCACTAAGAAAAGATATGATAGGGATGGTCTCGCTTTTGATAAACAAATTGGTTGCCAATGGAGGTAGTCAATAGAGATCGATATGCTACATGAAAATATTTCCATACACATTATAAATTGGTATGGTAATAAAGTATCACCCTGACAAATACCTCTTGATGGTATGAAGTACTGAGTCCTAAAACCATTAACTAGGATAGAAATGGATGTTGTTGTAATGAATAACTTGATTATGATTATTATAGATGTAGGAGTGTAGAAATAAAGAAGTGTCTTTCTCATAAAAGACAATTTTAATCTGTCAAATGCTTTTTCCAAGTCAAGCTTTAAGAGAATTGAAGGAGCTTCCCTTTAATTTTTGCAAAATAATTCAAAGTTTCCTGCACTATTATATTATTATCCGAGGTTCTTTTGTCTTGTTGGAAATTAGTTTGTGTAGGTCCTATTATTTTTCTAATAATTGGCTTAAGTCTATTGACTATTATCTATGTAATTATCTTATAGATTGTATTACACAAGCTTATGGGTCGATGTTGTTGAATAGTTGTAGTATTTTTTGTTTTTGGTACAAGGCAAATGAAAGTTATGTTTAGCTCATGAGGAATGACCTTAGTATTAAAGATGTCATGACAAAATGAGTAACTCTCACCTACATCAGACCAATATTTTTTGTAGAAGAACAGATGTAACCCGTCCAGACCCGTAGTCTTATAGGGTTTAAAGCTATATAAAGCACATTTTATCTCATTTTTACTAAGAGGCTCCTCCATTCTTTCAATGTCATAGATAGATAGTTAATCTGTATTTGAGTCCTGATGTGTTTTAATAGATAGTAAATCCTCAGTTGTACATAAATTCTTATAATAATTAAGAATTTGATTTGCAATTCATTTTGTTTAAAGTCCAGTTACCCACCAAATTCTTTAAAGCATTTAATCTATTCCTTCTGCACTTGTGAAGGGTAGACATATGAAAAAATCTGGTGTTCGTGTCACCATCATTTAACCATGTGATACGTGATTTTAATTTCCAATTCTCTTCTTCTAAACGTAATATGTTACTGTAATCCAATTGAGTTTCAAAATTTAAGAGAAATATTCTTGTAGGGTAGTGAATAGAAGATTGTATTCCTTCTATCCTAGCTAATTTCTTTCTTTTTTTTGTTGGAATATATTTCCAATGTTGCAAAACAATAAATAGAGAAAAGTAGAGAGAGAGAGGATTTTTATTGAATTGGAGTCAATTACAATGGAATAGAACCCCTCTATTTATAAAAGTGACTTAGCCACCAAGTAACAAACCCTAAATCTCTCTAAAATATTGGCATTCACCATAAATAAAATACTATTTATAACATTCCCCCTCTAATGTCTATTCAAGAGATAATGTGTCTTATTAAAATCTTAACAAAAATAAATTCCAATGGGAAAAAAATTCTAGAGAAGGAAAAAGAGTACACATGTTTAGAAATACTCCGTTTGGTTTCCTCATTAAAAACCTTACAATGCAAATCTAGTGGGACAAAATCTTTTAAGGAAAAAAGAGTACTACGCGTATTAACTCCCCCTTATGAGAGCATCAGTTCACATAATTGATCCTTCGCATTCCAGTGTTTTGCATTAGCTTCTTGAAGATTGACGTCGGCAGAGATTTGATTAATAAATCACCCATATTAACTCCGATGCATATGTTGCACATTGGAAATTCTCGCTATCATATTATCATGCTTATAATTATAGCAAGATACAAATGTGCACAAATTGTACTTAGTATATAGTACTTCATGACCAAGAATTATATATGCTTTAAGCGATTTAAATCCTTCATGGATTATAATATAAGTATATTCATATAAGCCATTTAAATAAAGTTTAGATGCATATAAAGTTTTCATGTCCTGCAGAAATAGTTTAAACATGAAAGTGATTGCACATACCTATTGACTTTATACTTTCGAGTGTTTGAACTATAATTCCAAAACCATATGTCTTTCATATGAAACCACATTCTATTAGAATGTTGTCTCTTTCATTTGGCCAATATTTTTGTGTTTGTATTCGACAGACTTAAGATCCTCATATTATAACGACCTGGCCGGTTGTTTTTGAAATTTACGCCCCAATATCGCATTAAATGCTTCCCCTAAGTTTATTTCTGATATTTTGGCTTGCCAAGACGTTCGATGTCGGGTTTCGGAGAGTTTTGGGACACTTAGTACCTAAATAAGAGCATAAGTGTTGGAAAGTGGTCCATACATAGATCAGTGTGAAAGCGACCTCCGAATGGAAAACTAATTTTTCTGTTAGCTCCGGTAGGTGATTTCAGGGTTGGGAGCATGTTCAGAATGTATTTTAGAACTCTGTAGCTTATTTAGGCTTGAAATGCCGAAGTTTAAATTTTTTAAGTTTCCGGTCCGAAAGTGAGTTATTGATCCGAAGGTCTGATTGGAAATCCGGAAGTTGCAGTAGCTTTGTCCTATCATTTGTGATATATGTGAACATTAGGTCATTGTTTTGATCAAAAGCGTGTTTTGAAGGTATTTGAAGTTCATAGGCTTGAATCATGGATTAATTCCAGTTTTTAGTGTTGTTTTAGGCGTTTTATGGGTTGGTGCAAGTTTGAATGATGTTATGGGACGTGTCCGTGGGTTTGGTTGAGGTCCTAGAGGCCTCGGATGTGTTTCGGATGCTCAACGGGCCATTTTTGGTGTTGAGAAGTAGTTGTAGTAGTTGAAGAAAACTGTTCTAGTATTTTTGCTTCTGCAGCTTGGGAACCGCAGAAGCGGTTGGATAATCACAGATGCGAGTTGGGCTCATCCTTCAGGAATCCGTAGTAGTGGTATGATTTTCGCAGAAGCGGATCTGCTTCCGCTAGATAGGAACTGCAGAAACAGTAATTTGGACTTTTAAAAGAAGTCGCAGAAGCTGCATTTGTTCCGCAGATGCGGTCCTTTGTCCGCAGAAGAGAAAATCACTGTTCATATGTAGAGATTTTGAGGGTTAGTTTTCAAAAATTAGGAAAATCAAGTTGAGCTCGGGGAAGGGCATATTTGAGAGGGTTTTGAAGAGGAGATTATTAGGTAACGTTTCTTTAGTCTCTTCTAGTTATATTCATCATTGTGTTGTTAAATCCATCATTGAAATTTGAATTGAGGATCAAAAATTTGAAAAATTGGGTGAAACGTTCATAGGCTAAACTATTGAGTTTTTAGTGGGCATTTGACCTCCGATTTGTGAGATTTTTATATGGTCAGACTCGTAAGAGTACGAAGGTTCTGAAAATGTAAAAATTAACCGATTCCAAGATGTGGCTTGAGGGGCTTTTTGGTTATTTTATCTATTTTGCACCTTAGCTTTAAATTTAATAGTGGAATCAATTGTTTGCAATGTGATTTTTGATTTGTAATTGAATTGAATAGATTTGGGCGATTTGGAGTTGGATATTCGTGGAAAGGCGTGGTTCCTAGTTGAGTTTGAGCCGGTTCAAGGTAAGTGGCTTGTCTAACTTTTTGTGGGGGACCTTATCCCCTTCGGACTTGTTATTTGATGATTGAGTGCCTTGTACGTGAGGTGACGAGTGCGTACTTGTGCTTACTGTTGAACATCCGATTTTTAATTAAAATGATCAAGTCGCTATTCCTTTCTTACTAGATTTGTTTACTTTCCATATAGCCTGTGATAGCCTAAAAAGCATGTTTAGCTGACTTAATTTGTTTAGTTGCTTAATTTTCCGTGTTGCATTACGTGAACCATGTTAGGCTAGATTTCCTGTTGCCTTGGTGTTTTTTTTCAATTTTAGATTATTTTCTTGCTGTTGGTGTGTATTTATATTGGGACTACAAATGTGGAATTCTAGTAGCACCCCCTTGTTTGTATACTTTGGGACTGCATGTTCGAGTCCTGATAGACCCTCCTGCATAATTACTTTGGGACTGTGGGTTAGATTTCCGATAGATCCCCCTGCACACATTAATAGTCGGACTACGGGACGGTATCCCGAGAGATCCTTCGAATATACATATATGATGGACTACAGGAAGGTATCCCGGTTGATCCACTGGACAGTGAAAAAGGATTATTGGACGGTATCCTGGGAGATCCTCAAAGTATCTTTGGTATTGAGCTGTATATTTCCGTGTTTATTCTTCACTTCGCTTATTTCTTGTATACTTGTATATTCTGACTTATTTTGCTGTTGTTTCCATTATTCTATCTATTTTCATACTCTATATGCTTATTATTATGTTTTATCTAAGTAGGGTCTTGACCTTCCTCATCACTACCCGACCTAGGTAAGGCTTGACACTTAATGAGTACCGTTGTGGTGTATTATGCCTCTTATGCACATGTTTTTCATGTGCAAATCCAGGTACCTCCTTTTAGGCGCATTATCAGTGATCAGGGACAGTTACAAAGACTTTGAGGTAGACTGAAGAGTCTCTATCTTATTCTATCTTGTAGTGTGTAGCTTCCCTTCGTCCTTTGATTTAGATGCTTCTGCCGACTAGAGCACTTTGTTATTCATTTCTATAACCTGTGTTGCCCGTGAGTTTTCTTGTTTTGGGATTTTGCTTAGTCTTGTGATGTTGAGTTGTATATGCCAAGCGGTACTGAAATACAGTTTTCCTTAAGTTATCGAGTTTTAATTAATTATTTCCACAAATGATGATGTTTCTGCACTGTCAAGCTTACCTAGTCAAAGCGACTAGGTACCGTCATGACATGTTCACAGACGGTGAACTAGGGTCATGACAAGTTGTTATCAGAGCTCTAGGTTCATAGGAGTCATGGAACACAGGCCGATTTATTAGAGTCTCACTGATCGGTACAGAGATATCTACGAGAGGCTATGTAACTGTTTACGAAAAATCTTCACTTCATTGAATTCCTTGTTGTGCTATATTTTGACATCAATTATATAAATTTTTTCTTCTATTATCTCATAGATGGTGAGGACACGTACTAATCGGGATGATCAAACACCCACGCCCACTATTGAAGTGAGGCAGGGGCTGGGGTAGAAGCCGTGGATGCGCACGTGGTGCAGCCAGAGCAGCTGCGCAAGCTGCCGCTGAGGTACCGCTAGCATATCCAGCCAGAGTTCAGGCACCCGACACGCTACAACGACTACTACGACTACTCCAGCCCTTCGGGGGACATTAGCTCAGTTGATCTCTATGTACACCACCTTGGCTCAGGCAGGGGTTCTTCCCCTCACTGCAGCCACATCCCAGGCCGTAGGAGGGGCCCAGACTCCCACATCCCACACTCCTGAGAAAAAAGTTCATATGGAGCAGGTCCCAGATATAATTCGTGCACCGCCTGCAGCGCTAGTGCAACGCGAGGATAGGCCAGCTGATTTAGAGGACGAGCAGCTGAAGCTGGAGAAGTTTAAGAAATATAAGCCTTCTGTGTTCAGTGATTTAGCATCAAAGGATTCCTTGGGATTTCTAGAGAAGTGCCACCGTGTTCTTTGCAGTATGGGTATATTAGATTCCAACGAATTTCCTTTACTTCCTTTCAGCTTCAGGAAGCCGCCTATGATTGGTGGTGCACATATGAGATAGATAGTCCAGGCGAGGCTTCTTCACTGACTTGGACCTAGTTTTCGGATATATTTCTGAGAGAGTTTGTTCCCCATAGCCTCAGGGATGCATGGCGCGCGGAGTTTGAGAATTTGCGCCCTGGTGCTATGATAGTTTCAAAGTATGCCATCCATTACTCTAGATTGGCTAGGCACGCACCAGGCTTGGTTGCTACTATCCGTGAGATGGTTCACTGGTTCATTGAGGGTCTTATTCTACCTATCAGATCTAGCATGTCTCGAGAGTTGGAGATGGACATTTCTTATCTGTAGGTAGTGAGCATAACTAGGAGGATCGAGGGTATGCTCGCTAGGGAGCGAGAGGAGAGAGAGGCCCATAGGTCTTGAGAGTCGGGCCACTACTCTGGGGCTCGTACCCCAGCAGCAAGTTGACATGGTAGGGGATGTATTGGTCGCCCCATTCAGCTCTTCCAGCAGCAAGTAGTTCTCCAATTCCTCCTAGACCTCAGAAGCCTTACTATGCACTTTTGATTTCCAGTGCGCCTTCTGCGGGAGTGCTTTAAGAGGCCAGTACAGCAGACCTGGCCTTAGCCAGTCACAACCACCACGTCTTCTCAAAGCTTTTTTTGAGTGTGGCGATACACGCCATATGGTTAAGGACTGCCTCAGACATGGCAGGGGAGCATCTTCACAGACTGCTCAGACACAGTGTGCTCCTAAGAGTTTTTAGGCCATGATCACAGCTCTAACTGCTACCCCATCTTCCCAGCCATCTAGGGGCAGAGGTCGGGGAGTAAAGGTCGCCCTCGAGAGAGAGGCCAGACCAGATATTATACTATTCTTGCTTGCATCGAGGTTGTTGCCTCCGATTTTGTCATTATATGTATTATAATGGTTAGTAACAGAGAGGCATCGGTTCTATTCGATCCAGGATCTACTTACTCTTATGTGCCTTCTTACTTTGCTCCAGATTTGGGTGTAGCCCATGATTTCTTGAGTTCTTCTGTTTATGTTTCTTCTCCTATGGGATATTCTCTTATTGTGGACCGTTTTTATCAGCCGTGTTTGGTTACTCTTCGTGATTTTGAAACAAGAGCAAATTTATTGTTACTCGGTATGGTTGACTTTGATATTATTTTGGGCATTGACTGGTTCTCACCCTATCATGCTATTCTTGATTGTCACGCCTAGACTATGATGCTAGCTATGCCAAGTATTCCGCATGTTGAGTGGAGTGTTACTTTAGATCACACTCCCAGTAGAGTTATCTCTTTTCTTAAAGCTCAGTGTATGGTTGAGTAGGGGTGTATCGCATATTTAGCTTATGTGAGACATGTCAGTGTTGATACCCCTTCTGTTGATTCTGTCCAAGTGATATGAGATTATCCTGATGTGTTTCCAGCTGATCTTCCTGGTATACCACCTGATAGAGACATTGATTTTGGCATTGACTTGTTACCGAGCACTCAGCCCATTTCCATTCATCTGTACTGTATGGCTCCTTCTGAGTTGAAGAAGTTGAAGAATCGGTTACAGGAATTTCTTGATAAGCATTTTATTTGACCTAGTATTTCACCATAGGGTGCTCCTGTCTTGTTTATGGAGAAAAAGGATAGTTCTATGTGCATGTGTATCGATTATTGACAGTTGAACAAAGTTACAGTGAAGAACTGTTATCCTTTGCCTCGCACTGATGATCTATTTGACCAGCTTCAGGGAGCACAGGTGTTTTCTAAGATTTATTTGCGCTCGGTTATCACCAGTTGAATATTCGGGAACCAGATATCCCGAAGGCTGCCTTCACGACACGGTATGGTGACTACGAGTTCCTTGTTATGTCATTTGGGCTGACCAATGCCCCAGCAGCTTTTATGCATTTGATGCACAGTGTATTCCGACCCTATCTAGATTCATTGGTCATTCTTTTCATAGATGATATTCTTTTATACTCGTGGAGTCGGGAGGATCAAGAGCAGCACCTTAGAACAGTGCTTCAGAGCCTGAGAGAGAAGAAGTTATATGCAAAGTTCTCAAAATGTGAGTTTTCAGAAGCTCAAGACAGATTTGACTACAGCCCCTATTTTGATATTGCCTACTGGTTCGGGGTCCTATACAGTTTATTGTGATGCCTCACGGGTTGGCCTTGGAGCTATGTTGATGCAGGACGGTAGGGTGATTGCATATGTGTCTAGACAGTTAAAGATACATGAGAAGAATTACCCTGTCCATGACCTTGAGTTAGCTCCTATTGTTCATGCCTTAAATCTGACGCCATTATTTGTACGATATGCCTTGTGAGATTTACATGGATCATCGGAGTTTACAGCACTTGTTCAAGCAAAAAGATCTAAACTTGCGCCAGAGGAGGTGGTTAGAGTTACAAAAGGATTATGATATTACTATTCTTTAACACCCGGATAAGGCTAATGTGGTAGTCGATGCCTTGAGTCATTGGGCAGAGAGCTTGGGGAGTTTGGCATATTTACCAGCTTTAGAGAGGTACATGGCGATGGATGTTCAGACCTTAGCCAGCTAGTTTGTGAGATTGGATCTTTCGTAGCCCAGTCGGGTTCTAGCCTGTGTGGTTTCTCGGTCTTCATTGTTCGATCGTATTAGGGAGTGATAGTATGATGAACCTCATTTGCTTGTCCTCAGGGACACAAATTAGTATGGCGATGCTAGGGATGTGACCAATGGAGATGACGGGGTATTTAGGATGCAGGGTCGGATCTGTGTACCCAATGTTGATGATATTCGTGAGTTGATATTGCTAGAGGCTCATAGTCGCGGTATTCCATTCATCCGAGTGCCGCGAAGATGTATCAGTACTTGAGACAACACTATTAGTAGAGGCGGATGAAGAAGGACATAGAGGGTTTTGTATCTAGATGTCTCAATTGTCAGCAGGTGAAGGCTGAGCACCAGAGACCGGGTGGATTGCTTCAGCAGATGGAGATTCCGGAGTGGAAATGGGAGAGGATCACCATGTATTTTGAATTTTGACTCCCTCAGACTGCAAAGAAATTCAATGCCATTTTGGTTGTAGTAGATTGGCTAACCAAGTCTGTGCACTTCATTCCTGTGTGTACTACTTATTCATCGGAGCGATTGGCAGAGATTTATATAAGGGAGATTGTTTGTCTGCATGGCACTCCAGTTTTTATTATTTCAGACAGAGGTACTCAGTTCACATCATAATTCAGGAGAGTCATTCAGCAGGAGTTGGGTACTCAGGTAACGATGAGGACAACATTTCACCCCCAGACGGACGGACAGTCCGAGCGCGCTATTCAGATTCTTGAGGATATGCTCTGTACATGCGAGATTGAGTTTGGAGGGTCTTGAGATCAGTTCTTGCCATTGGTGGATTATGTTTACAAGAAAAGTTATCAGTCCAGCATTAAGATGGCGCTGTATGAGGTTTTATATGTGATAACTATGATATTTACATGTTTTATGCCCATTTTTGCCTAAGCTTTGTGCATGAATTGCCATAAATTAGTCTCAAAATGTTGACAAGTTGCCCTTGATTGCAGGTTTGAGCAACAAGATGAATAATGTCAAAGATCAGCTCAAAAAGGACTGAAATCTACCGTGTCAAAAGAAAAAGGAAGTGGGGAACAAGGCATCCTACGCAGGCCGCACTAATATGCCACGCGGCCGCGAAGAAGAGTTCGGAGAATATGCCAAGTCCATGGTATCTTGTGTGGTCCACACTGCTTTGCCACGCAGCCACGCAGGAAAGTTCAGAGACGGTGTCATTCCAAGGCAAACCTGCACGGTCCGTGCTCACTCATATGCGGTCCGTGCCAAAGAGACTTCAGAGACTCAGGAATTCATGGCAAAAGCCCATACGGCCGCACACCAAATCAGTGCGGTCCGCGTGGATGAAGTTCAGAGAGTATGGATTTTTGCCAAGTTGTTCACGCGGCAGAACCCCATTTCTACGCGGTATGCGCCCTTCATCCAGCGTAAGCGCGCTACATATTTGTGCGTTCCCTGTCCCTAGTTTTTGTAGTGAGAAGTGAAGGCAAAAACCCCTACGCGGCCGCGCCGCATTTCTGCGTGATCCACGCCTGACCTGCAGGGGTATTTTTATCCAGTTTTTCCAGTGGACTATAAATAGAACATTTTACCTTTATTAGGTTAAGCATTAGATATCAGATAGTAGCTGAGCTGGTGACTTCAAAGTTTTAGCCTATTTTGGGAAATTTCATCTTGTATTAACGTGGATTTGAGTATATTAATATCATAGTTAATTAACACGTCAATTTTATCTACTCTTTCTTCAATTTCTGTTTCTACTATAGCTAAACCCATTTGCTAGGGTTGTGGATCAACCCTAGTGTGGGTAATTAATGGGTGTAATTGTTTAATGCATGAATGATGTTGGGTGTTTGCTATTTCGGTTAAACTTATGTTTTCATTAAGATTTGGTGGTTGCAAATACTAACTCTAGCTTAGTGGGTCTTGACTCTTCTTGAGAAAGAGAGTTTATGACCCCAAGATTAATTCCAATAAGGAATTGGGATGGACCCATGAAAATAGTAGTCCCAATTAGTAGGTTAAACCTCGAGAGAGTAATTACCCAACTTGAACCGTAAGTTGCTTGGGGAATTTTGTCTACGCAATTAGTCTCGAGAGAGTCAATTGGACAAAATCACTCTCTCAACCGAGAGGTGTGAGAGTGGGTGAAAAAGTGTAACAGTTATAGCATGTCCCATAATCATCATTCTTGCATTACGAATCTCTACCCGTTAGTTGACCATCTAGGTAAATGCTACAACCCTAATGTCTTTCTCTATATTTCATACAACCTAGAATTAATATCATGGCACAACTTAGTTTCAAATTCATAATTCATAAATTGTAGTTGATAATCTAAATAAAACCAAAAATGTTAGCAGATCAATTAGGAGCTGAAACGCAGTCCTAGACCATACCCACACTCAACTCCAATTGAAGCTCCCTGTGGAAAATTGACCCCGATACCACTATTGGGTAAAAGTATTAGTTCCCGCTCTTCCTTAGGTTGAGATCGATGCGATCACTTATTGGCGTTATTTTCGGGGCCTCCTCCTCCATATCCTCAAATGTTGGCCAAGAAAAAAGGTGACAACCAGTTTAAAAAGTTCATTGAGATAATGAAGAGTGGTACTATAAATGTGCCCTTGGTGGAGGCACTTGAAAAAATGTCAGGATATGCAAAGTTCATCAAGGACGTGGTTACTAAAAAGAGATCGATGGAGTGTGAGACAATCAAGATGACGTATCAAGTGAGTTCCATTGTACACTCTATGGCTCCAAAGCTAGAGGATCCCGGAGCATTCACAATACCATGTACCATTAGAAGTGGCAATTTTGCGAAAGACCTATGTGTCTTGGGGGCAAATATCAATCTCATGCCATATTCGGTCTTCAGGACCTTGGGAATCGGACAACCTAGTCAAGCTTCTATAAGGCTTCAAATGGAGGACCGGTTAATAAAGAAACCTTTTTGGATTATTGATCATGTCCTTGCTCGTGTTGATAAGTTCATATTGCAGGCCGACTTTGTGATCTTGGATTATGAAGTGGATTGCCAGATGCCTATTATTCTTGGAAGACCATTCCTAGCTATGGGGAAGGCTTGGTTGATGTTGAAGCGCGAGAATTTACCTTCCGTGTTGGTGATGAAAAGGTGGTGTTCCATGTATGCAAATCTATGAGGCAACCAAATAGCACCGAGGTGTAATCGTTTGTTGACATTGTCATGGCGGTGATAGTGGATGACACAAGTGCAATGTTGAATGTTGAGGACCCACTTGAGGCTGTACTCTTGAACATAGATGTTGATGATGATGCGGGGAAATTTGAATGTGTAAACACTTTGCATGGTATGGGCTCGTGCTCTTATGAGCCAAGGAAGTTATCTGTTGATCTTGAAAATTGAAAAACTCCACCCACCAAGCCATCTATTGAGAAGCCACCAGTGTTGGAGTTGAAACCACTTCCTCCTCACCTCAGGTACGAATTTCTTGGTCCCGATTTCACTTTGCATGTTATTCTTTCGTCTTGCTTGTCTAATGTGCATATTGACGCCACTTTGGCGGTTCTTAAAAAGCGCAAGTGGGCGATTGGATGGACTTTGGCCAATATTCGGGGTATTAGCCCCGCATTTTGCATGCACAAGATAATATTGGAGAAGGATGCTACGCCTTCTCTTGAACATCAAAGGAGACTCATTGAGGCCATGCAAGAAGTGGCTAATAAGGAAGTTATCAAATGGTTGGATGCTGATGTTGTGTATCCAATTTCTGACAGTTCTTGGACTTCTTAGGTACAATGCGTGCCGAATAAGGGAGGAATGATGGTGGTGAGCAATGAAAGCAATGAGCTTATTCAGACTCGTACTGTGACGGGTTGGAGAGTATGTATGGAATATTGGAAGCTGAACAAGGTGACAAGAAATGATCATTTCCCATTGTCATTCTTGGACTAAATGCTTGATCGTCTTGCGGGCCAGGATTCTATTATTTTCTGGATGGGTATTCAGGCTATAACCAAATTCTCATTATCCCGGAAGACCAAGAAAAGACAACCTTCACATGTCCTTATTGAACATTCGCCTTAATGCCATTTGGAGTATTGCACCAACGACCTTCGAACGATGTATGATGGCAATCTGCACCGACATGGTGCCGACATGGTTGAGGACATAGTGGAGGTCTTCATGGATAATTTTAGTGTGGTTGGGGACACATTTGGTGAATGCTTGCAAAACTTGGATCGTGTATTGGCCCGATGTGAAGAAACAAACTTGGTTCTCAATTGGGAGAAATTCCATTTCATGGTAGAAAAAGGAACTGCGTTGGGTCACAAGATTTCGAAAAGAGGAATTGAGGTTCATAAGCCAAAAATTGAGGTGATCTCAAGGATCCACCCCCCTACTTCTATGAAAGGGGTGAGGAGTTTTCATGGACACGCGGGTTTCTACCGAAGGTTCATCAAAGATTTCTCAAAGGTAGTTAACCCGTTGTGAAAATTGCTAAAGAAAGATGCCAAGTATGTGTTTGATGAGAGATGTATGGAGGCTTTCGAGCTTCTAAAGCACAGATTGATGACTACCCCCATCATTACCGCACCCAGTTTTAAGATTACCTTTTGAGATCATATGCGACGCTAGTGATGTTGCGGTGGGGGCATTCTTGGGCTAAAGAATCAACAAAATATTCCGTCTGGTTTATTACTCAAGTAATACAATTAATGAAGCTCGAAGGAACTACACAGTCATCAAGAAGGAATTGCTTGCCATTGTTTTTGTTGGAGAAGTTTCGCCCATACCTTTTGGGGGCCAAAGTGATTATTTATGCGGATCATGTCGCCCTTAGGTACCTGATGACCAAGAAGGATTCAAAGGTGAGGTTAATGAGATGGGTGCTTCTTCTTCAAGAATTTGATTTAGATATTGTTGATGGAAAGGGTAGTGAAAACCAAGTGGCGGACCACTTGTCTCGATTAGAAGAGGAAGGGAGGCCTTCGGACGGCCTTGAAATAATAATGCTTTTCCGGATGAACAACTCCTCTCAGTTTCAATGCTAGACATGCCTTGGTTTGACGAAATTTCCAACTCTCTTGTTACCGGTGTGGTCCCGTATAAGCTCTTTTCTAACCAAAGGAAGAAGCTTAAAAGGGATTGTTTGGGCTACTATTGGGATGCGCTGTATCTTTTCAAAATTTTCACCGATGGTGTAATTCGCCGATGTGTTCCAAAAGAAGAGCAGTTGAGTATTGTGGAAGCTTGTCACTCTTCTCCTTATGGTAGCCATCATGGTGGGGCGAGGACGGCGTCTAAACTGCTTAGTTGTGGGTTCTATTGGCCTTCTTTGTTCAAAGATGCCGGTGACTTTGTCAAAAAATGTGATGAATGTCAACGAGCTGGAGGGATTTCAAAGAAAGATGAGATGCCCCTTAACACGATTCTAGAGGTTGATATTTTTTATGTTTGGGGGATAGACTTTATGGGGCCATTCGTAAGTTCTTGTGGCCACACCTATATCTTGGTAGCGGTTGATATGTGTCGAAATGGGTTGAGGCTGTCGCTTTTCCCAATAACGAAGCTCGAAGTGGGGTGGCGTTCTTGAAAAAAAGTATCTTCACTAGGTTTGGCACTCCACATGCTATCCTTAGTAATGGGGGTTCTCATTTTTGCAACCAGGCTTTTGACTCTTTGCCAGCCAAGTATGGGGTAAATCACAAGGTGACCACTCCTTATCATCCTAAGGCGAGTGGCCAAGTTGAGGTTTCTAACCAAGAGATCAAGAGTATTTTGTCCAACACTTGTAATGCAAATAGGACCGACTGGTCAAAGAAATTGAATGATGCTCTTTGGGCTTATCGTAAAGATTTCAAGACATTGATTGGTATTTCGCCGTATCAGTTGGTATTTGGGAAGGCTTGTCATCTTCCGGTAGAATTGGAACATAAGGCTATGTGGGCCTTGAAAAAGTTAACTTAGAATGGGATGTCGCTGCAAATCTACGGGTTGAGCAACTGAATGAACTTGATTAGTTTAGGTTTCATGCTTACTCCAGCTCGTCCTTGTATAGGGAAAAGATGAAGTACCTTCACGACAAGTATGCCCTAGGAAAATAATTCAAGGTGGGTGATATGGTTCTCCTTTTCAATCCCCGGTTAAGGTTGTTTCTGGCCAAGCTAAAGTTTAAGTGGAGCGGTCACTTCGAAGTGGTTCGTGTAACTTCGTTTGATGCCATTGATCTCAAAAATAGGAATGGTGAAGTTTTTCGGGTCAATAGGCATCGTGTCAAGCACTACTTGGGGAAGTTTGATGACATCCACGTGGTGGCACTCATTCATTTGAAGTGTCTGTGATTGTAACATATGTCGTTCCGCGACGTTAAATCAAACATTTCTTTGGAGGCAACCCGTGTCTTTTCTTTCTTTTTGTTTTTCTGTTGTAGATTAGGATTTTTGAGCTGATAGTTTGTAAAGTGTTGCAGGGACAATGTTGAACCAGTGCAGGACATAAATGAAAAATGCTGAGTCGGTGAAGATTGCCTACGCGGCCGCACACTAAAACAGTGTGGTCCGCATAGGCTTGAGCAACTGAAGAGTGAGGACTCAGAAGACCAAAAGCAGCCGCGTCACATTTCTATGCAGTCCGTGCGGGCAAACCCAGAATTGCTGGCCCTCTGATAAAATCCCAGTGCGGTCGCGCACCAAAGCAGTGCGGTCCGCGCCGGGAAGGTACAAATGACAGGGTCTCTAAAGTTTCCCAAGCGGTCGAGCACCAAAACAATGCGGTCCGTGTGGGTTGAACAAGTGATATGGAAGCTGGAAAATCCAGCACGATCCACGACCTTTTTTGCGCGGCCGCGCTGGTAGGTAGGTCATGGGTCCTGGGGTTCTTCCATAAATAGAGGCCTTGGGCCTCATTTTAACCTTTTCGCAAAATTTCTACCTGAGGCTCACATTTTCACTGTTCATCAAGTCTAATTTTTCACATTGTTAAACTTCATTAATCCCTGGCAAAAATTCTTACTTATCTTATTCATAGTCTAAATTCTTGATTATTTTATTTGCTTTTCACTAGTATAACTTCTACTTTTATTCTCTTTCTTCCTAGTTTACACTGACAGATTAGAATTTTGTGTATTTATTTTTAACAAAGGGCTTGAAATCATGTTTGGTAATTCAGTAGGGACAAATAGGACCCATAAATTGAACAAATCGGACTTAATTGACAAATCCCGAACTCAATAAATATTTAGCCCTACGCGGCCACACACCCTTTCTGCGCGGTCCGTGCTTCTTCTGATATGTGTGCTAAGTCTTTACCTGCACGGCCCATGTAGCATTATTGCAAGGTTCATGCTAGCTCAGCGCGGCTGCGATCCAAAATAGTGCGGACCATGTCGGTAAGGTTTAGAGAAGGTTCTTTTGGGTGATTGATATGCGTAGTCCGTGGTCCACTTTTGTGCGGTCTGCGCTGATCTAGCACGGCCGCGTTCCAAATCAGTGCGGACCACATTGGAAAGTTCTGAGAGGAGTGTGATTGGAACCTCTCATGCGTGGTCCACACTCCATTTTCACGCGTACGCACTTCCTCAGCACCGTCTGCGATCCTTTTTGCGCGGTCCGCACCCCTCCTCCTGTGTCACTGTGTCTGCAATTCTTGAAATCAACTGTATTGTCTAATTCACCTCATGTGCTTCTACTAAGAATGTTATACATGTATTACTTGCAGATAATGGTTCAAAAACATGGGAGCAAAGAACAACAACCCGGGAGAGATGGTTCCTCCCGAGGTGGGGGAGGAAAGAGAATTCTAAAACTCATTCCCCAGGTTCGGGAGATTATAAAAAGACTCATAAGGTAATACGGGCAGCCGACAGGGCTGCATCCTATTCCACAGGGTGAGGGTATGCACCATCCCGAGATATCACATTAGAATCTACCCCCACCCACATGTCCATATCATTTCAGCTTCAGGATTCCCATTCTCCTGATCATGGTGATGTAGCCACCTCCAAGAGACCAGTGAATGTTATCTCGGATTTTTCTAATGAGTTCGAATAAGAGAATGAAGAATAATACTCCACCTCTCCCATAGTTTCACTATCAGGGGTGACTGTAGGGTATGGTGAGGGGGTGAACCACAAGTAGGGAGGATAGAGCGGACTAGAAAACTGAAAGCATTGGCAGATAGATTTGTCAGTGAGGTGGATTTCCGTAAATTCAGGGATTGGTGGCCCAAAAGAAAATTTACTCCCGAGCGGCAATTTGTAGACACTGATCTTGTTCCTCTCAACCCACATGTACAAGCTCAATTCCAAACGAGACAGGTTGGGGTTTCTTCAAGGAACATTGTAAGCTGGCCAATGAGCATTTGGTAAAGGAGTTCTACTGCAATGTTCATCATGTAGTTCAAGACTCAAAGGCAATGGAAGTGCGGGACAAAGTAGTGGTGCTTGATGGAAAGTCGCTGAATTAATTCTTGAGGTTCCAAGAAAAGGATGAATCTCAGTACTTAGAAAAGATGGTAATGAAAGAAGAGGTTCGTCCTTGGTTGGCCCAGCACTTGGAAGCTCCGGGTACTATCCCAGTTTGGTTAACAGCAGGGGAGAAGATTCTGAGGAACACTTTGAAATGGTTGGTTGACTTTCGTATATAGTAGATTAGACCCCACCACTCATGATTGTTGGAAACACGTTTCAAATGCAATATACTAAACGTGTGTTCTTTTGTAGGTTTTGATGAATGTCAAACAAAGCAAAAAGCGATATATAGCAGTGCTCAAGGACAAGCACAAAATGGATGCATTACAAGAAGCTCAAGACAAAGTTTAGAAATGTTATAATTGAGTCAATATTAATTGTGATCTTGATTCCTCAACTTGGCTCATAACATGGCTTCTCTACTAAAATTATTTTTCCAAAATCATGCATATTTAAATTAAGTGTCAAATGATTTTAAACTATGCATATTTACATTTGTTAAAATGTTTTCCAAGCATGCCTCAAAAATCTGGGCTAAGATAATCGATTATGTACTTATGATAATCGAGTATCTCTAAGCCAAGACTGCATGACAATCGATTGTGAACTAATGATAATCGATTGTGAGTAAGTCGGTTAAACATCAGGTTTATGCAAACTGCATAACAATCGATTGTGTACTTATGATAATCGATTGTTAACTGAGGCAAAGTTTTCAAAACTCATAAAAATCGATTATGAACTAATGGTAATCGATTAGAATGAGAAAAATATCTCCCAGTGATTTTAAATAAAATGATAATCGATTGTGGCTTTTGATAATCGATTATATATGAGACAGAGAGTTTTGAAATTAATTAATAATCGATTATTCCATTTGATAATCGATTATATATGAGACAGAGAGTTTTGAAATTAATTAATAATCGATTATTCCATTTGATAATCGATTGTTGAAGCTGACCGTTGTCATATATTTTCAATTACCCTCAGGTAATCGATTGTTATATTTAACAATCGATGTTTTGCGTAAAATCTGGAAAAGATTTTCTGAACGTTGTTAAAATAATCGATTGTTGATTTCCGGACAATCGATGTTTTATGCCAAAAATTGGAAAGGATTTCTTAACGTTATAAATAATCGATTATTGATTTGAAGTAATCGATTGTTGACGTAAAATCTGGGATTGAATTTTTGATCTGATAGGCAAACAATCGATTGTTTAGTCTTGACAATCGATTGTCACTGAGTAATTTCAGCAATCCTTAATTGGCAATTAGGCAACGGTAAGACTGAGTTTCTCACCTATAAATACAGCTTCAACTCAGTGTTTTCACAACAACAACATATACAATTTGAGTATTTTCATTGCTAAAAGCTTTCTTACATTGATCATCATTTTCCATTCATCCATAAAGCTTTTTGAAGAGCCATTCTATTGAGCTAAGTTGTTGTGATCTTGAGCGTACTATTTCTACTCATATCTACTCATTAAGGAGTGCTTTGTAAAGTGAGTGTGTTTTGTGTTTGTAAGAGAATTGCGATTCTCGTTTGTTGAGGAACTTGTGATTCCTCGGTTGAAGTCTTTGGGATTGTTATCCCCGAGCAATTGAAGTCTTTGGGATTGTTATCCCCGAGCAATTGAAGTCTTTGGGATTGGTATCCCCGAGCAATTGAAGTCTTTGGGATTGTTATCCCCGAGCAGTTGAAGTCTTTGGGATTGTTATCCCCGAGCAATTGAAGTCTTTGGGATTGGTATCCCCGAGCAATTGAAGTCTTTGGGATTGGTATCCCCGAGCAATTGAAGTCTTCGGGATTGTGATCCCCGAGCACCTAGGTGAGGCTTGTGTCCTCAACTGTAACGGTTTGTTAAGCACCCGTAAGCTTGACAAGTTTAGTGGAAATCTCGAGAGAGTCTCTCGGGGACTGGACTAACCACGTTTGTGGCCAACCAGGATACATCATTGTGTAAGTTCTTTTTACTGCACTTGTTTTAATTTCTGCAAAGTTTTTTTTAATTCCGCACTAAAACGCTTAATATTTTTAAAACGCTATTCACCCCCCCTCTAGCGTAAAGCGTATTGTTCAACAATTGGTATCAGAGCCATACTCTCTGAAAGACTTAACCGTTTGAGAGAATCTTTCCATGGCTTCTACTCTAGACTCTTTTGCAGGTATTGATGAAGGACAGTGCCCCACAAGACCTCCTTTGTTTAACGGGACTAATTATTCATATTGGAAAGAAAGGATGCAGATATTCGTCAGATCAAACAGCCCTTACTTGTGGAAGGTGTACACCAAAGGAAATGAGGTTCCTGTCAAAAAGGTGGGAGAAGAATGGGTGCCAAAATCAGAAGAGGAATTCAACGCCGAGGATAATCGAATGGTTCAAAATAACTTTAAAGCTATTAATTTATTACTTTGTGCTGTTAATGCTAATGATTACAGGAAAATCTCCTGCTGCAAAACAGCGAAAGAAATGTGGGACAAGCTTGAGGTCACTTACGAAGGGACTGACCAGGTAAGAGAAGCTAAAATTGATTTTTTAACTCATGCTTACGAATTGTTCCATATGAAGGAAGGCGAAAAGGTAGACGAGATGTTTGAGCGGTTCTCATCAATAGTGAATGATCTCCACGCGCTCAAGAAGACGTTCACAGACAGAGAACTAGTTCGAAAAATCCTTAGGAGTCTAACACCGGCATGGCGATCAAAGGCCGATGCGATTCAAGAGTCAATTGGAATCACGAACGTCACCATAGACGCTCTTAGAGGTAATCTTAAGACTTATGAATCCACTATTCTTAACCCTGTTATTGATGAACAAAGAAGGCAAAAGATTGCTCTAAAGGCAAGCACAAGTCAATCACCAACTGAAGAGGATGGAGATAGCGAATTTGGACTCATCATCAAAAAGTTCCAAAAATTCATGCGAAAAGAATATGACTGCAAAGGGAAAAAGCAAGGTGAGCAAGTTAAATGTTATGAATGTGGTGAAACAGGGCATATCAAAACAAACTGCCCAAATCTTAAAAAGGAGAAGAAACCCTTCAAGAAGCAACGAGCATACATATCTTGGGGAGGAGATTCCGGAGACGAATCCAGTGAAGAAGAAAATGAAGAAGCAGCAAATCTCTGCCTCATGGCACAGGAAGAAAATCAAAGTGAGGTAAGTCAAATCTCTTCTCAAAACTTTTATACTCTTGATGACATGAGAAATGCCTTTGATGAATTGTATGCTGAATTTCTCAAAGTTACAAAAACCGTCACTAGCTTAAGAGAAAGTGCTTCTCTAAAAGAACAAGATTTTCAAAAACAGTTTTCATTAAAAGAAAAAGAATTAGAAAAATTGGTTTTGGAAAATGAGAAGCTACTATAACAAAACAAGTTTTATGGGAAAAGAAGTTCTGACAAGCCCGAAAGTTCTACAAAAAATTGTGCTTCTTGTGTAGACCTTAAGAATGAAGTAGGTAGATTAAAAGGCACACTAGATAAATTCAACTCCTCTCATAAAAACTTGAATGTGGTGCTTGATAACTTGAAATCAACCAAGCATGGAATAGGCTTCATAAATGAAGAAGAGGTTGATGCAAAAACCCAACCACCTAGAGCTCAATCTAGGATTAATAACAAAAATGTCTTTCCTAAAACAAACATGCATGCTAGACAAAATATTAGGAGATCTAGACATGACCTTCCGCCTAGCAATCGTCACCATAGACGTGATGCATATTTTAGGCACAACAGTGATCATGCTAGAAGATCCCGAAATGTTCATGGTGCTCAAATTAGGAGAAATGAAAATAGAGTAAACAATGTGCATTATTCTAGCTACTATGAGCCTAGACGCATGCATAATCCAAATGTGACATGTCATTATTGTAGACGAATTGGTCATATTGCTCCCGCATGCTTTACTAGACATAGACATGCTACTCAAACATATCATTATAGTATGCATAACCCTCAAGGACCCAAAATGGCATGGGTACCAAAAGAGCATTGATTTGTTTTGCAGGTGTGCTTGAAGGAATCAAGTGTAGTAGATGCTCCAAACACTTGACGGGAGACGAATTCAAAATTCCTTCAATTAAAGCACAAAGAAGGAGGAAGAGACGGAAAAGTCGAGTTAGTTTTTTTAAATCGGAAGTATTTTCAAAAAAAAATTCAAAAGACAAAATACAAGAAAGACAAAGGCAAAATTGTAGAAGAAGCTTCTTAAATTGAAGAATGAGCCAAAAGACCAAAATGAACGGAAGATGTTCAAAATCAGGTAATTGGCAAAGTCGAAGGGAAGGTAAGTACCCTAAACCCTCTTAAGAACATCCTAGGACAAAATTCTTAAGAGTTCACGTTTTTCACCCGACTACACTAGTTTCAAAGTTATTATTTTATTTATAGATTACTGACTTGAGCGTCGGAGATGTTTAATTCTATTTTGCAGGTATCCCCCAAAAGGTAAGAGGAAAGTATAAATTGTCCTGATACAAGAAAAATCGATCATAATCGATTATTTATGCTTACAATCGATTATCAGTATCAATAATCGATTATTAATTGATTCAATTTTTTTTAAATCTTATTGAATGTTTACATTGCTTGATAGAATTAAGTATCATCTTTTTTAGCATCCCCCTTCCAAACAATCGATTATATGTTCTGCCAATCGATTATTTGCCAAAATCCAAACTCTCTGTGAGTGAAACAATCGATTACTATATATTGACAATCGATTATCTGTTTTAAACTTATGTTACCGTTTTGGCTCTACAATCGATTCCTGTCAGGTCATAAATATGAAAAACAATCGATTACCAAGTTTGACAATCGACTATCTTTTTCAAATTTTTTTACCGTTCTGGCGTGTAATCGATTTGTCAGATCTTTTTCATTAATGATAATCGATTATTCTATTCAAACAATCGATTATGGAACGGTCAGTGAATTTATTTTTACCGTTTCAGACTTCAAATCTCTTCAAATCTTTTCCAATAGGTGTAAGATTCATTCCTTCTCTATATATAGGCTACACATATGCTCTTGTATACTCACTCAAGCCTCCCAAGCATCAAATTATCTTGTTATCTTTGAAAAATCCTAGCACATCTTCTTCAAAAATGTCAAGCCGCAACTCCAAACGTGCTCGTTCCAAACAAGGTGCTTCTTCTTCTCGCCATCCATATCAAGATGGATCGGTTCTATTCTTTGAATCCGATGAAGAGCTCACCCGTTTCTTAACCAAATTTGAGAAACGCCTTATTCTCCCTCCTCGCTTTTCAACAAACGCTCTTGTTGCACCATTCATTCCAGCCGCGAATATGCTAAGAGAATGCCAACTTTTCAATTTCCTACTCCTTACTCACCCCTACTACAACATTACTTTGGTTGAAGCTTTTTACTCCAACCTTCACAAAGATGATGAGGGTGAACTCGTCACCAATGTTAACGGCATTTCCATTCTAATTTCTGAAGATAACCTCCACCTCATTGCCGGCATTCCGCATGATGGTGAAGACATCTACCAGTACATAAATGATGCCGGGGACATGATTGATGAAGCTAATCTCTTTCGCCAAGCCGGAGTCGCCTATGATGAGTCTTCTTCCCGTCGTCCCACCATAAAGGGTATGGACCCGAACTATCGTTTCATTCTCTATTTCATCACTCGTGTTCTCAAACCCCGTAAACTCAATCACACCACCATTTCCCAAGAGGATGCCAAATTTCTTCATGCCATTGTCACCGGTGTTAAAATCAATTGGTGCAAGCTTATTCAATCTCATATGTTCAATGCCTCCAGAGATGACATACCTCTCCCCTATGCCCTCTTAATAATGAAATTTCTTGAAGCTTCCGGGGTCAATATTGCTAATGGTCCTCTCAAAAAGAGCACCAAAATCTGGGAAATTTCGGAGTCCTCCTTTCATCATGATGGTGATCATGCTCCCGCTCCTCCTCAAAATCGACAAGCCCGTCGTGCTCATCCTCCTCAGGAGCCTACCCTCCGGACTATCTCTGACCAAATTACTCAATTAACCCGTGAGGTCCATGGTTACTTTGATCACGTGCATTATGCCTATGCTCAGGTGGTGCCATATCAAGCGCCTCCCAATGATGATGAAAGGGATGGGGGTGATGAATGATGAAATTGTTGTTGTTAATGATGTGAAATTGTTGTTTTGTTGGTTAGTTGTTGTTCGTTTTATTGTGTTTGGCTCCACCCATGTAATGCTATTTTCCAATAAATAAACTTGTGTTTATTTCATATTTTTTTATTCTTCCCTTATATATATTTTTTTGCTAATGGCAAAAGGGGGAAGAAACGGGATATCAAGAAGTATGCTATATCACTCTCAACTTCATTCATGCTTAAAGTGAGGGGGAACATGAATTAAGGGGGAACATCAAATTGCATACTTTACACTTGCATACTTTACACTTGTCTTGGATTATCAAAATAATTACTGCATATATCCCGCTTATGTTTGCCATTATCAAAAAGGGGGAAATTGTTGGAAACACGTTTCAAATGCAATATACTAAACGTGTGTTCTTTTGTAGGTTTTGATGAATGTCAAACAAAGCAAAAAGCGATATATAGCAGTGCTCAAGGACAAGCACAAAATGGATGCATTACAAGAAGCTCAAGACAAAGTTTAGAAATGTTATAATTGAGTCAATATTAATTGTGATCTTGATTCCTCAACTTGGCTCATAACATGGCTTCTCTACTAAAATTATTTTTCCAAAATCATGCATATTTAAATTAAGTGTCAAATGATTTTAAACTATGCATATTTACATTTGTTAAAATGTTTTCCAAGCATGCCTCAAAAATCTGGGCTAAGATAATCGATTATGTACTTATGATAATCGAGTATCTCTAAGCCAAGACTGCATGACAATCGATTGTGAACTAATGATAATCGATTGTGAGTAAGTCGGTTAAACATCAGGTTTATGCAAACTGCATAACAATCGATTGTGTACTTATGATAATCGATTGTTAACTGAGGCAAAGTTTTCAAAACTCATAAAAATCGATTATGAACTAATGGTAATCGATTAGAATGAGAAAAATGTCTCCCAGTGATTTTAAATAAAATGATAATCGATTGTGGCTTTTGATAATCGATTATATATGAGACAGAGAGTTTTGAAATTAATTAATAATCGATTATTCCATTTGATAATCGATTATATATGAGACAGAGAGTTTTGAAATTAATTAATAATCGATTATTCCATTTGATAATCGATTGTTGAAGCTGACCGTTGTCATATATTTTCAATTACCCTCAGGTAATCGATTGTTATATTTAACAATCGATGTTTTGCGTAAAATCTGGAAAAGATTTTCTGAACGTTGTTAAAATAATCGATTGTTGATTTCCGGACAATCGATGTTTTATGCCAAAAAATGGAAAGGATTTCTTAACGTTATAAATAATCGATTATTGATTTGAAGTAATCGATTGTTGACGTAAAATCTGGGATTGAATTTTTGATCTGATAGGCAAACAATCGATTGTTTAGTCTTGACAATCGATTGTCACTGAGTAATTTCAGCAATCCTTAATTGGCAATTAGGCAACGGTAAGACTGAGTTTCTCACCTATAAATACAGCTTCAACTCAGTGTTTTCACAACAACAACATATACAATTTGAGTATTTTCATTGCTAAAAGCTTTCTTACATTGATCATCATTTTCCATTCATCCATAAAGCTTTTTGAAGAGCCATTCTATTGAGCTAAGTTGTTGTGATCTTGAGCGTACTATTTCTACTCATATCTACTCATTAAGGAGTGCTTTGTAAAGTGAGTGTGTTTTGTGTTTGTAAGAGAATTGCGATTCTCGTTTGTTGAGGAACTTGTGATTCCTCGGTTGAAGTCTTTGGGATTGTTATCCCCGAGCAATTGAAGTCTTTGGGATTGTTATCCCCGAGCAATTGAAGTCTTTGGGATTGGTATCCCCGAGCAATTGAAGTCTTTGGGATTGTTATCCCCGAGCAGTTGAAGTCTTTGGGATTGTTATCCCCGAGCAATTGAAGTCTTTGGGATTGGTATCCCCGAGCAATTGAAGTCTTTGGGATTGGTATCCCCGAGCAATTGAAGTCTTTGGGATTGTGATCCCCGAGCACCTAGGTGAGGCTTGTGTCCTCAACTGTAACGGTTTGTTAAGCACCCGTAAGCTTGACAAGTTTAGTGGAAATCTCGAGAGAGTCTCTCGGGGACTGGACTAACCACGTTTGTGGCCAACCAGGATACATCATTGTGTAAGTTCTTTTTACTGCACTTGTTTTAATTTCTGCAAAGTTTTTTTTAATTCCGCACTAAAACGCTTAATATTTTTAAAACGCTATTCACCCCCCCCCCCCTCTAGCGTAAAGCGTATTGTTCAACAATGATCACTCCATTCCAATTCCCTGTGCTGTTTGGGTGGCTTCTATTATGGCAAGGTTTCCGCTCAATGTGGGAAATATTATGCCGAGGGTGATCTCTATAGTCGGACATGAGACCAACACGAACTATCCCTTCCCGAACACTCTCTCCCTGCACTTCAGAGAACTAAAGGTGAAGAAAAAGAAATTTGATATAAAGGTACCTCCAGTGGCTCCCTATTCGTGGTACAGTTAGTTGGGCCGGAACAACCCGAAAAGGGGCAAGAGGACTCAGGCATCAACTTCCACAACACCTAGCCAGTCTGAGGAGCCAACAGTTATTGAGCTTTCCACTAAGCGTTCCACCATCCATGTTGCCGGTGAGGCATTGTCCCCTGGTCCTTCTTCTATTGCTGGTACATCTACTTCAGCGGACCCGGTTGTTCCTTCATCAATGACTCACCGTTTCACTGCACATCAGCTCACTCAGTCCTTAGCCAGTTTGAACAATTGGATGTCAGTTGCAACATCCAAGTTTTCCACTTTGACTACTACAGTCCAGACACAGTTGGCTCCTGCTAATGTTGAGATTCCTCGATCTCTAAAGGAAACACTAAAGAATATCCTGGCCAACCAAGAAAAGATGATAATGATGTAGGATGCCTTGACTAAGGCGGTTGGGGCACAAAACATAGCATTAAAGAAATTAGATTTGGAGCACAAGAAGCTCAGGAAGCAAAAGGCTTCCAAGTATAAGCTCTTAGCATATTAGATGCCACTTGACTTATTATTTGGGGATCCAATTGTAGAGCCAGCAGCAGTTCAGCCATAGGAGAAGGAGCATAGGCCAAGGAATAAGAAGAAACTCTCGAGCACTGAGGGAGTTGTGGTAGAGGTGGCTCCGGTTCAGGAGGGTCCCTCCCCTATTCCTCCAGTTAGTCGGCCAGTTCCTGATCTGGAACTTGTCCCAGCAGAGCAGTATCAGGCCGGGGATCATTCTGAATTTCTCGCTAGTACAGATGATTTGGAGGCCATTGATCAGCACAGGGAGATACATGAGGCTTGAGGGGCCACTCTATATCCTTTCTTGTTATTTGGTGCTTATTTTAATAGTTAGCATTGGGGACAATGCTACTACCATTTTGATTGACATTTGGGATGACTATATATATTTTCTTTACTTTTAACACATTCGTAGTTGATAGATGGTTTGTATATAACTTTTAGATGCTTTTCAACTTTATGTATATATTTATTACTCCTAATTGTATATTCTACGTCCCTTTTATACATGTTCATTCGGTTTTTCATTTGATTTTCTATTTTCGTTAAAAATAATTTGTTTTAGTTGCAAGGTTAGGCTCGTAGCCTTTTTGTTTTGTTTTAGCATTTGCAATAAGCCCTTGGTTTTCTTAATGCTACAGTTCTTTCCAATGGTAGAGTGTTGTGCGAACCGGGTGGCTCTTCCAAATTATAGATGGCGTGACAACCTTCTTAAATGTTTGAGTCCGTTTTTAATTTTTCTTTTTGATTTTCAAGTTTCGTAGTTAATGGTACCTCGGGCAAAGCTTCACTTGGGCCTATCACATTTGCCTTTAATCCCATGGCCAAAAACATAATGTTGTGTTTAGGATGGTGAACGTCGCAGTGTTGAGACTCTTGTGTTGACCAAACAATCATCATGTGGTCGTGTTGGAAAATTGTGCGCTTGAAACATAACTAAGGTTGTTGTGGGCCCTCGACTCAATGTCTTTAGCGATCTGTGAGTGTGTCTGGTGAGAATTCGAATTGTGAGCCCAAGTACCGAGTCGCTAGTCTAGAACTTGTCCTGAATGTTTGTTGAGGTGAAATCGTAGGTGAAACATGACTTGGGAAGTGATTATAGGCCTTCCTTTATCCAAAACGCCAAATATGAACAATTTCCATGACCTACCAATGAAATGATCCCTAGTTCACCCCTTTTGAGCCTTAAACCTTCTTCTTTCATGAACCAAAGCTATAAGCCCATACCCGTTCCCAATAAGACCCTCTCTTGGCACCCAAATCTTCCCTTGAGTAATGGCAAATGTCTATGTTTGGTGGGGAGAGACAAGAAAAGCATCAATATGGTAAAAAGGCACAAAAGAAAAAGAAAATAAAGGCAATGAAAAAGAGAAAAAGACAAAAAGAAAGACAAAAGCGAATAAGAACAAATAAAAAGGGAACCTAAGGACAACAAAAAGTGAAAAAGTGTGGAAATGTAGAAAAGAGGAGAAAGGTCTTGAATTGCAAAAGAAAGAGTGAGAAAGTGTCTCTCGAACCCCTTGAAAGAAGTGAATTACTCAATTGGGCCAAGAAAGTGTGCCAAAATGACTCAAAAGAAGTGCTTAAGGCGAGATTGAACCCATTTGAACAAAATCATGTCATACCTTTACCCAAAAGCCTTCACAACGACTCCTCAAAAGCCCTATATGATCTTGAGTTGAGGGAAACCTACATTAGTGGATACTTACATAAGGGGAAATCATATGGTACTTAGAGCCGGACTTATGGCCTTTTATTTGAGAGAGATGAGTGAAATCATTCCACATTGGTTTATGTGTCAATACTCTAAAAGGTGAGGTTCACTTAGGGAGAGTTGAGGATGTGTGAGTTTGGGTTCCACAATGACCAAAGTAATTGAGAAAATTCCTTTGATGAATATGTGTCAACTCTTGATGCTCTTGTGTCACACTTGATCCACAAGTCTTCAAAATATTAAATTTGTTAATGATGTATTTGCATTTAGGTCAATTGTTAGTCCCAATTGATTCTTGTTGAGGTGACTTTAGGATAAACAAGAATTACTTGGATGTTTTCCTTTGAGGGATAGGTCTCATTTTATTAGCTTTGAGGACAAGAAAAGGTTTATGTTTGGGGGAGTTGATAACTATGATTTTTACATGTTTTATGCCCATTCTTACCTAAGCTTTATGCGTTATTTGTCATAAATTAGTCCTAAAATGCTAATAAGTTGAACTTGATTGCATATTTGAGTGACAAGATGATAAATGTAAAAGATTGACTCAAAAAGAAGTGAAATCTGCCAAGTGTCAAAAGACAAGGGGAGTGAGGATCAAGGCATGGTATCCTGCGCGGTCAGATAATGTGCCAAGTCCATGGTATCCTGCGCGGTCTGCCATGCTTTGCCACGCGGCCACACAAGGAAGTTCAGAGACGGTGTAATTCCAAGGCAAACACAGCGCGGTCCTCACTCACTCCTATGCGGTTCGCGCCAAAGAGAGTTCAGAAACACAGGAATTTAAGGCAAAGGCCCTCGCGGCCGCACACCAATTCAGTATGGTCCGCGTGGATGAAGTTTAGAGAGTATGAATTTTTGCCAAGTTGTGCACGCGGCCGCACCCCATTTCTATGCGGTCCGCACACTTCATCCAGTGCGGCCGCGCTACATATTTGTGTGGTCCGCGTCCCCAGCTTTAGCAGTGAGAAGTGAAAAACAAAACCCCTACGCAGCCGCACTGCATTTCTACGCAGTCCGCGCCTGACCCGCATGGGTATTTTTGTCCAGTTTTCCTGTGGACTATAAATAGAACATTTTACTTTTTTTAGGATAAGCATTAGATATCAGATAGCAGCTGAACTCGTGACTTCAGAGTTTTAGCCTATTTTGGGAAAATTTCATCTTGTATTAATATGGATTTGAGTAGATTAACATCATTGTTAATTAATATGTCAATTTTATCTACTTTTTCTTCAATTTCTATTTCTACTATGTCTAGCTAAACCCATTGGCTAGGTTTGTGACTCAACCCTAGTGTGGGTAATTAATGGGTGTGATTGTTTATTGCATGAATGATGTTGGGTGTTTGCTATTTGGGCTAATCTTATGTTTTCATTAAGATTTTGTGGTTGCAAACACTAAGTCTAGCTTTGTGGGTCTTAACTATTCTTGAGAAAGAGAGTCTATGACCCCAAGATTAATTCCATCAAGGAATTGGGATGCACTCATAAGAATGGTAGTCCCAATTAATGGGTTAATCCTCGAGAGAGTAACTACCCAACTTGAACCCTAAGTTTCTTGGGCAAATTGGCCTACCTAATTGATCTCGAGAGAGTCAATTGGGCAAAATCACTCTCTGTACCGAGAGGTGTGAGAGTGGGTGCAAAAGTGCAACGGTTATAACATAAGTCTCATAATCATCATTCTTGCATTAGGAATCTCCACCCATTAGTTAACCACCTAGGTAAATTCCACGACCCTACTGTCTTTCTCTATATTGCATACAACCTAAATTTTATATCATAGCATAAGATAGTTTTAAATTTTTAGTTGATAAATTGTAGTTGATAATCAAAGAAAACCAAAAATATTAGAAGATCAAATAGGAGCTAAAACAAAGTCCTAGAACATACAAATACTCAACTCCAATTGAAGCTCCCTATGGAAAATTGACCCTGATACCACTATTGGGTAGAAGTATTAGTGCCTGCTCTTCCATAGGATGAGTCTGCTGCAATCAATATAGTAGGAGATGCATATCCCCGTTAGGTTGGTTTGAGTCAGTGAGGCTAGGCTATTGGGAACAAATTTGGTTCAGGATGCGGTGGAGAAGGTTAAGTTGATTCAGGACAGACTCCGTACAACCCAGTCCAGAAAGAAGAGTTATTCAAATCGGAAGGTTCGTGATGTTTCCTATATGATTGGTGAGCGGGTTCTGCTTCAGGTTTCGCCTATGAAAGGCGTCATGAGATTTGCGAAGAAAGGATAGTTGAGTCTAAGATTTATTGACCCTTTTGAGATTATGAGGCGAGTTGGGGAGGTTGCTTATGAGCTTGCCTTACCTCCTAGTTTGGACGGGGTCCATCAGGTATTTTATGTTTTGATACTTCAGAGGTATCACGTTGATGCGTCGCATGTGTTGGATTGCACTTCAGTTTAATTGGACAACGATCTATCCTATGTTGAGGAGCCAGTGGCTATATTGGACATGCAGGTCAGAAAGTTGAGGTGAAAGAACATTACTTCAGTAAAGGTTCAATAGCGGGGTCAGCTGACGGAAGAGGCGACTTGAGAGACCAAGCGGGATATGTGCAGGCGATGTCCTCATCTTTTCACTACTCCAGGTACGTTCTCTATGCTTATTCGAGGACGAACAAATGTTTATGTGTAGGAGGATGTAACGACCCGGCCGGTCATTTTTGAAATTTCTGCCCTGATCCCCATTAACTACCTTCCCTAAGTTTATTTCTGCAATTTTTATTTACCTGGACGTTTGATGCCGGGTTTCGGAGAGTTTTGAGACACTTAGTCCCTAAATGAGAGCTTAAGTATTGGAAAGTAGTCCGTATCCGGAACAATGTGAAGACAACCTTGGAAAGGAAAACCGATGTTTCTGTTAGCTCCATTAGGTAATTTTGGGGTTGGGAGCATGTTCAGAATGTATTCTGGAAATCTGTAGCTCATTTAGGCTTGAAATACCGAAGTTTGAATTTGTGAAGTTCTCGGTTTGAGAGTGATTTTTTTATCCAAGGGTCGTATTGGAATTCCGAAAGTTACAGTAGCTTCGTCCTGTCATTTGGGATGTGAGTGAAAAATTTCAGATAATTCGGATGTGTTTTGGTTAGGTTTTTAATCGAAAGCGTGTTTTGAAGGAATTTGAAGTTCTTAGGCTTGAATCATGGATTGATTCGAGTTTTTGGTGTTTTTTAGGTGTATTAAGGGTTGCTGCAAGTTTGAATGATGTTATGGGACATGTCCGTGGGTTTGGTTTAGGTCCCGGGGTCCTCAGGTATGTTTCGGATGCTCAACGGGGCATTTTTGGTGTTGAGAAGTAGTTGCAGTAGCTGAAGAAAACTAGTTTCTAGTATTTTTGCTGCTACGGCTTAGGAACCGGAGAAGCGGATGGATCATCACAGATGCGAGTTGGTCTCATCCTTCAAGAATCCGCAGAAGCGGTAGGAATTTCGCAGAAGGATCCCCTTCTACTAGATGGGAACCAAAGAAGCGGTAATTTTGATTTTTATAAAAAGTCGCAGAAGTGGCATTTGTTCTGCAGATGCGGTCCTTGTCTGCAGAAGCATAAACCACTGTTCTTATATAGAGATTTTGATGGTTAGTTTTCAAAATTTAGGAAAATCAAATTGAGCTCACGGAAGGGCGATTTTGAGAGGGTTTTGAAGAGGAGATTATTGGGTAACGTTTCTTTAACCCCTTCTAGTTATATTTCATCATTATGTAGTTAAATCCATCATTAAAATTCGAATTGACGACCAAATATTGGAAAAATTGGGTGAAACGTTCATAGGCTACACTATTGAGTTTTGAGTGAAAATTTGACCTCCGATTTGATAGATTTTTATATGGTTAGACTCGTGAGAGTACGAGGTTTCTGAAAATGTAAAATTAACCGATTCCGAGACATTGGCCTATAGGGTATTTTGGTTTTTTACCTATTTTTGCGCCTTTGCTTTAAATTTAATAGTGGAATCAGTTGTTTGCAATATTATTTATGATATGTAATTGAATTGAATAGATTTGGGCCATTAGGAGTCAGATGCTCGTGGTAATGGCGTGGTTTCTATTTGAGTTTGAGTCGGTTCGAGGTAAGTGGCTTGTCTAACTTTGTGTGGGGGACCTTTTCCCCTTAGGACTTATTATTTGATGATTGAGTGCCTTGTATGTGAGGTGATGAGCACGTATTTGTGCTAATTGTTGAACATCCGATTTTTACTTAAAATGATCAAGTTGTTATTCCTTTCTTACTTGCTTTGTTCACTTGCCATGTAGCCAGTGATTGCCTAGAAAAGCATGTTTAGTTGACTTAATTGGTTTAGTTGCTTAATTTACCTTGTTGCATTGCGTGAAGCATCTTAGGCTATATTTCCTATTGCCTTGGTATTTAATTCTCTTTCCAATTATTCTCTTGTTGTTGGTGTGTATTTATATTGGGACTACAGATATGGGATTTTGGTAGCTGCCCCTTTGTTTGTTTACTTTGGGACTGCAGGTTCGATTCTCGATAGACCCCTCTGCATATTTACTTTGGGACTGCAGGTTCGATTCTCGATAGACCCCTCTGCATATTTACTTTGGGACTACGGGTTAGATTCCCGATGGATCTCCCTGCACATTGATAGTCGGAGTATGGGACGGTATCCTGAGAGATCCTTCGGATATACATATATGATGGACTACGGGACGGTATCCTGGGAAATCTACTGGACAGTGAGAAAGGAGTACAGGACGGTATCCTGGGAGATCCTCATGGTATCTTTGGTATTGAGCTGTACATTCCCGTGTTTATTCTTCACTTTGCTTATTTGTTGTTGACTTGTATAGTCTGACTTATTTTTCTGTTGTTTCTATTGTTCTATCTATTTTCATACTGTAGATTCTTATTATTATGTTTTATCTCAGTAGGGTCCTGAACTTCCTTGTCAATACCCGACTGAGGTTAGACTTGGCACTTACTAAGTACCGTTGTGGTGTACTCACGCCTGTTCTGCGCATATTTTTTATGTGCAGATCCAGGTACCTCCTCTCAGGCGCATTATCACTGATCAGGGAGAGCTAAGGAGACTTTGAGGTATATCTGTTGCATCAGAAGATTGAGGAGTCACCCTCTTATTCTATTTTGTAGTGTGTAGCTTCCTTTCGTCCTTTGATGTAGACGCTTCTGGAGACTAGAGCACTTTGTCATACATTTTTATAGACTGTGTTTCTGGTGAGTTTCCGGGTTTTGGAATTTTTCTTAGTCTTGTGATGTTGAGTTGTATATGACAAACGTCAGTGATATACAATTTTCCTTAAGTTATCCAGTTTTAATTAATTATTTCCGCAAATGATGATACTTTTGCACTATCAGGCTTACCTAGTCCAGCGACTAGGTGCCGTCATGACATGTTCACGGATGGTGAACTAGGGCTGTGCCACATATATACTTAGCGCTATTATAGATTTCATCGACGAACATTTATATCGATTCCAGCCTGCTTTCTTCATATAGACATAATATAGAAATCTCTTCATTTATATATTTAGGTACCTGAATCTCTTATGAGATTTATAAAGGGTTATGTCATGTGATCTTCTAAATCACTTGCCTCCTTTATTATGCTCATTTTAATTATTTTCTCATCTTCATTATCAAGAAGTTTATTTGAAACCACTTTGTCTATGCGCTTTAAGTGTCACGACCCAAAATCCACTAAGGGTCGTGGTGGCGCCCAACACCGCTGTCACGCAAGCCAACCAAAATACTTAATTAAATTCGCGTTTAAATATTTTCGAAAACACTTCATTTATATGATTAAAACAATACTATGTATATTCGTCCGAATGAATAATAAAATATTTAATAACTTTTAAAATTTCTAAATAAACCCAAATACATCCCAGAACCCGATGTCACAAGCACATGCGCAATTATTAAGAAATCGAATAAAGTACAATAATTGTTTGGAATACAAGTAGACAGAAAGGGAAATACAATATAATACTCTGAAGAAGACTTTGCTGACTGTGATTGTCTCGATAAATGCAACTCCCCTAAGTCTTCGTATCAATCATGCCAGTATGCCACTAATCCACTAGCCACACATAAAACTGTGCAGCAAAAATGTACAGCAAGTGTAGCATGAGTACGAAAACAATGTGTACTGAGTAAGTATCCCGTCTAATCTCGAAGAAGTAGAGATGAGATGTCGACTTCAACACTTGCTCTTGCTCAAATAATAATATGGTGAATATTTAAGGAAAACATGGATTTATCTAGCAATTATAACTCATATAGTAGGAAAACATGTAACACCTTCAACAAATAATAAGGGAATTTTCATGATTTACTTTTCTTTATCTTTATTAGTTTATAGCGATCCATGAAAGGCAATATCAACTTCAATAAGTTACAAGGTAACCAAAGCAATCATGCGCATATAATGCCGAGGTTGTACGGCCCGCTCTAACAGGAAATGTGAATTGTGCACTGCCAAGGGTCAACAACGCACCCATAGATGCATATATTTAATTTACCGAGGCGTTCGAGCCATTCCAAAAATAAACACACACAGACAGACAGACAATCAAGGAGTCAACATGGAGCATCCAAGAAAAAGGGGCTTTAGCAGCAATAAAAAATGGCATTGGCGGCAATAACAATAGCCCCTATATCATTTACCAACCATTAATATTTAGCTGTTGAAGCTAGGGTCGGCAAAGCCATTAGCAGTGTTTCTCACAAAAGCTTGTAAAAAACCTAACTTATTGTCGCTAAATATCATTTGCTTTAACGGCAATTGTTTGCGGCAACTATAGTGGCTGCCAAATCCGATCTAAAACGACTATTGATGCTCTTTTAGCATCTTTTTTTATAGCAGCTAAATTCAAAATACTTGCCATTAAAGTCCATACGTTTAGCGGTAATTTATTTATGGCAATTAGAAGGGCTATAATATTCCTTTGAGAACGTATTAGTGTGACCCTTTAGCATCTATTTTAGTGGTCGGTAAATTCAATAAAATTGCCACTAAAACTCATCTTTGACAACCATTATAATGGGTATAATATTTCCATAGAAACATCACAATTTGCCTTTTATCAACAATTTTTACAACCGGTATATCCTGTTAAATTGGTGCTAAAAATCGCAAGCTATAACGATAATAGTTTAGCCACCACTAATAATAGATGCACACTCTTCCAAAAATTGATCTAAATAATAAAATATATTAATATTAATTCATAAAGATATAATGTGTGTTATTAATTCTTAACAAACAAAAGGAAGTAATAATCTAAAATATTAATATCATATAACTTAAAAAAAACTTATATTGTTTGAATCAAATAGCTAATGTCATTATATTAATCCTAACAAATAATAGCCTTTAAAAAACTTTTGCAATGCTTCATCATATTGAGATCTTTCACCAACTAAATTATGGATCATCAAACTGTATGACCTGAAATTTACAAAATAATTATGCCAAGGAGATGAAATATAATAGTCTTTAACTAGGATACTTATCGAGCAAAAATATTAAATTCATATATCATGGGATACATATTTGATTTAGAATGGCAATACTCTAAAGTCAACTCTATGTGGGCAGCATAATAGAAATAGTTATATTCTATATTATAAACATACCTAAAGAGCATTGTAAATCCTTTAGATTTGACAGCGTTTTTCCTTTACAGCAACACTTTCTCGTGGTGAAAAAAAATAGCACACTTTCTCATAATTAACAGAAGAGCGACACTGAAGTTCTTAACCATATAACAAACTCAAACTACAACAAAGATAAATCGTCACCATATAGCTGAAGTTTTTAGCTTTACAATCACTAGTGTTTCAATGTTATCGGCTTCATAACCAGAGTTTGAAGGGATTTATTAGAGAATATGTATTGCTACTACTTCATTTTATTTAATTTCTATTGATCTATATATAGAATCTCAACTATAGTCTCCTTACTTTCTCAGTTTTTCTTAAGGTCGCCATCTTAATTTTACATTTCCTTCTTTTGTTTCCTTAAAAGGATCTTAATCAGGTGATTCCAGATTTTCATAAAAGGAAAAAAAACTTTCAAATGTTCTGCATGGTGTTTCAACTAAATCATCTAATATGGACTATCAAGTTCACTGTAAGCCCTTAGTAAATTTGTTTGGATTAACTTATATACAATATGGACTATCATACTACCATAAAGTTTAGAAAGAAAGAAAAGAGTATGGACCTAAGGATCTTGTTTCCATTTCTTGCAACACTAGATGAACTTGTGGAAAAACACATTTGATGTAGCTTCTATCGATGTGGCGGCATTATAAAGCTATGAATAGTTGCAAGCTTCACGTGGTATTGGGGATGGATAAAATTATTGTGGTTAGCAATTGGGCAGAGGGAGAGGCAATGTTATTTGATCTGCACACTTGTGCATCTATAAGTATAGAAAAAATTATGGCAGAAGCAAACTCTCTACTACTTGTTGCTTCAATCAAAGAGATAGCGGGGCAATGGACAGAATGAATTTGTATAGAAAGAAGAGGTGATTGTACAACACTATTATAAAGGGGCAAATGAGATAGTAGATAGACCTGCAGCACTTCGTCACACACACATTACTGGAAAATAGGCCTATGGCAACGGTTCGTAAACCGTTGAAATTGATAGGAAAACCGTTGCCATAGAGGTATTGGAACTGTTCGTGACATCCGCTCGCGTGCCAATAGATCTACAGCAACGGTTTTGGCAACGGTTGACAATGCCGTTGGTATAGATCAAGCTATTGCAAAGGTTTTCCCTCTGTCTAAAGCAACGAATATTCATTTCAACAGCAAAGGTTAAAAACCGTTGTCATATAGCATATGCAACGGTTGTAAACCGTTACCATATTATTTACTATAATGGTTGGAAACTATTACAATATAGTTTATTGCAACGGTTATGTATGCTATTGCAACGGTTATTTTGCAGCTATTGTAACGATTTTATAACGCTACCGTAACGCGTTTATCTCTATTGCATCACTTTGTCACACTTTATGGTGCAAGACCTATCGGAACTGTTCAGAATGTCTATGGCAACAACATTTGTGCTTATTGCAACGGTTCGGTTCTATTAGGCTATTTTAAACGTTTAATTGATATTACCACCTGGATATATTTGTAATTATACCCTGGAAATTATATAAATAAAATGATAAAACAATTCATAATCTTTCTGATCCAATAAGCTAAGAATAACGATAATAGCAATATATTGTTAACCCAATTACATAAGTTTTACAGTTCAGCACTTCAGAAGTTAAAGTTCCAAATGCTATAACAAAAGACTCCAAGAATATCGACAACAACTCAAAATTCTTTCTTAAGTAAGGTCTATATCTTCACTATCTCCATCTTCCCTTTCTTCAGTTGTTCCACCTTCTCCATCTTCCCTTTCTTCGGTTGCTCCACCTACAAAAGCCAATAAATAAAGTCATTAAATAAGAATGGGTATAGTAGAATTTTCTCTAATTGTAACTTTGTAAGTAGAGAATGGGTTGGTTGCATCTTCCCTTTCATTCTTCTAATTGTATAACTTTTAACCATTCTAGTCTTGGCTTTTAGTCTCAAGTGTAGAGAATAAAAGTGAGTCATAAGATGCTATAAATCAATAGAACAGCTACTGTTTAAGATGCACTTGGAGAATTATAAGTATGAATTTACATTCATAGCGGAGCTGCTTTTTCAATTTAGGACAAGTTTAAATGGTAATGCTCAAGGACAATGATATAGACTTTCAAGGATAAAATGATCTCAGGATAGCGTTTTGTTCTGAGACAATGCTGACTCTCTTCTTAAAAATCAACTCCTGATCAATGGAGGGATATCTTCCAATCTTACAACTATGAACCCCCCAACACTTACGAATCTTCACGACATTCTTTGGTGACTTCATAGAACCATTACAAACCTCATAATTTTGTATTCAGACTCATTACACCAGACAACGGTCCATAGGAAGGATTATAAAATAGAAGTTGTAACTGCCCAGAATGGCAGGGTGGATTTTGGCACCACCATTGATAGCAGCACTGGAAGGTCATGGATGCAGCTGTCAAATGTGTTACAGTCATCTCACCAACTCAACAACAACAACAACTACCCAGTATATTCCCACCAGGTGGGGTCTGGGGAGGGTAATATGTAGACGAGCCTTAATCCTGCCCGAAAGGGCAGAGAGGCTGTTTCCAATCGACCCTCGGCGGATAGGATAAAAAAGGAAAAGCTGCATTAAGAAAACAAAGGTAAAATTAGAGACACAAGCAAGATAAAACAAAATAATAAAGCATAAGTACTCCCGCAAAAATAACGTAAATAATTATGAAAGCATAAACAACATAAATACAGTCGCATGCAATAATAAGAAGCAGTAACTACCATACTAAAACACTAATCACCTATGAGCCCCTAGCCTACAATCTTGATTCTAGACCTCCAGACTCCCCTCTCAAGGGTCATGTCCTCGGTAACCTGCATTCTGGTCATGTCATGCCTAATCACCTCTCCCCAATGCTTCTTAGGCCTCCCTCTCCCTCGCCGACCACCAACAATCTCCAGCCGCTCGCAGCTCCTCACGGGGGCATCGGGGCCCCTCCTCCGAACATGCCCGAACCACCTCAGCCTCGCTTCCCGCATCTTCTCGTCCACCGGGGCCACCCCTACCTTCTGACGAATAACTTCATTCTTGATCTTATCCAGCCCGGTGTGCCCACACATCCACCTAAGCATCCTCATCTCCGCAACCTTCATTCGCTGAACATGCGAGTTCTTCACGGGCCAGCACTCCGCCCCATACAACATCGCAGGTCTAACCACGGCTCTGTAGAATTTCCCTTGAGTTTGTGTGGAATTTTCTTGTCACACAGGACCCCTGAAGCGAGCCTCCACTTAGACCACCCCGCTCCTATCCGATGGGTGACGTCCCCGTCAATCTCTCTGTCCCCCTGGATCACAGACCCAAGATATCTCACACTGTCCCTCTTGGCGATGGCCTGAGAACCAAGCATCACTTCCCTGCCTACCCCACTCGGCTCGTCGCCAAACTTGCACTCCAGATATTCTGTCTTAGATCTGCTTATTTTGAAACCCTTAGACTCAAGGGTCTGTCTCCATATCTCTAACCTTCCACTAACACCGGCCCTCGTCTCGTCTATCAATATTATATCATCAGCAAAGAGCATACACCAAGGCACATCCCCTTGGATATGTCGGGTTAGAGCATCCATCACTAAGGCGAACAACAGGGGGCTCAGCGCCGATCCTTGATGGAGCCCCATTACCACAGGAAAATGGTCTGATTCGCCCCCCACCGTCCTAACCCTAGTTTTAGCTCCATTGTACATGTCCTTGATTACTCTGATATAGGCTTCTGGCACACTCTTCGCCTCCAAGCACCTCCATAGCACCGCCCTCGGGACCTTGTCATACGCCTTCTCCAAGTCGATAAGCACCATATGAAGGTCCTTCTTCTTATCCCTGAATTGTTCCGTCATCCGCCTGACTAGGTGAATCGCCTCTGTGGTGGAGCGTCCCGGCATAAAACCGAACTGGTTCCCAGATATAGTTGTCGCCTCCCTCACCCGATCACCCTCTCCCAAACCTTCATCGTGTGGCTTATTAACAAAATGAGATATCACGAAGACAAACCAAATGAGTTCGACTTTTGCATATTGTTTGTAATATATTTTAGAAAAAATAAAAAATCGACAGACCTGTTAGCAAAAGAATATTAAACTTATAGACAAGATGGGTTGCTCTGATAGTAAACAACCCCCACTTCCAACCGAGAGGTTGTGAGTTCGAGTCTTCCCAAGAGCAAGGTAGGAAGTTCTTGGAGGGAAGGATCCGGGGGTCTATTTGGAAATAGCCTCTCTACCCAAGGGTAGGGGTAAGGTCTGCGTACACACTACCTTCCCCAGACCCCACTAAGTGGGATTATACTGAGTTGTTGTTGTTGTTATTTACGTAACAAGGGACTTACAGTATTTGCACTTTGCCCGCCAGACACTGGACACCAGACCAAAAGCATGGGTTACAGTGATCAGGATTCCAGTTCGCAAGAACTCCATATGGATCAGAATCTACTTTTGATGGGAATCCCAACAAAGCCAGTCCTTTGTTTTTCAAATCAACAACAGTCAGCGAAGACGAGCAATCAAATGCATAAAAGGAACTAGAAATAGCCAAGACAGAAATGCTAAACCAGTAACACTGTCCAAGCATAGAATTACCTTCAGAATTGAGCGAGCTACATCTGTGAACATTGTAAAGAATAATCAGAAGTGCCAGACATGATAACTTAAATCCATAAGCATTCCATCTACCGCCCATTGCTAGCAGAACCATGTGTAGCAGTGGTTGGAATCAAAACAATTCAATCCTAAGAATCAAAACTGTAATACCACAAAGAGCAGCACAACAACTAGTAATCTACAATAGTCAACCAAACACCTACCAAACAGATGCAACTTAATGCCAAACATCATAAACTAGTAAACTACAGCAGTCCAACCAAACACTTGCCAAACAAAAAACTTAATACAATGAAAGAGACAGCAAAACTGCAGTTCTATTTTAATGCATAGCCAGCAAAAACTAGGAGTAACAAACATCAAAAATTTCCAAGAGACGTGTTTTTATCACAATCAATAACATCCGATATCATGCAATGACGCCAAAGTTTTTCTTAGCAGCAACATAATTACAATCTGGATGGTTTAGGTCAATTACAAAGTCCTTTCGCGTAATCTAATTAGGATCATTTGCCAAGCACCAAAGGAGAAAGTCAATGGTCGGTAGAATGGAAAAGACAGTGATAACCAGAGATTACAACAGTAATCGGAAATTCAAACACTCATTCAAAATGCGATAGAAACATGCAAGCACATTCAAAACGCAATGGAGAAAATTTTCCAGCCTCTTCGTCAGATGTCTTTTTGTAGACTACAAAAGAAATAGAAGTGAAAGAAAAATGAGAACAGTTGTTAGCATATTATAACACAGATAATCCACGAAATTATTGACAAGTTCTTGACTCACAGCCAACGCCTCAGATACATTCTCCAGCTGCTTAGACACAGATGCAACAGCATTCGCCATATTATGCATTGTGACATACATTACATCAGAAAATGACCAACTCTGTGGAAGATTAGCGAGAACACATGTGATTTATAACAACTATATAAAGAATGTAACAAACCTCAAAAATAAATCCTTGGGGTGACAACAGATACAAACTGTAGCAGCGAACACTTGCCTTCCACTTCATGTAACAATATCCCATCGCCCCAACTGCCACAGCAGGAAGAATGTAAGAAGCATAGATCCTTAAAAAAATAGGCCCATGACCATGTCAGCTCTATTTCAACCGATCGTCCATAAAGGACATTTAGGGTATTTATATTCCTCGTATTCTAGATCCAACTGGGGCAGGTGTGCTCTTTGGTACGTGATAAAAAAGAACAACATTGCCAAAAAGGAAACAAAAATGTAAGGAAAGATTCCTCTTCACTAAGGAAGACTACAAACAAACAGGGCCTAAAGAACTTACACTTTTCATGTTGAAAACAGGAACCATAGTTACATAATTCAAAACTTAACCATCAGGGTACATTTAAGAAGTTACAGATCTCCATCCTAGAGAATTCAGCATTTGCGGTAAGATCGGTAACACAACTTAAAATGAACATAAAAAGACAAAAGCATACCACTGGAGGAAGAATCCTTATAAATAGTAATTGGATTTGATATGCTCATCTCTAGAATGTCCTGTGCTAAGTGTCATATCTGAAGGCAATATCATACCACTGCCAACACATAAAGAGCAGCTCAACAAATAAACTTAATGAAAACAACCAACAAGCCAACAAGGCAATCAACAACACAAACTATCACAATCAAGTGTCAAATACCACAAGGCACATGCCATACATTTGGCGAAGAGAATTATTACCGCTATACAAAAGCAAGGATATACTAAAATTGAACTAGTTAGATCAATCACTGCTAAAGAAGGAAGCATTAACTTGAGGAATCTTTATCTGAGCAGTGAAACCAGATTCTTTAGCAGTGATGGAATTTGCAGAAAGGAACTCCATGAAAAATCGCTATCTGAAACTGCATCACTGCTATTGCACATAAAAACTGTCACCATAATACTAGTAAATGCTAGATGCAAATTGCAAATAAGGTCAGAACAATGAAGCCTAATGCAGATTAACCAGAAATAGAAAGTGCTACAGTAAGAAGTTAGCTAGCTTATGACTTCAGCAAGAAGAGTTTACAACAAAGCACAGTTATTAGGAGCATCAAATTTGGTATGTTTCATATCAGTCTCTTCATTCCATTCAGATAAACATGTAGTACAAAAATGCAGAGGGCAGGAAACAATACTGGATAACCACTTCACCACGAGCATAACCACAAAATTTTTTCCGATGGACTGGACCCTTCATTTCCCTAAATCATTAACAATAAATATAGACTCAAGGTCTGTTGGATTAAAATACTCCAATAGATTCGTCAAATTCTATATTGGCTTCAAACACAAGCATCAAACTATTAGAAAGATAAGATTATTCTTAAATTATAGACATAGAGACCAATATGCAACAAAAAAGCCTCATAACACAAAATTTTTACATGAAAACGATAACTAAGAAAATCCATAAAAACCAAAAACCCCAAGTTCCAGTAATTGTTAAGTCCGAACAAATATGTTTTAATGCTTGTGTCGTATGGATTTGAATCACCATTCAATCACACTACATCACTCAATTACTCACAAAAATAAATAAAAGTCACTAAATCGAGTAAAAAGGAACATTAAAACTGAAATTTACATCCAAAATCACAACGGTTAATATTAAAAAGAGTTTAAGAAAACTTACAATTATTTATCCCACAGCTATCAGTTGCATTTTCATCCTCGCTAATGGAATCTGCAAGTTACGACTCAACTATTGAGAAATTACAAAAGGAATAAAAGAAGAGCATGCAATATAAAACGGAAAATTTGCGAGAGTTGAGCGAAAACCTAGAATTAAGGCTCAGTGAGAACAAGGAGTTGTAGTCGAGCTTAATCGAGAAAAAAAACCCTAGAATTTTGGGACATTTAGAAACCATAGAGCTTTGATTAATTGAATAGTTGGTGTAGGGTGAAGTGTCAATATGCATTGATAGAGTAATAACTAACAAACAAGAGATTAGGACCATAAACCTTGCTTTGAGAAGCTGTTTCTAAAACAAGGATATACCACCATAAGAAAAAGGCCATCCACCAACAATGCTGAGTTTTAGCATAGGGAGATCCATTCGGGGTTAACCATGCTCATCACCAAGACTAACCATTATAAATTGTCAGCATGTCAACATGATAACCTTTACAATATAAATTCTTTTCCTTATACTATATAAGGTGGACGCAGAATGGACAACGTGAAATATGAGCTCCACTCAAGAAATAATAAAGTTAAGACAGAAACTCTCTGTTATGGAAAGGACTTGGCTATCTGATTCATATTTCTGGTATTCGGCTCGCAATATAAGCAGATAGATTGCAAAGGAATTGAACTATTGAACACATTCATATGCAGATGGCTGAATGCAGTGAACCACATTATCATCTATCTTCCCTTACAAATGAGACAGGGGTGAGAGAGATTGTGACAAACACAAGATGCAAGGTCATGCCAGAGTAATAATCAGTCCTAAACATAAAAAAATCAACACATAGCCATTGAAACTAAATAATTATATATCTCGAAAAACTTACCATGCCAGCTAAAGTTGAACATCTTTTTTCTGTGACAAAAGAGGATTGAGCTGGGACAACTGGTCGGTCGTCTTTGTAATTTATGCCCCGTTATTCCATTAACTGCTTCCCCTAAGTTTATTTCTGCTATTTTGGTTTGCCAGGATGTTCGGTAATAGAATTCGGAGTGTTTTGGGACACTTAGTCCCTAAATGAGAGCTTAAGTATTGGAAATGGTCCGTAATCAGAACAGTGTGAAGACGACTATGGAATGGAAACCCCATGGTTCCGCAGCTCTGTTAGGTGATTTCGGGGTTGGGAGCGTGTTCGGAATGTATTTTGGATGTCCGTGGCTCATTTAGGCTAGAAATGTCGAAAGTTGGAATTTTGAAGTTTTCGGTCCGATAGTGAAGTTTTGATCCTAGGGTCGGAACGAGATTCCGGAAGTTGTTGTAGCACTGTCATGTCATTTGGGACGTGCGTGCAAAATTTCAGGTCAATCGGACATGTTTTGGTTAGGTTTTGAATCGAAAGCGAGTTTGGTTAAGTTTTTAAGTTTTTAAGTTCAAATCATTGATTAATTTGTGTTTCCGACGTTGTTTAGGTGGTTTAGGGATTGGTACAAGTTTGAATGATGTTAAGGGATAGGTTTGTAGGTTTGGTTGAGGTCCCGGGGCCTCGGGTGTGTTTCGGATGCTCGACGGGTTGGTTTTGGAAGTTAGAATGGAATTTATGTTGCAGGCTTCTGTTGTTTCTGCTTTTGCGGCTTGGGGACCGCAGGAGCGGCGCCTCAAACGCGGCTCGGAAGTCGTAGGAGCGGAAGGGGACATGATCCTGGAACTGCAGAAGCGGTATGGGTTTCCGCAGAAGGGGGCTCGCTTCTGCGAGTTTTGGACCGCAAAAGCGGCTGGTCGGTGCTTTAAGGAAACCGCAAAAGCGGCTGGTCGGTGCTTTAAGGAAACCGCAAAAGCGGTTGGCTTTCCGTAAAAACGGGACCGCAAGAGCGGTCTTTGTATCCGCAAAAGTGGAAATCACTGTAATGTAAGGATTTATCCGAGGCTTAAATTCAATGTTTGAAAAATCAAGTTTGAGCTCGGGCAAAGGCGATTTTTAGAGGGTTTCGAAGAGGAAATTATTGGGTAACATTTATATGATCCTGTTAGGTTATATTCCATCAATTTGTGGTTAAATCCATCAATTAAATTTAGATTTTGGATAAAAAAATTGGATAATTTGGTTAAACCTTCTTTGGCTAAACTATTGAGTTTTGAAGGGGCATTTTACCTCTGATTTGGGAGATTTTTATATGGTTAGACTCGTGAGAGTATGGGGTTTTTGAAAATGTGAAAGTTATTTGATTTCGAGACGTTGTCTATGGGGAATTTTGGTCATTTTACCTATTTCCGCTCCTTAGCTCTTATATTAACAGTGTAATTAGTTACTTGCGATGTAATTGATTTGAATAGATTTGGGCCATTCGGAGTCAGATACTCGTGGCAAGGACATTTTTTATAGCTGTTTTGTACCGGTTCGAGGTAAGTGACTTGCCTAACTTTGTGTGGGGATCCTCTCCCCTGAGGATATCTTTGTTGTTGTTTAAATGCCTTGTACATGAGGTGACGGGCGTGTGCTTGTGCTAGTTGTTTAAATTCACCCTACTTGGATTATTTAGACAGTGTTTTTCTTCAAATATTTCATTGTTAATAATACTGTTTCAATTGTTTTAACTTAGGGAAAGCATGTTTGTAACTTATTTGCTCTACTTGCCTAAATTGCAATATCTGTCTTTCTTGTGAAGTATGCTAGACTTTAGATTTTACTTGTTGGCTGCACTTAGCTTCATTCTGTTAAATATTAGTTTGTTGTGGTCTGTATACTTTTTGGACTACGAGACGGCATCCCGGGAGCTTCCCCTGTTCGTACTTTATTCTGAGATTTGGAAGTACGGGATACCAAGAGATCCCCGACACAGGATTGGTTAACTCGCAAATACTAACAGATCCCCAGCGTATAACTGATTAACTAGAGGATACAAAAGAGATCCTCGGGATACTTGGAGATCCCTTGTGTATATGATGAGGATACTAGGAGATCCTTGGGATACTTGGAGATCCCTTGTGTATATAATGAGGATACCAGGAGATCCCCGATGATAGATAGTCTGTAGTGATCGTTCTTGTATTGTAGATTTGCATTTGCAGCCTGCTTAGTTTCACTTACTATTTTGTTAGATACTCAACCTTTACAATATTTCCTTCTGGCTATTCATTTTATATTATTCTTTTGTTTACGTCGTAGGGCCTCGACCTTCCTCGTCACTACCCAACTGAGGTTAGGCTTGGCACTTACTGAGTACCGCTGTGGTGTACTCATGCTACTCTTCTGCATACTTTTGTTGTACAGATCCAGGTGAATCTGAGCAGGTATACCGCTAGTAGCTGTTAGGGAGCATATCACTTGGAGACTTGAGGTATGCATCTGCCGCGTCCGCAGATCCTAAGAGTCTCCTTCTACTCTACCTTTTAGTTAGCAGTTCCATTTCATGTATTTAGTTGTTATAGACACTTCCAGATGTTAGAGCCGTATGTTATGTTTTATACTCTTAGCCTGTGTTGCCCGTGGGTTTCCAGTTCTTGGATATTGTTATTGTATTTTGAGTTGAAGTGTATGTGCCCGACGTCTCTATACATTTTCTTATGTTATTCAGTACTTGTTTATCGTTTTCGTAAAGATTGTTAGATTTCCGTAATGTGGTAGGCTTACCTAGTCGCAAAGACTGGGTGCCGTCATTACTGATTCACGATTGGTGAACTAGGGTTGTGAAAATTTGGAATCAGAGCTCTAGGTTCATAGGAGTCATGGTACATAGGCCGGTTATTTAGGGTCTCGTTGATCTGTACGGAGAAGTCTGTACTTATCTACGAGAGGCTATGTAATTGTTTATGAAAAATCTTCACTTCATTGAATTCTTGTCGTGCTATATTTTTAGCATCGATTCTAAACTTATGTCTTCGATTCTCTCATAGATGGTGAGTACACACACGAAACGGGACGATCAGGCACCCGTACCCCTCCTACAGCCTGTCAGGGGCAGGGGTCGTAGACGTGCGCGGGGTGAAGCCAGAGTACCTGCGCGAGTAGTCACCGAGGTGCCACCCGCAGACCGAGTCAGGACTCGGGCACTAGAGACGCCCACAACCACCACTACTCCAACTTTCTAGGAGGCATTGGCGCAGTTCATGAGCATGTATACTACGCTGCCACAAGCGGGATTGCTTCCCCTTCCTGCAGCCACGTCCTAGGCCGGGGGAGGAGCCAGGCTCCCGCAGCCTGTACTCTGGAGCAGAGGGTACACATGGGACCGATTCCAGATATTATTCCTATCCAAGCTACAGTACCGGTTTAGCCCGAGGATGCGGAACTTGCTTCAGAGGATCAGCAGCGTAGATTGGAGCGGTTCAAGAAGTTTGAACCTCCTATTTTCAGTGGACTAGCTACAGATGATGCTTTAGGAGGTTTTTGGAGGATTTCCACCACATCTTTTGCACCATGGATATTACTGACTCGAGTGGGGTTTCTATTGCAGCTTTCCAGCTTAGGGAAGTCGCCTAGGACTGGTGGCGCACCTTTGATTTAGACAGACCGGACGAGGCTGCCTCCCTGACTTGGACTCAGTTTTCAGACATGTTCCAGAGGGAGTTATTTCCCCAGATCCTACGAGATGCATGGCGTGCGGAGTTTGAGCACTTGCGCTAGGGCCCTATGACTGTCTCTGAGTATTCCATCCCTTATACTAGGTTGGCCAGGCATGTGCTTGCTTTGTTGGCTACAGTTCGTGAGAGGGTTCGCACGTTTATTGAGGGTCTTATTCCTTCCATCAGATATGGCATGGCGTGAGAGTTGGAGATGGATATACCTTATCAGCAGGTGGTGAGTATAACCAGGAGGATAAAGGGTATGCATGCCAGAGAGCGAGAGGAGAGAGATGCCAAGAGGTCTCGAGAGTCTGGCCATTTCTCTGGTACCCGTACTTCAAGAGCAGGACGTCATGGTAGGGGCCATACGGGTCGCCCAATTCACTCAGCTGTTCCTTCACCCAGCAGTACTCCAGCTCCTCCCAGATCTCAGGAGCCTTATTATGCACCCTCGGTTTCAAGTGCGCCTCCTGCACGGGGTACCTCAGAGGTCAGTCTAGTAGAGGTGGGCCTACTCAGTCACACCCACCGCGCCCTCCCAGAGCTTGTTATAAGTACGGGGATACCCGCCATGTAGTGAGGGATTGCCCTAGGCTCGGGAGGAGTGCACCTCCACAGCAGTCTCAGTAGCAGTACACCCAGCGGGATTCTCAGGCCATTGTTCAGCCTCCAGCTGCCACCCCACCTGCCTAACCAGCCAGGGGCAGAGATCAGAGAGATAGAGGTTGCCCTCGAGGTAGAGTCCGGGTCAGATTTTATGACATTCCTGAACGTGCCGAGGCTGTCGCCTCTGATTCTGTTATCATAGGTATTATATTAGTTAGCCACAGAGAGGCATCAATTCTATTCGATCCAGGTTCTACTTATTCTTATGTGTCATCTTATTTTGCTCAGCATTTGGGTACAACCCGAGAGACCTTGAGCTCTCCTATTTATGCTTCTACCTTCATGGGAGATTTCCTTATTGTGGACCGCGTATATCGGTCGTGTTTGGTTACTATTCATGGTTTTGAGACCATAGCATATCTTTTATTACTAGATATAGTTGATTAGATATTATCTTGGGCATGGACTGGTTGTCACCCAGTATGCTATTCTTGATTGTCACGCTAAGACCGTGACGCTGGCTATGCCAGGTATTCCACGTATTGAGTGGAATGGTACTTTTGATCACACTCCTAGTAGAGTTATATCTTTTCTTAAAGCTCGATAAGGGGTGTGCCGCGTATTTAGCCTATGTGAGAGATGTCAGTGTTGATACCCCTTCTGTTAACTCTATCCCAGTAACGGGATTTTCCCGATGTGTTTCCAATTTACCTTCCGGGCATGCCGCCCGATCAGGACATTGATTTTGGTATTGATTTGTTGCGGGGCACTCAGCCCATATTTATTCCTCCTTATTGTATGGATCCTCCAATGTTGAAAGAGTTGAAGGATCAGTTACAGGAATTGCTTGATAAGGGTTTTATTCGACCCAGTGTTTCACCATGGGTTGCTCCTGTCTTGTTCATAAAGAAAAGGGATGGTTCTATGCGCATGTGTATCGATTATCGTCAATTGAATAAAGTAACAGTAAAGAACCAATATACCTTGCCTCGTATTGATGATCTATTTGACCAGCTTCAGGGTGCACATGTTTTTTCTAATATTGATTTGCGCTCAGGTTATCACCAGCTAAAGATTCGGGAGCCGGATATCCCGGAGACTGCTTTTAGGACTCGGTATGGTCATTACGAGTTCCTTGTCATGTCATTTGGGCTGACCAACGCCCCAGCAGTTTTTATGCATTTGATGCACAGTGTATTCAGGCCCTATCTCAACTCGTTAGTCATTGTTCTCATAGATGATATTCTTGTATACTCCCCGAGTCGGGAGGATCAAGAGCAGCACATGAGGACAGTGCTTCGGACCTTGAGAGAAAAGAAATTATATGCAAAGTTATCAAAATGTGAGTATTGGTTGAGTTCTGTGGCATTCCTAGGCCACGTGGTATCGAGTGAGGGCATCGGGTAGATCCGAAGAAGGTGGAGGCCGTGCAGAGTTGGCCCAGGCCCTCCTCAGCTACAAAGATCCGTAGTTTTCTTGGCCTGGCGGGGCATTACTGTCATTTTGTGGAGGGGTTCTCATCGATTGCAGCCCCAATGACTAGATTGACACAGAAGGGTTCTCCTTTTCAGTGGTCAGAAGAGTGTGAGGCGAGATTCCAAAAGCTCAAGACGGCTTTGACTTCAGCATCTATTCTGATTTTGCCTACTGGTTCAGGGTCCTATTCAGTATATTGGATGCCTCACGAGTTGTACTTGGAGAGGTATTGATGCAGGAAGATAGGGTGACTGCCTACGCGTCCAGACAGTTGAAGGTACATGAAAAGAACTATTTTGTCCATAACTTTGAGTTAGCTGCTATTGTTCACGCCTTAAAGATCTAGCGTCATTATTTGTATGGCGTGTCGTGTGAGATTTATACGGATCATCAGAGTTTGCAGCACTTATTCAAGCAGAAGGGTCGTAACTTGCGCCAGATGAGGTGGTTGGAGTTACTGAAGGATTATGATATTACTATTCTTTATCAGCCGTAAAAGACCAATGTGGTAGCCGATGCCTTGAGTCGCCGGCGGAGAGTTTGGGGAGTTTGGAAAATTTACCAGCTTCAGAGAGGCCTATGGCGATGGATGTTCAGGCCTTAGCCAGTCGGTTCGTGAGGTTGGACCTTTCGGAGCCCAGCAGGGTTCTAGCTTGTGTGATTTCTCGGTCTTCATTATTTGGTCGTATTAGGGAGCGACAATATGATGACCCTCATTTGCTTGTCCCCGGGGACACAGTTCAGCATGGCGATGTTAGGGATGTGACTATGGGAGATGATGGGGTATTGAGGATGCAGGGCCGAATTTTTGTACCCGATGTTGATGGTATTCAGGAGTTGATATTGACCGAGGCCCATAGTGCGCGGTACTCCATCCATCCGGGTGCCGCGAGGATGTATCATGATCTGAAGCAGCATTACTGGTAGAGACGGATGAAGAAGGGCATAGTAGAGTCCTTAAATGTCAGCAGGTAAAGGCTGAGCATCAGAGACCGGGAGGGTTACTCCAGCAGATAGAGATTTCAGAGTGGAAATGGGAGAATATAACTATGGATTTTGTAACTGGTCTCCCTCTGACGCTGAGGAGATTAGATTATATTTGTGTTGTTGTGGATCAGTTGACCAAGTCCGCTCATTTCATTCCAGTATATACTTCTTACTCAGCGGAGCGTTAGGAGGGATTTATATCAGGGAGATTGTCCATCTGCACGGCATTCCAGTTTCTACCATCTCAAACAGGGGTTCAGTGTTTACATCACGGTTCTGGAGAGTCTTCCAGAACGAGTTAGGTACCCGGGTGACCATAAGTACAACCTTTCACCCTCAGACGGACGGGTAGTCCGAGCGCGCTATTCAGATTCTTGAGGATATGCTCTGTGCATGCGCGATTGAGTTTAGAGGGTCTTGGATCAATTCTTGCCATTGGCTGAGTTTGCATACAACAATAGTTATCAGTCCAGTATTTAGATGGCACCTTATGAGGCCTTATATGGTAGGAGATGCAGATCCCATGTGGGTTGGTTCGAGCCGGGTAAAGCCAGGCTATTGGGCACTGATTTGGTTCAGGATGTGGTTGAGAAGGTTAAGGTGATTCAGGACAGACTCCGCACGGCCCAGTCTAGATAGAAGAGTTATGCGGACCAGAAGGTTTTTGATGTATCCTTTATGGTTGGTGAGCGGATTTTACTTCGAGCCTCGCCTATGAAAGGCGTCATGAGGTTTGGAAAGAAAGGGAAGTTGAGCCTGAGGTTCATTGGCCCATTTGAGATTTTGAGGCAGATTGGAAAGGTTGCTTATGAGCTTTCTTTACCTCCCAGTTTGGCCGGGGTTCATACGGTATTTCATGTTTCGATGCTTTGGAGGTATCACGGTGACCTGTCTCACGTGTTGGAGTTCACTTCAGTCCAGTTGGACAATGACTTGTCCTATGTTAAGGAGCCAGTGGCAATATTGGATAGGCAGGTTCGAAAGCTCAGGTCAAAGGATATATCTTTAGTAAAGGTTCAATGGCGGGGTCAGTCGGCCAAGGAGGCAACTTGGGAGACTGAGCGGGATATGCCGATACCCTCATCTTTTTGCGGCTTTAGCTATGTTCTCTATGCTCGTTAGAGGATGAATGAATGTTAAGTGTAGGAGGATGTGACGACCGGCCGGTCGTCTTTGGAATTTATGCCTCGTTCCCCCATTAAGTGCTTCCCCTAAGTTCATTTCTGCTATTTTGGTTTGCCGGGATGTATGGTAATAGAATTCGGAGTGTTTTGGGACACTTAGTCCCTAAATGAAAGCTTAAGTGTTGGAAATGGTCCATAATCAGAACAGTGTGAAGAAGACTATGGAATGGAAAGCCCATGGTTCCGTAGCTACGTTAGGTGATTTCGAGGTTGGGAGCGTGTTCAGAATGTATTTTGGATGTCCGTAGCTCATTTACGCTAGAAATGTCGAAACTTGGAATTTTGAAATTTCTAGTCCGATAGTGAAGTTTTGATCCAAGGGTCAGAATGGAATTCCGGAAGTTGTTGTAGCACCGTCATGTCATTTGGGACATGCGTGAAAACTTTCAGGTCAATCAGACGTGTTTTGGTTAGGTTTTGAATCGAAAGCGAGTTTGGTTAAGTTTTGAAGTTTTTAAGTTCAAATTAATTTGTGTTTCCGGCGTTGTTTTAGGTGGTTTAAGGATTGTTACAATTTTGAATGATGTTAAGGAAAAGGTTCGTAGATTTGGTTGAGGTCCTGGGGGCCTCGGGTGTGTTTCGGATGCTCGACGGATTTGTTTTGGAAGTTTGAATGGAATTTATGTTGCAGGCTTCTATTGTTTCCGTTTCTGTGGCTTGGGGACCGCAAAAGAGGCTTGACAGTCGCATGAGTGGAAGGGGCCATGAGCTTGGAACCACAGAAGCATTATGGGTTTCCGCAGAAGTGAACTCGCTTTTGCGAGTTTTGGACCACAAAAGTGGTTGGTCAGTACTTTAGGGAAACCGCAAAAGCAGTTGGCTTTCTGCAAAAGCGGGACTGTAGGAGTGGTCCCTGCATACGCAAAAGAGGAAATCACTGTAATGTAATGGTTTATTTGAGGCTTAACTTCAAAGTTTGAAAAATCAAGTTTGAGCTCGGGCAAAGACGATTTTGAGAGGGTTTCGAAGAGGAAATTATTGGGTAATATTTCTATGATCCTTTTAGGTTATATTCCATCATTTTATGGTTAAATCAATCATTTAAATTCAGATTTTGGATAAAAAAATTTGATAATTTGGGTAAAACTTCTTTGGCAAAACTATTGAGTTTTGGAGGGGTATTTGACCTTCGATTTGGGAGATTTTTATATGGTTAGACTCGTGAGAGTATGTGGTATTCTGAAAATGTGAAAGTTATTCGACTCTGAGATGTTGGCCTAAGGGGCATTTTGGTTATTTTACCTATTTTTGCGCCTTAGCTCTAATTTTAACAATGTAATTAGTTGCTTGCGATGTAATTGGTTTGAATAGATTTGGGCCACTCGGAGTCGGATACTCGTGGAAAGGGCATTGTTTCTTAACGGTTTTGTACCGGTTCGAGGTAAGTGGTTTGCCTAACTTGTGTGGGGGACCTCTCCCCTTAGGATATCTTTGTTGTTGTTTAAATGCCTTGTGCCGAGGTGACGGGCGTGTGCTTGTGCTAGTTGTTGAAATTCACCCTACTTGGCTTATTTAGACTTTGTTTTTTTCACATATTTAACTGTTAAAAATGCATCACTTGTTTTAGCTTAGAGAAAGCATGTTAGTGACTTATTTTCTCTGCTTGCCTAAATTGCAATATCTGTCTTTCTTGTGAAGTATGCTAGACATTAGATTTTACTTGTTGGCCGCACTTAGCTTCTTTTTGTTAAATATTGGTTGTTGTGGTGTGTTTACTTTTGGGACTATGGGACGACATCCCGAGAGCTTCTTCTGTTCGTACTTTGTTCCGAGATTTGGAAGTGTAGGATACCTAGAAATCCCCGACACATGATTAATTAACTGGCTGATACTAACAGATCCCCAGCGCATAACTGATTAACTAGAGGATACCAGGAGATCCTCGGGATACTTGGAGATCCCTTGTGTATATGATGAGGATACTACGAGATCCCCGGGATACTTGGAGATCCCTTGTGTATATAATAAATATATCAGGAGATCCTCGGGATACCAGGAGATCTCCGATGATAGATAGCCTATAGTGATCGTTCTTGTATTGTAGATTTGCATTTGCAGCCTGGTTAGTTTCACTTACTGTTTTGTTAGATACTCGATCTTTACTGTATTTCCTTCTGTCTATTCATTACATATTATTCTTTTGTTTACCTCAGTAGGGCCTCGACCTTCCTCGTCACTACCCAACTGAGGCTAGGCTTGGCACTTACTGAGTACCGCTGTGGTGTACTCACGCTACTCTTCTGCATACTTTTGTTGTACAGATCCAGGTGCATCTAAGCAGGTATACAGCTAGTAGCTGTTAGGGAGCATCTCACTTGGAGACTTGAGGTATGCATCTGCCGCGTCCGCATATCCGAAGAGTCTCCTTCTACTCTACCTTTTAGTTAGCAGTTCCATTTCATGTATTCAGTTGTTATAGACACTTCCAGATGTTAGAGCCGTATGTTAAATCTTAGCCTGTGTTGCCCGTGGGTTTCCAGGTCTTGAAGATTGTTATAGTATTTTGAGGTGAAGTGTATGTGCCCGACGTCACTCTATGCATTTTCTTATGTTATTCAGTACTTGTTTATCGTTTTCGTAAAAATTGGTAAATTTTCGCAATGTGATAAGTTTACCTAGTCGCGAAGATTGGGTACCGTCATGACAGGTTCACGATTGGTGAACTAGGGTCGTGACAGGAGCTTTTGATTCGAGTTACTTTAAATCGATACAAGGTTTTCCTTCAAAAGCACTCTAATTTGTATTAGTTCTCAAATTCCAAGCATGAGAGCGGCTACTCAGCTTTCTAGAACTTAATGTTCATAATAAGCAGACCAACTAAAAGACGTAAATGATAAAATCAAGCCCATGGAGGAACTTCCAAATCACTGTAATATGGCAGCTAAGATAAGCCAATGTGTGCAGAATTATATATAAAAAAAAGCTTACAACAATCACTAGTAACTTTAAATCACACCTAAAATAAGTGAATAACCAAATGGTACTCACCAAGAGATAAAAGATATGGCAAAATATTGTGCAACGAAGTTTTTTCTTAGCTGACGGCGCGAGCTATGGATTGAATTCTAAAATCCAATAAAGAATATTTCACTAAGCAAATGCACAAGGGAGACAACATACAATCAAGAAATTGTGCAACCTCGCTATGGGACAAGCATGATTAAGATATACAACAAACAGACTACATTCCCTCGGGCCTCCACCCATAAGAAACATCTACAAAATACATATCCTGAATAAAAAAAGAAAAGCATCATTTTGGATGAATTGAATTTTGTGCAACCAACATTCAAATGAAGAGGAAACTGCATAATAGCAACCTGGTTAGCTAATAGCTTGAGCATAGTAAAAAAATCAAAACTAAAACCAAGTAACCAAACATATGCTACAATAGTAGCCATTTATTAATGAAAGTTGCAAAATAGGTATTTAGATATGGATTCCAAGGAGTATGTAAATTTGGTTGATCAACAAAGGAGCGCTGTGTTTTTCCTCAGCAGTGCATCAACTCTAGCATTTGCTGATGTGACACCTTCCACGCAAAATCTTTACTTAATTTAGCTTTTTCTATTAGCCCTCCCATATCCACTATAGTCTTCCTGATCATCTCTCTAATAGATAACAATAACAGTACCAAAATAATTGAACATCAATCCATTGCATTAAACAAATTCAGTTATAAATTCTTAAATATACTTTAGGAGTAATTTTTTTCAGCAACTAACTATTGAAAACAAAGGTGTTACATGAATTATTGATGCATGTGAGTTGAACACATGGGTGCTAGATGAACCTGCATTACCGGTGCTAGACAAATTTGGGAAAAATTTAACATAGCAAACATTCGAACTACTCGCAAAAGGAAAGTTCAAGCTGAAATACAAATTTAAGAGAATACAACATGATTCAACCAATTTTATGGTGAGTAAATTATTGTACAATAAAGAACAAAGTTCTGGATATACTTGTTTAGCTCATTATTCTCTTATATCTTTTCTCAGTTATTTGATACCAGTTTTTTATCCAGATTTTACATTGAATAGATACTTTTAGTGTTTAAGTATTACTAATAGAGTACTTTGATCATTTCAGACCTTCACGCGGACAAACTAACCAGTTGTAAAATAATTTGCGAACTTTATAGCCGCTAAATAACAGTAACCTTAGAAAACATACAGAGGAACCAATTCAAAAACAAAAGAGGAACCGAGGAGGAATCAATTCAATCAATTGACCATTAGTCTAACAACAGCTGAATATCACAAACAACTTAGCAAACACCGAACAAACTATACTTTCACAAATCCATAAACACCATAGTTGGATATGTTGGGAATAAACCCCCAACAAAATAGTATTCACGGTATTAGTGATAAACTCAGAACACTAAGTTATGGTTAAATCAACAAGAATAGAAAGCACCAAAAATGAAACCAAGATTTTCCGTGGAAATCCTTCAGGGAAAAACCATGGCCAAGAGGAGCAACTGATATCACTATAGAGAGGAATTTTACGCCGTGTAGTAACGAGTAAAAATACTCCTAAGACCACTACACTCTCAAAAGAAATAAACGCTCTTTTGCTTTTCTCACGTCACTACAATATCTCTCACACTCTATTTTTCTTCACAAACTATTTTCTTATAGTTTATGAAATACCTTACTCTCTCTTTTCTCTCTTTGTTGGTGTGTAGAAATGAGAGTTGAAGGTCTCCTTTTAAAGCCAAAGCTTCACTCTCTAAAACCTACAATATTTGATAATTTACACACACTTTTCACAATTCAACAAAGTTGGTTACCAACCGAAAGAAATTCAACAAAGTTGGCTACCTAACCAAACCAAGTCAATAAAATTGGCTACCAAATAATTCAACAAGTTTTGCTACCAAACCAAACCAAGTCAACAAAATTGGATACCAAATCATTTGAATGAGATGGACACCATATTAACCTCCCCCTCCAGTCTCATTCATCTAGAGGAGGTAGCGCTGTCTTCTAGTTCGAGTGCATGCCGACAAGTTCTTTCCATATCTTGAACTTGTCTCTTGGTACCACCTTGGTTAACATATCAGCAGGATTTTTACTCGTGTAAATTTTTTTGACATGCGAATAACAGTCAGGTTCCTCCCCCCCCCCCCCCCCCCATCAGTTAGTAATACATACTCATCAGGTGACTAACATAAGGAAGGAGTACGGGGTCTAGAAGACCTCCTAAGTGGAATATTTAACTCTTACACAACTTTGTGAGTAGGAGCATCTACCTCATCAATATTAGCGTTGTTATCACCATCAAAATCAACATGCTGATCTAGAATATGGTTTGGGCATCGCCATCATCATTGAGCCCACCAACGTCATCCGCATTTGTATGAGGAACTTGATCAAGATTGATTAAACCTTCAGAATTTGGAGATTTTAGCTTCTCCGCTTTGTTAATATCTTCAATGGTTTGATCCTCCATGAAGATCACATCACAACTTCTCACAACCTTCTTTTCAATTGGATCATATATCTTGGCAGTTAATTTTGACCTCTCATCTTTAGGCACATATACAAAAGCTTTACAACCAAACCCTTTCAAGTGGGCGTAGGAAACATCCTTGCCATATCAAACTCTGTTTAGAACATCATTTTGCAAAGCAACTGCAGGGGATAGATTAATAACATGTGCGGTGGTCAACAAAACCTCACCCCAAAAGGAATTCGACAACTTTTCATCAGAAAGGAAACATCTGACTCTTTCCATCAAGATCCTATTCATCCTTTCTACTAAAATGTTAAGCTGAGGAGTCTTAGGAGGAGTCTTCCGGTGTCTGATACCCTGCTGCTTGGAGTATTCATCAAACGGTCAACAATATTCACCACCGTTATTAGTACGAATACACTGCAGCTTCTTTCTAGTTTCTCTTTTAACAGAAGCCTGAAACTGCTTAAAGACACCCAACACTTGGTCTTTGGTCATCAAGATGTAGACCTAAAGTTTTCTTGAACAATCATCAATAAAGGTAGCAAAATAAAGTGCACCACCCACAGTCCTTGTCTTCATTGGACCACATAATTCTGAATGCACTAACTCAAGCAAATCTATCTTTCTTGGATGAGGATGAGATTGGAAAGAAACTCTTTTTTGTTTTCCAGCCAAGCAGTGCTCACATCTTTCTAATCTTGCACTTTCAAAATTTGACAACAATTCTTTCTTGGCCAAAACATTTAGTCTTTTCTCGCTAATGTGGCTAAGCCTCTTATGCCATAACATTGAAAAGTTATGGCTCCCCACGGCATTCACCATATCAACTGACGTAGAGGTCGTAGTCCATATAGACCCATACGTTTATCCCCACGAGCCACAATCATGGAGCCGTTAGTGAGCTTCTACTTTCCAGCACCATTGGTACTAACATATCCCTCATCATCCAAAACACCAATAGAGATCAAGTGCAAACGAACATCAGGTGCATGCTTTACATTGTTTAAAACTAGTTTAGTTCCAATACTAGTTTCCAAATAAATCATTCCAACACCAACCACCCTAGATACAGTCTCATTACCCATACTCAAAGTTCTATAGTCATCCTGAGTATAGGATGAGAAAAATTCCGTCCTTGATGTCACATGAGATGCGGCACAACTGTCCACGACCTAGCTTGACTGATCACAAGCAATATTTATCAGATCCGCATCAAGGACAGTAACAAGATCTTCTGTAGTGACGGTGGACACACGATTGCCATTTTCTTTTTGTTCTTCCTTGTCTCTATTCTCCTTTTTCAAAATCCAGCAGAACTTCTTTGTGTGCCCTTTCTTCCCACAATGATAACACTCAATATCTTTAAGTCTGATTCTGGATTTGCTTCTATTATGCTCTCGATTTTGAGAACCTCAATTCTTGCTTCTCCTCCTATAGTCAGTCACCAAGACATCTGATGAGGAGAAACCTTGAGATTTTCTTCTCATCTCCTCATTTAAAAGGCTGCTCTTGGCAAGATCCATAGAGATTACACCATCCGGAGCAGAATTTGATAATGAAGTTCTAAGAATTTCCCAAGAATATGGTAGGGAACCAAGTAGAAATAGACCTTGAGTTTCTTCATCAAATTTAATGCCCATAGCAGATAACTGGTTCATGATTCCTTGAAAATTATTCAGATGATCTGCCATCGCGAAACCATCATGGTATTTAAACCAAACATCTGATTTATCAGAAACATCTTGTTGTTTCCAGTTTTCCGAACATACAAACTTTCAAGTTTCTGCCAATGGGTCCGAGCATGTGTCTCCCAGAAATATGGTTCAAAACATTATCGTCAACCCACTGTCTAATAAAGCTGCAAACCTGCCTGTGTAACAAACTCCACTCTTCATCTAATTTATTATCAAGCTTTATAGTGGTGAAGATAGGTAGATGAAAATTCTTGACATAGAGCAAATATTCCATTTTGCGCTTCCAAATGGCATAATTTGTGCCATCCAAAGTAATCATTCTACTAGTGTTGGCTTCCATCGTTTATCACAAATACAAATACTATTTTTTATGAGACCAAAGTAATTCTTTTCTGATGTGGAAGATCAAACTGGGCTGCAACCACAAAGCATACTTAGACAGAACATTGGCTTTGATACTACTTGTTGGGAATAAACCCTTAACAAATAATATTCACGGTATTAGTGATAAACGCAGAACATTAAGTTATGGTTAAATCAGCAAGAATAGAAAGCAGCAAAAATGACACCAATATTTTATGTGGAAACCCTTCTCAATAAGAGAAAAAACCACGGCCAAGAAGAGCAACTGATATCACTATAACGAGGAATTTTACACTGTGTAGTAACGAGTAAAAATACTCCTAAGACCACTACACTGTCAAAAGAATTAAATACTCTTTTGCTTTTTTTACCTCACTAAATTATCTCTCACACTGTATTTTTCAACACATACTATTTTTTTATAGTTTATGGAATACCTTTCTCTTTTCTCTCTTTGTTGGTGTGTAGAAATGAGAGTTGAAGCTCTCCTTTATAGCCGAAGCTTCACTCTCTAAAGCCTACAATATTTGATAATTTACACACACTTTTCACAATTCAACAAAGTTGGCTACCAACCCAAAGAAATTCAAAAAAGTTGGCTACCTAACCAAACCAAGTCAATAAAATTGGCTACCAATTAATTCAACAAGTTTGGCTACCAAACCAAAACTAGTCAACAAAATTGGCTACCAAATCATTTGAATGAGATGGACACCATATCAAGATATACAAAAAATCATAAATTGGTACATGTTAAGCAGAGTTTTTTCCGATAAAGACACGAAAGAGAAGGAGAAGAATGATTTCTGCAACAATCTTGAAAGATACACAAAAAGAGAAGTTTGAGACGGATGAGAGGGAAAAGATTGACAACGAAGATTGAGCATTATCGTGCAGCATCAACCCAAAATTAATTGTAAATGGATTGCAAGAAACCTGCTGGGTAAGAAGATAAATAACCTGGGGATGGTCGAAGACCATGGAAGAGGTAGGGATATTGTTAGGCTTTGTTTAAATTTCCCTTTCTATTAAAGGAAATATATATATTCAAGAGACAATCGTTCAGTTTCCCTTTGATTAAAGAAAATATATTTTGCTATTTTTTTAATGGGAGGGAATATAATTTACAAAAAAATTGGAGGGAAATATTTTCTTTTTTTAGGGAGGGAAAGTTAATATAATAAAAAATTAATTTCAATTATTGATTTTTAGCGGCAATTTTTTCTATTGTTGGCAAAAGTAAATCTTTTACTGGCTAATGGTCATGTGCCGCTAATATTTTAGCATAAATAATTTATTAGCAGCAATTGCCTTATTGGTGTTAAATAATTGCCGCCAAAGGCCTTTTTTGTACTAGTGAATTATCCAAAGAATAACCAATTCTCTTTAGTAATTTATGAAAATGAAGTTTAAATCTTTTTTAGAAGTTCATTTAGCAATTCGATGTGGTTTAAGCAATACAAGTTTTCAATAAGATTGCAAATATTTCAAGTATAGCATGCTTTGGGTCCTAGACTATCCGGACAATAGCATAATAGTAGCAACACATGGACTCTTGTCACCTCGTGCATACGTATCCACTACAAATAGGAGCACATAACCAATTAACTCGCAATGGAGACAATTCCCTCTTGCAAGGTTAGAAAGGATACTCAACTCGCCCTGAAGATCCATAACCGGCATTCCACGCTCCTATGAATACTCAAATCGATGCATAATGCTCCGAAAGTAGCCAATGATTATACAAATCCATTAATATATGTTTCATTACTCACTACAATCTACTTTATAATAGTTCCTAATCTAGGTCAAGGTTGACAAAAATTCCCTCGGGTCCACATACACGGATTCCGAAAATTTTCAAAGATAAAGTTTACGCATAACCTCGCAAACTCAAGTATATAATTTACTCTCAATTTCATTCCCAAATCCGCAGTCAAAATCCAAGAACAATAATTTTCTAGGTCTTTCCTCAAACCCTAAGCTTTCCACAAATTCCCATGCCTAAATCCATATATTAATCTTGTATTTACTCCGACTAGTACAAATCACTTACCTCATGCTTGATGGTAAAAATAACACCTCAAAGTTTCTCCAAAATCGACTCTCATGGAAGAAATAAAGTGAAAATGATCTAAGACCCGGTTTTAAAAGAACATACTACCTCCAGCACTTTCCGCACCTACGGTCACTCGACCGCTTCTGCGGTTCCGTAAATGGGAGCCACTCTACCGCATCTGCGGTTTCCTCCAGACTCCTCTTCTCCGCTTCTGTGCTCCTTCTTCCACAGGTGTAGTCCCGCTTCTGCAGCACCCTGACCACATCTGTGGTCCCTTCGCTTCTGACCAAAATCCGCACCTGCGCCCCTTTTCTTGCAAGTGCGGTTATGATAGCAACCAACAAGATCATCCCTTCCAAAAATTCCATTTCCGATCTATTAACCACCTGGAATCCACCAGAGGCCCCAGGACCCCAACCAACCACACCAACAAGTCTCATAGCACCTTATGGACTTGCTCAAGGCCTCAAAGCATATCGAACAACGCTAAAACATGAATCAACCTCCAATTCAAGCTTTATGAGATTTAGAACATCAAACTTCTACATTCGATGCCGAAACCTATCAAATCGCGTCTGATTGACCTCAAATTTTGTAACAAGTCACATTCGGCATTATGAACCTAGTCCAACTTTCGGAATAGGATTCTGACCCCAATATCTAGAAGTCAACTTCCGATCGCACTTCTCAAAAACCTTAAAATTTTCTATCTTTAGCCAAATGACTTCAAAATGACCTACAGACCTCCGAATTCATTTCTGATCGCGCTCCCAGCTCCAGAATCACCATACAGAGCTATTCACAGACTCGTAATCCCAAACATACATTAATAACACGGAGATTCACTTCAGCCAAAATTTATGAAGTTCCTTCGAAAATGCAAACTTCCACAATATGCGCCAAAACGCTCCTGGGTCATCCAAAACCTTATCCGGACATACGCCCAAGTAAAAAATCATCATACAAACCTACTGAAACCTTCGGATCCGAATTCCGAGGTCATTTACTCAAAATTTCAATCCTAGTTAATTCTTTTAACTTTAAGCTTTCGAAATGAGAATTCTCTCTCCAAATCAACTCTGCACTTTCCGAAATTCAGTTCCGACCATGCGTACAAGTCACAATACTTGAAATAAAGCTGCTCATGGCCTCATTCTACTGAACAACACGCTAGAGCTCAAAACGACCGGCTGGGTCGTTACATTAAGCGTACCATAGATTTTATCCTTCTAGGACTATTCTAATAGGATCATTTGATGTGAGAATATAGCTTCTTTTTTCGGTCAGCAAATGAGTCTAACAATCTTTGCAATATATTGCAGATGATTTATCTTCTATGAACTTTAAGTTCATTTTATTTTATTCGAGGATCTAGATGTAGAAATGATAATTCATTCCGCGTAACTTTTTCTCAACTATTTTGTGATATCTCTCCCTCGTGTTAGAAAAACTAACTTTCTTCCTCAATTTTGAGAACCCGTATTTTTGCGTAATAGTGTTAATCAAAATATGCATCACACATCAATAATAATAATATGGAATTATTTGGTTCCTAACCATGAACCACTTGCGAGGGAAGTAAAGAATATACTTTAGTATATAGCGTATATCAAACTAATATAGATAACTTTGTTCTCATAAGAAATTGTTTTGTTATTAAGTGGAGGCGCTCAATAAATTATTTTGCTAAACTAATTGTAATGTAAACCTACTTATCAAGATGAACTATATTGAGTAAAAGTCTGCAAATTATGCTCTAAATCAAATTATTGAGCAAGTTACCTCGCAAACGCCATGTTGCGGGTTAATAATAATTACACATGTAACCATCTCATCGATGCATCTTATGTGGTATACATGGCATGTGAATGGGCTCATATTCACCTTTGATATTTTCAGTATTCATGGGATTCAAACCCAATTTTAATTGGTTTATTAATTAATGAGTAAAACAAAAAAGACTTCATACAGAAATTCATAGTTCTTTAATATTTATCATGTGAATTCTCTATTTTTGTTGCACATCATACTTAAATTGATTTGGCTAAATCAATTATGCGAACTGAATAAATTATCAACATTGATAAACTTCAGGTAACACCATGACGTGTGCAATTATGAATAAACTCCAAGTTTATTAAGATATAGGTTTTATATCAATAAATATCCACTTTATTATGATATTCTTTTATTTGTGTAGTAAGAATTGGAGAATAAAATGGGTAGCTTTTCACATACATATTACCCCGCTATAAGTTGTAGTAATAGAAGATATTAAATATTTTATTTATTTATAGTCTCAATATAATCAACCGCTTTCGCGTATACTTTGAAAACTGAATAAGTTTCTTTGAAACTTACTACAACTCAATATCTTATTGGTAATCAATTGTGTTTCTCCAAATTAGTATAATTGACTCTTGCAGAGTTCTCAATTAATTTTGTAGTATCACATATTCATCAACATCCATATGGTGAATATATCTTTTAAAGAGAAACTTATACCATTATGGTTATGGTCAAAATTATATACAAGATCTGAGCGTACAATAAGTACATGAAAATGACCATTTATGCCATAATAATGACATTATTTTCTTATTTTCTCTCAAACCTCATTCTAGAGGTGAGTGTAGTATATACCATTAGCACGCTCATATTCTTCTAAAAATGAATATGTATTCATAAATCACATGTTGTCACATTCACATCATGAATAGATCATAATTATTTATATGTGCTTTACAAAATCTCATGTCAAATCGATGACAAATATTACTTTCACAAAGTGAAGGACTATTTTGAGAATCCTTATTGTTCTCATTATCACAATGATGATGGTTATATTTTCGTCTATTGTCATGTCTACATCTATTGATACATTCACAGTAATAATTTTGTCTGCTTTCAGACTTATCACATTCTTTTAAGGAATGAGAATGGAGCAAATTCAATGGGACGGTTTTTTAACTTTTTGCCCACAATCATACACGAATTTGATCATGGCATGGCATAAATTTTTTACCACGTTGGATGGTTATAATTCCTTTAAAACTCCATTAGAGAGCTACAATCAAAATTTATCATCTTTACTTGTATTTGAAATTAAATTATAGAATTCTTACCTTAAATCGAGAATTTAATCATGAAGGAAGCTCATGGAACAATTGATAATCATTATGCTCAATCCCAAAGCTTCTACTCCATTGGTTAGACACCCGTACTAATAACGTGTTATAAAATAATTAAAGAAAAAAAGAATATTGTAGAGAAAATTAGCGAGAGGATTCTTATTGATTTGGAGTCAATTACAATGTAATAGTACCCATCTATTTATAGGGAAAAATTAACTTAGCCACCAAATAAAAAACCCTAAATCTATCTATAATATAAACATTCACCATAAACAAATACTATTTATAACATCCAAAATTCTTTTTAATCCATAGAGTGACTGTCTGAAAATTGTTAGTAGTTTGAAGTAGAGTTGGCCGTCAGTCCATACATGGTGGACTATTTGTTGAAACTGCGGATGTGATACCCACATGGTTTCAAATATAAATAATTTATGTTGTATCCTAGGTGTGGGTTCTAATGTTATTAAGAGCGGGTAGTGATCAGAATAAGTACGTGGTGGATGTTTCATTGTGGCTTCTAGATATAAGTTTATCCAATCATAATTAGCCAAAACACAATCAAGTCGTTCTAAAATTATGTTACCATGTCTACGCTTGTTAGTCCATGTGAAACGACTACCCTGAAATCCTAAGTCAATTAAGTTGCAGTAATTCAGGCAGTTACAAAAGTTATCCGCTCTATTATTACTAATAGGGAGGCCCCCAAATTTTTCTCTTGAGTCTAGTACCTCGTCAAATAACATCATGCAAATTAATTAAATTATTCCAAAGAATATTGCGTAATTTATAGTAATTGCTAGCATAAATTGCAGACAGTATCTATTGAGGTTTAGTGGGACATACCTGGACCAGGCAATGTATTTCTTGGTTAGAGATCCTAATCTCCGTCATATTGATATGGTCCTCATTCCACAACACTAGTAGACCACCCATGAGACCGTTAGCAAACACTTGGGACATGTTGGTGAAGTTGAAATCTTCACGAAGCCTTGTATAGTCTTGCATGTGTGTTTTAAGAAAAATAGCTAACACTGGCCTATGATTATCTAATAAAGACCTAAAATATCGTCAAAAATCAGGATTGTGTGATCCCCTACAATTCCAGACTAAGAAGTTCATATTAGAGTTAGAGTTGTTGACCTTACCTAGAGAAGTTTGAGTCATCGGATTAACATCAGGAGGTGTTTTCTGTTCCAGACTCACTAACTAAGGAATCTGATGAAGCATCGAGATTATGACCATGCCATATTTCCCTACTTGGGGATTGGTTGTTACATGAAAATTTAGACTACATGTTACTAGGGAATTTTAGAATAAATTTTTTTTCTTATTTTTCTATGAGGTCATAAAGAAGAATGCCCTTTAGCCACCAAAATTCTGTTCTTGTTTCTCTCATCTCTGCTACTATCTCTGCTAGCTCTTGCCTTGTTTGGATGTCTAGTGCGTGTGGAGATGGTGTCTGTGGTGGACTCTCCTATTGTGTGAGACTGTCTAGTAGACTCAATAGACTCTAGTAGGGAGATAGTGGATTGAAAAATTTGAGTGGTTGGAACCAAGGGGCATACACCTGCCCCATGTGACGAGGAGGGTAGAAAGGCAGGGGGTTAATTGTTGGGTTCCCATGTGGGCTCATATGACTCATAGGGTAAGATTACTAGTGTTGAGTTGAAGTGGATGCATGGTGCTCCAACATGAGAGGAGTCTACGTCGTAAACCACTATTTCTGAATGTAGGCCTACATGCCTAGTCACATTCCTTCCATTACTATCCCTGCCAGGTGCGTGGAGTTTTGGACTAGGAGGACAACCTCTTGATTGTTTAGTTCCGTGATGTAAAATAGTGCATAACCTTGTAAGCCCATCTCCAACCAAGATTGGAGTGGTTGATCAACTGTCATTGGTTGAGAAGTGTATATTAGTGGAGTTGAGATGTGTGGTAGTTGCATCCCTTGCATGGTTAGCCTTGGAAGGTTGAAGAACAAGTTATTATTTTGTATATTCTCCCTTAGAAACGTAATTTGGTGGTTGGTTGGAAAAGATGATATCTGCATTGTTTGTTATTTCAGAAGTATTTTGTGTATCAATAGTTATTTGAGAAGTGTTGTTGTAGTTGTCTATTAAGAACTCAAAGTGTGCATGTGTTGAAGAAGACGATAGCTAATTAGGATTGTAAGTAGTGCTTTGTAAGACTTCACATGTATTGCAATCATTGTGTTTGCATGAAACTTGACGAGACCTATAGTCTTTAGTATTATAGGATATCGCTGAGTGGTATGTACCCATTAGGGATTGGTCTTGGGAGGTGAATGTGCTGCTACGTGGGGAAGACGACAGATGTGTCTGTGCTACCTTAGGAAATGTGTGTTGGTCATTTAAGTTGGGTAAAGGGTGGGATTGTGAATCATGTAATATAGTCTTAGGGTTATCAATCTCTTTATTGGGTAAAGAGGGCTATGGGGCGATGCTCTGTGTTGATTGGTCGAGAGTGCGCTACAGCATTGATATCTCTATTGTAGGTGATATGTATTCCCTACTTGGGCAAACTTGTATAGGCTTGTAAGCGTTCGATCAACCCCTTCCATAGTTAGTCCACAGTCAGCTAATGTAACAAATTTGTTAACAATTTCCTAATTGGGCTTAGCAAGCGCTTGTGAGTTAGGCAAGGGTAGCCGACCCAAGTATGGCCTTGTAGAGTTAGAATACTTAGCTGCCATAGGTTGCTCTGGCGAATCCGCTGCTACTGTAGCCATCTTGCTTGTGGTGGTGGAGGAGTTCTTGTAGGTGTAATTTGTTTTCCTTGCGAAAGTGATTGTTTTCCATTAACTTTCATGTGTTTGGTCAGTATTTGGCATTGTAGAGGAGGTTGTAGCCTGACTTTTTGTAATTTGTTCCGGTGATAAATGTGCAACTACGGAACAACTAGGTTTTGCATGACCAAATCGTCCACAACTTGTGCAGAGTAAGTTTAGTCCCTCATAGAGAAGAGTTTGCCTGTCATAGCCTATGTGTATATGAGTTTTTAAAGGTTTTTCTAAGGGTACTTCAATGCAAATACGTGCATATCTTCCCCTTGTAGTTGTTGAAGTGCATGTGTCTATCTTTAACAATTACCCCAATTTTGAGCCAACCCTCTATGGTATTTCCAAATCATAGAATTCAGTCAGGAGTTCAGGAAGCCTAACCCAAATAGTTAAGCAAGTAAGCTGTGTAGATGATGCTATGAATTTGGGTTTCCACTTTCGAACTGATAAAAAATTGCTCAGTATGAACCATGATCCGCCGTGGAGAGCCTTAATATATGTTTATGAATTTGCCTTTTAATCATAAGAGAAATCTCGAGCCATTTTGGTAATCGCCGGAATAGAAACGCGATACTTGTTTTAAACGAAGGATAAAATTGTTTTGTTTCACATAGTCAAACGGTACTTTTGACCCTTTACCTGAGTAAACTTCCAATGTTCCAATCAAACCTCTTCTCTTTTTGACCTCTAAAATCATCAACATTAACGTTTTAAATGAATTTTCCTGAATATCAAGTACAGTTTAAAGTGACGATATTTGATAATATTATGTTTGCCTACTCCATTTTAAACATCTTCGACGATTTTTGCACATACATAGAAAAATCACTTTAATTAATAGTATTAATAATAAAAAAACTTGTTTGACTAAATTACCATTTATTCTTCTCAAAATGAATAATAACTGTGAGAAACTTATAAAAATTTGTATACATCACATACTTAAAAAGAAAATTTAACGCTTTCTTAATTGTCTAAAGTGCCACTTATTTTAGACTAAATTTGTTTGTCTAAAACAACATTTAAACTTATAGCGGAGCGGGAGGTAGTATTAAACAATCCTTTGGAAAATTTTGTTTTACTCCAATGATCAAACAAAACTGAAACATTGATCATAGAGTCTTGAAAATGTTGGCATACCAGTCCTTGGATAATCTTAGCAAGGTCTTCAGGCTTACATAGTACTTCAACACAATAACAACATAGTTTAGGAGTCAAAAGTACAATAAACATGCTCACCCAGCTTGATATGTAGTAACTAAGTACAGACTAAGAGTTACTAACAACATTCTCCATTTCTAAATTCTCTCTGATTTGCTGCATACTGCATAAAATAAAGTAGAAATATAGAGAACACTCTACCAAGGAGCATTAACTTCTCCTTGGAACATAAGTTCATAGCTCTCGGCTTTTGATTTCAGAGCCTCAACATCAGCACCATATTTTTCAGAAGTTTTTTTCAGTTCCACAAGTTTTGTTTCAAGATTCCTTATCTCATCTTCAGCTCGAGACCACTCGTTTTTAGCTTCCCAGTACCTCTTGGTGTCTGAAGCACCTTCTGAATCAAATGCAAGACTCACCAACCAGCGCAGACGAGTCCTCAGAAATCCGACATTCATACCCAGAAGTTCAAAAGATTTCAATGATTTCTCCCATATATCAAATTCCGTTCGCTTGGTGGTGAGCTTGCAAGCTCTTATTGAATCGGCAATGTTGACGACTTCAAAAATAACACCAGCAACCAACTTACAGTGAAGGCCTTGTAGAAGACGATCATGAAGAAAAGCGTTTTTATTGCAGCATAACTCGTAGTACTTTCTTCTTATATCTTCAGGAAGTTCAGAGTCTATGCATACTCCATTCACCAAAATGTGGAACTCCTCAAGGTTCTTAATGTCTCTAAAATTAACAGCAAGTCCAGAGGACCTTGAGCCCTCTAAAATTTCTGAAGCAACCTCATCGCTATCATTTCCCGACTGTGCCTCCAGTGCCAGAAGTTGTTTACTCAGATCCACCTTTTGTCTCCTCCTATGCACAACAGTTAAGGGAAGAGACTTCCTTTGACGCTTCTTTGAGTTATGAGCAGAAGCTCCCTCTGACATGTCACAAGTTAGAAACAAGTTGCTTAGAAGGGCCACAAAAAGACAGCAAAATATACTATGTTTCACAGAATAGGACCGGTATCAAATTTACTTACTGACCTGCATCACTTTGCTTGGGAGGTGCATCCAAATTTAGAAGGCTAAGAGCGCCATCCACCTCCTTAAGATCATTCGCTCTTATGACGTATACCTATGAATTTAGAAACAAAGTTTAGATTAAGATTGCTGCTAAAGTCTGTGAATTTGAAGTTAGAAAAACCTATTCTTCAATTTCCACATTTCTGCTTCACTTCATTGTGACAATTCATATTGAGATTTCGTATAATATCTGATAGTAGGCCTATGATGAAAACCATCATTTGCAATGGATTTTATCATGCTGTTAGCTGGATAAGAATTCATATAAATTCATAGAGCAGTTTTTTAGTAGCCCTAATTCAATAAGAAGTTGACTCTCAAGCCTGTAAAATTGGTAAACATCAAGTGCTGCTACAGAAATAATGAATTTGTGATTCTCTATGCCCCTCGATAAACAGCTGTTGTACAAAGTCAATAATCATCCCTACCTTCAATTGTTCAGACTGTGTCACTGTGGCATACAAATGATGTTGTCTGCCATAATTATGTTTATCCACTATGACATACATTTTCCACCTTCTCCATTCTTTGCAGTAAAAGGAATTGCAACATAGATTTTCCATCTTCTCTATTCTTTGCAGAAAAAGCATGCACTCAATGATAAGACTAATTGGTATCCTCTTATTTTTGGTACCTTAAAAAGAATCCACAATATTTCGTGGAATGTTTCCTCGAGTAAGACTAGCAAGTGCATACCTGCCCTCAATTTTAGGTACCATGTGACCCAATAGTTAAGTTGAAAACATGTAAATTCATACTTATCGCTCATATATATATTCCTAACAACAGATACCTTGATAGATGCTTGGCCTGTAAACAGAAGCTCCTTTAAGGATTAAGTTTGCTTGCTCCAATGGTTTTCCTTAGAATCTAATGTTGATCAATTTTTAAAAGAACTAAACACACATGTTGACATATAACTACACAAGCTATGTTAAGGTCACAACAATCTCCTGAATGGTGTAAAATATAATATACAGCTAAAATTCCATCTCTATCGACAGTTGAGTCAATTTTTTTATGAAAAGAACTCTTCCTACATGAGGAATCAAGGTATGACTGCTTATCTCACCATTAGATGCAACTTATACTAGCATAGAACAAGTTAGATTACTTAACCGTACTTGGTTGACATCAATAGTGATACCATGCCAGTTTGAAGGCTGTTAATTTCAGTTCTAGGACTTCGCCGACTGTTATAAATCCAGTTGTTCAACTGCTAAAGCGAAGGCATATGAGGCTTAACGTAATGTTGATAAGACAGTGTCCAGAGACTATTTATGAGATCTTAGCAGAACAACACTGGGAACCAAGCAAGAAGTGTACAAAGGCAAACAGTATACTCTATCTGGATCCACCATAGACTAAAGAAAAATGAATCCTTTACCAGGGACAAGCTCTTCACAGATACCTACAAACCTTACAACGATGATAGTTCTCTTTACAAACCTATAACAGATTAACATGCCTGCTCTACATGATTGGACTTGAATAGTTCAGCACCGGCAAAAATTGTTTTTACTGCAATTCACACTCCTGTTGCAGAATTCTGATAGATGTGTCACATGTGGATAAGTTGGTTTACATGGTGACGTCATTCTTATACGCCAGGAAATGGGAAAAAGAAAATCAATCCCGTTTATCAGTAACCACAGTTATCTGCTGCACTTTGTACAGGTAGATGGACTGGTAGGATATGGCATATAACCGATGCATAAAGCTTAGTTCAAACATGCAAAAAGATGTTTAAAAAAAGAAACTTGGAGTGTCACCTTGAATCTAGCAGGCGCAACTAGCTGGAAAACTAAAACATCTCCCTCAACCAACTTGTGAGCAGTGCAATACTTTCTCCATCCTGCACTAAGTCCAGTCTTTTCAGCAATATATTTTATCTCAAATTCTTCGCCGGTCTCGCTTTCAAGAATAACTAGAGTGTCCTTTCTTGGTAGATGGTTCTTGCAGAATGGCACCGGAAGTCCCTATTGTATGGATGGTAGTAAACAAAGTTACAGGGTTAAGTAAATATTTCCTTAACTAAATCCAAAGCAAAGTTGTTTAGACAACACTCACCATCCAAAAACAACTACCAACATGTGATCTAACTAATAATTTCATAAAGCTAGGATATTCATTTGCTATACTCGACAGGAACTCCTCTGCTCGAATGATGATTGGTGATTTCAATTGGGTAGCACTACCAGACCCATCAGCTGTAGCCCTCTCTTGTTTGGTGCTTAATGAAAATACAAAAAAACTGTCGGTCTCAAGTATCAAAGGTTGACAATTGTGTAAGAATATTAAAAGAATATGTTGTACAAAAACGCTCACATAATTGACTTGCCCCCAGCATCAGCTACTGCCTGCTCAAAAGTAAGAGGAACAGCAATAAAGCTGTTAATATCATTTATTGGTACATATAAACAGTCATGGAATGTGACTAAAACTAGACAATGTAGGAAATTTTGCAAGATCACGAAGATTTTCTGAATCTAAAATTGGCATAACAACAGAGATCTACTGAAATACTATCTTAAAGTCGAATGCAACAGGAAGGAAAATGGTACCCAGTAAAAGGGATAACTACCAAGTGAGCTAGGTATTTGGCATCACGGAGTGGGCATGAGAATGCAGTTTGCACTATATTCAAAAGAATAAAAGAAAAACTGAAAGCTCCTTTGCACCTAGTTATAGTATTTGCAAACGGGAGTAATCGGAAGTCATACCATATAGTCCTAGACCAATCTTAGACTCCTAGTTTGCAAATACAAATTTTTTATGAGTTTGAATCAACTTTAAGTCAACCCCAATCAGCTCCTTTCATGATGTATGCAGCAGTGACAACTAGTTTCATCTCTTGTAGTGATCACTCCTACTTTAGAAACTCTACATCATATTAAATTCCCACCCTATTTAAACTGATCAAATCCCTAATAAGAACCAGTTCACATACAGATTTAAGCGTACAAAAAACCTGAAAGAACTAATCAAAGAAACCTATAACAGAAATAGGTCATTTCAACAGGGAAATGTTGTGGTTGCTTAAGTAACTTGATAGCCGTCTTAGGCTAGAGAAAATGCGGGTTTCTTTTTACATCAGCCTGTTTGCCAAAATTGTCCCGTCCCAGGTCCATGCAAGTTGCAATAGAAGAGATCCTAATTGTCAACGAGGGTTGAGCAGTTAGAGAAACTTGGAGTTGTAAATTACTGTAGCAATTAGTTAGTTGACTCTTTATCAGCAAACAAAAGGGAATAAATGTAAGGTTATAACCAGGCAACAAATTTGAGCAAATATCAAGTGATCCATAGGTTAATAGAAGAGAAGGGTATCTCACATTGTTGGATTGAGAAGCAGAAGGTTGTTTCTTGATTTCCCTCTTCCTCCTGAAGGGAATTGGTGAAATCTGATCAATTATCTCCTTGGGCTTCCTCCTTCTTTTACCCTGAACAACATTGGAGCCCAGATCCAACAATCAATTCAGTAAATCAAGACAGGCAAAAAGCAAAACAGAAGTTGCATAAATAGAGCAAAAAGAGATACCAGCAAGGAAGATGAGGGAGTTTGGGCAGATGGGGTTACAGAGTTAATTGGGTTGGAAGCATCAACAAGACTCAAATTGTTGTCTTTGCGTGAATCAGGCTCGGGGTCAGGGTCAGGTTCAGGGAGTTGAGTTCCAAGTGGTTCCTCATCAAAAACTTCCTTCTTGGGCGTATCTGGATAGGAAATACGATGTTCTTGAGTTGGGGGTTCACTTCGATGAACTACTTTTATCTTCATTTTGCTGTAGCAGATCCTATTCCTACCACTCCTGGCTGGAAAACTAGAAAGAGAGAGAGGGTTTTTGGCTTGGGTGTTCGGTCGAGGGTATATTGGATGGCCGTTTCGTTTGTTAAAGAAACATCCACAAACACATAATTACAGATGCATTTTGTGGTTTGATCTTTCCTGGATTACAATATTACTGGATCCTTTTATCTACCACTATAAGCAAGAATACTGAAACAATGGGATTAGTCATTAGTGGGTTATGGGCACTGATTTACTGTTTGCGTATGTAGTCTAGTTATGGTTATTAACGATTCTGAGCCACCTGGTTTACACGTGTATTAACACTCGTTGGATTTCCTGACACTGGAGAAAGAGTTGGTAGCCACTCTCAAGTCTAGTCTAGTAAAACACGGAACAGACTTGGGACTAAAGAAGACCATTCGTTGTCAAAAACGTGAATATATTGCACAAATACGCATATCTACGAATACCTTATTTAGTCGAGTTCATACAACATAGTTTAGTACTACTTATTAATTAGATTATGGTATTGAACATTTACCTATTAACGTGCTAAAAATTGGCTCATTAGTGGCGGACTGACTACTGAATTCCAGCCGGTACTTAGTCATAAATGTTGCAATTTGGGTCAAGTAATAGTACTTATATTAAATGTTGCAATTTGGGTCAAGTAATAGTACTTATATTCAGTGCCCAGCACCCTTTTCATGTATCTCTACACAGCACTGTAATTAAAGAAGCCTCTCGAGTTAGTTTTTGCACCTTGATCTTATGTTGCCTTTTGCTCCTATTTGAAGTAAGCTTTCTTATTGTTTTAATTCCATACGCATCAATTTCAGTATCCAATTTTCTCGCGAATCCAGCCTCTTTTTTTTTTTTTTTTTTTAAAAAAACATCTAGTGAAGGCATGTATATCAAGCGAATTCACAATCAACAAGTGCAATTGGAAAAGATCAAAAAAAGAAAAGAAAATAGACTTACTCGTGACAATGCCGAGCACTCGAGCAAGGGTGCTACCTGGCTTGGTCTCTAATCTCTATAGTTACTGAATGTCTGAATTTGGTTGCTAGCATAAACAACATTGGTCATGTGCACTTAAACCACATACTAAAACAGGTATGACTTTTTTCTCTTTTAATTTATGGTAAAAGATTATAATAACTATCCTTGACTTATATATAAAGAAAATTGATGGGGTTCACTAATCACTTAGGTCAATCTTTTTAGCTCTTTGGAAATTGTGTGAAAGTACTATAGACAACTATATATATTGTGATAACTGTATACATGTAATTCAGTAGATTAGAGACCAAAATTTCAGTTAAATAAGCAGAGTAAACTTTCACGACTCTATAAGTACTTCCAAAAAATTTGAGCAGGTCCGGTTTTGCCTATTCAAATGTTTTAATCATTCGAGGCATAAATAGTCGATAGAAAACGTTATTGTAAAGGTTGCTTTGTTTCCTAAGTTTACAATATACATATATATATATATATATATATATATATATATATATATATATATATATATATATATATATATATATATATATATATATATATATATATATATATATATATATATATATATATATATATATATATATATATATATATATATTACACTAGTCTCTATGTCATGTGCCTCGCACATGTAATCTCCAAAACAGTTACAAAATTTAGATAGCAAAAATATTATGAGAAATATTTGCATGATAAGATATTTCATTTTGCACTAGTTTTTGTAGATGGTGTGCCGAATATTAGCAGAATTCAAAGAGAAGACACACATAAGAAAATATAATAAAGTAATTTGTTAATTAAATACCAATATAAAATTAGATTAGAACTTAGAAGTATTAAATATTTATATCAAGCAAATAAATATATGACTCGTGAAAGAAATACAACACAAATAGAAAAGGAAAGAAATTGTGTATTTTAATTCCACCGCCAAAAGGTTTTACTTTAGAACTGAGTGATTTTAGTTACTCGTTGCTTAAGTTAGCCCCAACAGAAATAAAGTTTGACTTCGAAAATTTAAGTTTTAATTAGTCATTCCTTAACATAAGGAAATGAGTCCAACACAAATAAGGTTTTGCTTTGAAACTTTTAGTGTTTCTATTTTTGGTTAATTAAAGTTACTTCCTCCATCTCAAATTACATGTCGTATTTTCTAAAAATAGTTGTCTCATATTATTTTGGCATTTTAAAAGTCCACGACAGAATAAATTATATATTTTTTAGTTTACCCTTAATAATAATTGTTCTTAAAAATGGATATAAGACATAAATAGAATAAATATTCAATTAAGAGAGATTATATTTTAAAAAATAAAGAAGGATAAAATAGTCCAACCTTCCTCCTAATTAATGTTTCTTAGTAGGCGTGTATTAGAGAAACACGATAGATAACTTGAGACGGTGGGAGTAAAAAATTGAATCCCAACTTGAAAAAGTTCTCTTTGAAACTCTGAAAATCGATTGTAATTACAATGTCATTCAAAAGAAAAAATGTGTAATAAAATCAAATAGGTATATTTCGTCTTCATCCGTATTATTGTAATTTAGAAATTGATATATTTTTGTCGCTTAATATTTAGCTTCTATCTAAGATTGCTATGCCACCACAAGTTGCCTCTTGACTACCCGTACACTCTCTTCGTTGAAAATAAATAACACGGCCAGTACTCTAGGTATTTTATCTTCATTTTAAAATTAAACATTAAAAAACCTTTAATTTAAATCCTCGGTCCTATCATCCTAAGTATTTTATCTTCTAGAAAATAAATTAGACATTATTATAACTTTAATTAAATTTCTGGTCCTACATTCTTTCCTTTGTTCGCTCATAAAGACGGTATTTTATACCCGTTGAAGCTACACCTAATAACGGACGATTTAAACGCTACATAAATTAAAAGATGGAAAAGTTAATTGGAAATCATAAGCCAATTTGAATAAAATTCCTAGACACACTCTTTCTCCTAAATCAAACTAAATTCAAAACAAAGAGGGAAATAATAATATTACTATTATATCCAATAGCATAGTTGTATTTTAGGGCCATTTTAGTAATCCAATATTTTATTAATGCATATATATATATATATATATATATATATATATATATATATATGAGTTTTTCCCCTATATGCAGGACCATGAAGCGAAAATTAAAACATCCAATTAAATAGTTAAAAAAGCGTTGAATTACCAAAAAGGAATGGCTAATGAGGAAGAGTTTGACCAATTAAAATTGATCACCCGCTTTTTATATTCTTATGTATATAATTACAAATTTTCAATTGAAAGACTATTTTATTGATTGAGATTTGGTGATAATTAATAAAAAACAAATCATTCTTGGACTAGGAGCATGCCTTAGGTTAGTGGTTATGTTTTTTATGAACATTAATAAAATTCCGGAAAAAAGCGACCAAACATTACCAACCAACGTTGGTGTGACAAGAAAAGCGATTAAAGTTGGTCGCTAAACTAGCAAAAAAGATAAAATAAATAGTTGAAATACGTTAGCGACCAAGGCTGGTCGCCACTTGGTTGCTTAATTAGTCAAAATGTTGACTGAATTGGTCAGACTTGCTTTATGACCTGACTGGTCGTTTTGCGTTTTAGAACTCCATTTCCTTAAATAAAACTTCCAGCACTTGCTTTAACCAATTTATGACTTGCGGGACGGGTTCAGAAGTTAGAAGAGTTTTAAGCAAGAATATGTCCATTTGCTTCTATATGTCTTTCTAAAAAAGCCAAGTTTGACTTCAGTCAACTTTCTTGGAAAATGGACCCGGATTCGTGATTTGACGATCCCGGTTGGTCCGTGGGAAAATATGGGACTTTGGTGTATATTCGAAATCGAATTCCGAGGTCCTTAGCCCGAGTCATGAATTTTTTCGTGAAATTATTAACTTGAAGTTTTAAGAAATTAAATAAACTAAGTAATCATTGATTTCCTAGGTATCGGGCTCATGTTTTAGTTTCAAAACTTGCAACAAGTTCGAAATATCAGTTAAGACTTACGCGTAAAATTTTGTTTCAATCCGAGTAGTTTAAGGGTATTTTGACCCGTTAGAAGGAAATTTTGAACTTGAATATTCAATGATTTGATTCACTTGATTTAGGGGTTAATTCCTTGATTTAGCGTTGTTTAAGTGTTTCGAGGGTTCGAGTAGGTCCGCCTCGTGATTTTAGACTTGTCGGTATGTTCGGGCGGGGCTCGGGAGCCTCGGGCGTCAAATGGTCGAGGTTCGAGTGAAGTTGAAACTTGAAAAGGAACCAAATTTTGTTGTTTCTGTCATTACCGCTTCTGCGGCTCTTGGACTGCAGAAGCGGGACCGCAGGAGCAGTCAGTTAATCGCAGAAGCGAAGCAGGGGCAGGCCAAGGGAAACAGCATAAGCGGCCCAGGGACCGCAGAGGCGGTTTCGCCTATGCGGCCCCCAGACCGCAGAAGCGGTCTAGCCCCGATTTCCAAAAGCCGCAGAAGCGGCCCATTTTCGCAGAAGGGCATTCCATAGATGCGGAAATCCACCAGCACAAGCAAAAATAGCTGGGCAGAGAGGTTCATTAAATTCGAACCCAAAGCCATTTTTATCATTCACTCTTCATGCTTGGGCGATTTTGGTGATTTCAAAGGGTGGGGGAGGGGGGGAGGGGTTAAACATATTATTGCAAGGTAAGTATTACCCACTCACTTTTAGTTCAAATACATAAATATTAGGTAGATTTAACACTAAAAATTAAGTAAAGTCAATAGGTTATACCTAGACTTAAGGTTTAATAGAAACTAAGATTTAATCATGTAATTTACCATGTAACGAACTAGAAATTATATATTTGTGATCCTTACGTGATAGACAACATCTTTCTTCGAAAAATCTCTAAATTCGGGCATGTGGGCACGGGGTCATAATTTAGAAAACTTATGGGGAAGGTTGGGAAATTACTAAAATAGCTAGAATTCAACCTCGTACGCCTTTATTGACTAGTTCTTATGTTATTTAATTAGTTTGTGCTCGTTTGGCTTCGTGTGAGGGTTTGGGGCACGTTCTTGATATTGGAAGTGCGCTTTGGAGCGATGTGAGTCTCATTTCTAACTTCGTAAGAGGAAAATGTCCCCTTAGGACTAATAAATGACATTTGCTATTAAATGCGGGGTCTACATACGTACTAGGTGACGAGAGTCCGTGCGTAGCTACTATAATATTAAATGTTTGGGTAGTTTAGGACTCACATCATGCCTAATTTGAGATATCTTTCATTTGAACTATCAATATGATCTTTCATGATATGCTAGCGACTAGAGAGGAATGGAAAGTGAACATATGAATGTTGTTGATCCTTGTAAAGATTTCTTTGTGTATAAATGAGCCTTGTGTACATTCTTGATGTTTTCTTGGTATTTGTGGATCGGGCCGATCGTCTCGGTGAAATAGATGCATCTATGGTTTGGGTCGGTCGAACCTCAGAAGTGCACAATTTTTATTCTGTTGGAACGGGCCGTCAAACTCGGCATGATTGCGCACGATATATATACTTGAGTTTAGACATTTCATGATTAATTGCTAAGTATGTGAACGGGAAATGATAAAAGGAATATGAATAAGAGCATGATTTTGACTCCCATTATAACTGTTGTTTAATTGCATTATCAATGATTTATATTGTAAATTATTATAATGATATCATCTTGACCTAGTAGGTATCAAGTCGACCTCTCGTCTCTACTTCGAGATTAGACGGGATACTTATTGGGTACATATTGTTTATGTACTCATGCTACACTTCAATACTTAAATATACATGGTCTGTGGCTGATTCTTCTGGTTATCGATCTGGTGCGCGCCAGTGAGCTGCGGCAGAGACCTCTATAGTGAGCTGCTTCCCTTCCTACTCCGTTCAGCAGCTGTAGGAGTCTTCTTTTGTATTTTTGCTGTCTTACCTTATTTCAGACAGTAGGATAGAGATGTTGTTGTATATTCTACTAGATGCCCGTACTTGTGACACCAGGTCTTGGCACACACTGTAGTAGATATTTATTTTTGGGTTGTGTAAATATTTTTCTACGTTATTGATGTTTAGTGGTTTTGGTTTTGAATTGAAAAAATTCTAGTTGAATTATTTTTGGCAAAGTAAAATGAGAACTTAAACCACAAATTCTGCATTTGGCTGGCCTGACGACGGTGTCGGGCGCCATCATGACCTGATAGGAAAATGGGTTCTGGCAACATGGTAACAGAGGACTAGGTTCACGTAGGTCTCACAAGTTACAGGCAAACCTAATAGAGTCTTGTAGATATGTACAGAGACGTCTGTATTTATCTTCGAGAGGCTATAGGGTATTAGGAAATACTACTCTTTATTCACTTCCTATCGTGCAGTGGTTGATGTACTAAATTTCAATTTCTATTCTCTCACAGATGGTGAGAACTCGTACCGCTGACGTTTCGGATTCGGGAGGAGCTGCTCCCTTATTGCAAGAGGCCTAGGTAGAGGCCGGGGAGGGAACCGACCCGTAGTAGGGGACGAGGGCGCCCCATAGCCATTCCAATCATTCCACCAGCAGACCTTGCGGGGGACCTTATTATTGAGGAGCAGAGTGATATACCTGTAGCTGAGCCTACCCTGGCATATTTCATGACAGCACCGGGATTTGAAGAGGTCATGGGCCGTATGCTTCGGTTCATGGATACTATGACTCAGGCTGTTTTATTTCCAGCGGATCCAGCTACTTCATAGGCAGGAGGGGGAGCATAGACCCCTACTGCTCAGGCCCCAGGTCATACAGTCGCAGTTTATCAGACTCCGGGTGCATTACCCGCAGATGGGGTTCAACCAGTTGCTGCAGTGGCACCCCAGCCCAGGTCAGCTGTGGACGGTGATCCATAAAAGCTATTGGACAGATTGACCAGATTGCACCCTCCAGTCTTCGGGGGTGAGCGTTATGAAGATGCCCATGATTTCATTGATAGGTGTAGGGATAGACTGCACAACATGAGGATACTGGAGTCATATGGAGTTGACTTCACTACTTTTCAGTTGGACGACAGGGCCCACAGATGGTGGAAGTCTTATGCCCTTAGCAGACCAGCAGGTTCTCCTCCCCTCACTTGGGGTTAGTTCACTCAGTTATTCCTTGATCGGTACATTCAACCCACTGAGAGGGAAGAGCTGTTGCACATCTAGAGCAGGTTCATATGTTAGTGACCGATTATGAGACGAGGTTCTCTGAGTTGTCTCGCCTTGCACTTATGATACTTCCCACAGAAGCAGAGAGAGTACGAAGATTCGTTGCGGGGTTACACCCCACTATCTTGTCAGGGATGGCTCGAGAGGCAGAGATGGGCACTGGTATTAGCAAGTACTTGATATTGCTCGCAAGATAGAGGGTTACTGTCTGAGGGGTAGAGAGCAGATGCAGCAGGATAAAAGGGCCAGATTCTCCGGAGAGTTCAGAGGCGCCCCAGCTAGGAGCAGAGGTCACTTTGGGAGGGGTCAGTCTAGTAGGCCCCCAGTTATAGCACCACCACTTGCTCAGGATGCTCCACCGCGCTCCTATTTTAGCGCCATGCTAGAGAGTTCTTAGCGCCCGCTAGCTATTAAGGATTCCTACAGTGGGTATTTAGGTCCTCCGGATTCTCTCTGTTCCTATTTCAGTGCTATGACGGAGAGTTTATACCATCTGCCGGCTATTCAGGCTTCTTCTAATGGATCTTCTAGGCTTCTGAGTCAGCCATCTAGACATCAGGTCACCCCACCCTGTTGTTTTGAGTGCGGGGACACGGGCCACATGAGGAGATACTGCCCCAGCTTTAGGGGCAAGGCAGTATAGTAGGGTCAGTAGCCCATGACTCCAGTACCAGCAGCCCAGACACATCGAGGTAGAGGACAGACAGGTAGAGGCCGTTCCAGAGGTGGAGGCCAGGCAGGGAGTGGTCAGCCAGCTGCTACTCAGTCTGGTGGAGGCCAGACATCCGGCGCTCAGCTAGATTCTATGCCCTCCCGGCTATGCCAGATGCTTTAGCTCAGATGCCATTGTCACAGGCATTATTTTAGTTAGAGGTGGAGGTGCTTCGGTATTATTTGATCTAGGGTCCACTTATTCATATGTGTCCTTTCTATTTACTCGTTGCATGGTTACTTCTCCTGAGCTTTTGGGTGTTCATGTTCATGTGTCCACTCTTGTAGGTGTTTGTGTGGTTGTGGATCGGGTCTACCGGTCTTGCGTGGTTACTTTCTATGGTTATGAGACTAGAGATGACCTTCTGTTGCTTGATATGCTTGATTTTGAAGTCATTCTAGGCATGGATTGGTTATCCCCATATCACGCCATTCTTGATTGTCATGCCAAGTCTATTTCACTATCTATGCCAGGGTTGCCTAGATTAGAGTGGAAGAATTCCACTGCTGATACGCCTAGCAGAGTTATTTCTTTCCCGAAATCTCCGCGCATGGTTGAGAAAGGGTGTTTTGCTTATTTAGCTTATGTTCGAGACACCACCGCAGAGTCTCCGACGATTGATTCAGTGCCAGTGGTCCGAGAGTTCGCCGATGTTTTTCCTTCTGATCTTCTAGGCATGCCTCTGGATTGCGATATTGATTTCTGTATTGACTTAGCTCTAGGCTATCAGCCCATATCTATCCCACCGTACCATATGGCTCCTAAAGAGCTGAGGGAGCAGTTGAAAGAGTTGTTAGAAAAGGGGTTTGTTAGGCCTAGTGTATCGGGGTGCACCAGTGTTGTTCGTGAAAAATAAGGATGAAACTATGTGGATATGCATTGACTACCGCCAGTTGAACAAAGTCACCATCAAGAATAGGTATCCATTTCCCTGTATTGATGATTTGTTTGACCAGCTATATGGTGCTAGGTTGTTCTTTAAGATTGACTTGAGGTCAGGGTATCATCAGCTGGAGATTGGGGATTCATATGTTCTGAAGACTGCATTCAGGACTAGATATGGCCACTACGAGTTCCAGGTGATGTCATTTGGCTTGACTAATGCCCCAGCAGCATATATGGATTTGATGAACAAGGTGTTCAGGCCTTATATTGATTCCTTTGTTATCGTCTTCATTGACGACATCTTGATATACTCGCGTAGCTTAGGGGAGCACGAGCAACATTTGAGAGTAGTGCTTCAGACCTTGCGAGAACAGAAGCTATATGCTATGTTCTCTAAGTGTGAGCTTTGGCTAGAGTATGTGGCATTCTTGGGGAATGTTGTATCAGGAGAGGGTATTAAAGTTGATCCCAAGGAGATTGAGGCAGTTCAGAGTTGACCACGTCCTACTTCAGTGACTGAGATTAGGAGTTTCCTGGGTTTAGCAGGTTACTACCGACAATTTGTGTAGGGTTTTTCATCTATTGCATCACCTTTTACAAGACTGAATCTGAAGGGTGCCCCATTTTGTTGGACCGATGAGTGCGAGGAGAGCTTTTGGAAGCAAAAGACTGCTTTGACTACAACACCGGTACTTGTATTGCCTTCCGATTCAGTGATGTATAATGTATATTGCAAAGCTTCTCGCGTTGGCTTGGGATGTGTGTTGATGCAGGAAGGGCGAGCTATTGCATATGCTTCACGTTAGCTGAAGGTCCATGAGAAAAATTTCCCTATGAACGATCTAGAGTTGGCAGCGATTGTTCATGCTCTTAAGATATGAAGACATTATTTGTATGGAGTGTCATGTGAGGTTTATATAGACCATCATAGCTTGCAACACTTGTTCAAGCAGAGGGATCTTAATTTGAGGCAGCGCAGATGGCTTGAGTTACTAAAGGATTATGACATTACCATTCTTTATCATCTTGGTAAGGCGAATGTGGTTGCAGATACCTTGAGTAGAAAGGCGGAGAGTATGGGTAGCTTGGAATTTATTTTTGTTTAGATGAGACCATTAGCTTTGGACATCCATTCTTTACCTAATAGACTTGTGAGGTTGGATGTTTCGGAGCCCAGCCGAGTTCTAGCATGTGTGGTTGCTCAATCTTCGTTATTGGGGCAGATTAAGGCCTGACAGTTCGATGATCCACATTTGGGGGTCCTCAGAGAGACGATACTTCAGGGAGGTTCCAAGGAGATTTCTATTGGCGAGGATGGTATGTTACGGCTTCAGGGTCGTGTATGTGTTCCTAATGTTGATGGCTTGATGGAGAGGATTCTAGAGGAGGCCCACAATTCGAGGTACTCCACTCATCCGGGTACCACGAAGATGTATCGCGACTTGAGACAACATTACTAGTGGTGGAGGATGAAGAAGGACATTGTAGAGTATGTAGCCAAGTGTTTGAATTGCCAGCCGGTCAAGTGTGAGCACCAGAGGCCAAGTAGCCTACTTCAGCGGATGCCCATTCCGGAATGGAAGTGAGAGCGCATCACCATTTATTTCATGGTTGGGTTACCGCAGACTTAGCGGAAGGTTGATTCAGTGTGGGTTATTGTGGATAGGCTGACCAAGTTGGCCCACATCATTCCAGTGGCAACTACTTATACAACGGAGAAATATGCTCAGATTTACATTTAGGAGATAGTCAGGCTGCACGGTGTGCTAGTTTCCATCATATCATACAGAGGCCCTCAGTTCTCTTCCCATGTTTGGAGAGCTCTTCAGAGTGAGTTGGGGACCCACGTAGATCTTAGCACGACATTCTATCAGCACGACATTTGGAGCTGTTCAGAATGATAAATGGAATATGATTAAGAGCATAATTTTGACTCCCATTGTAACTGTTGTTTAATTGCATTATCAATGCTTTATATTGTACATCATTATTTTGATATCATCTTGACCTATTAGGTATCAAGTCGACCTCTCATCTCTACTTCTTCGTGATTAGATGTGATACTTATTGGGTACATATTGTTTATGTACCCATGCTACTCTTCTATACTTAAATGTACAGGGTATGAGGCTGATTCATCTGGTTATCGATCCAGTGCTTGCCAGTGAGCTGTGGCGGAGACTTCTACGGTGAGTTTCTTCCCTTCCTACGCTGCTTAGTAGCCAGTTGGAGTCTTATTTGTTACCTTATTTAAGACAGTAGGATAGAGATGTTGTTGTATATCTTACTAGATGCCTGTACTTGTGACACCAGGTCTTGGCACACACTGTAGTAGATATTTATTTTGGGGTTTAGGTAATTATTTTGCTACGTTGTTGATCTTTACTGGTCTTGGTTTTAAATTTGAAAAATTCTAGTCTAATTGTGTTTGGAAAAGGTAAAATAAGAACTTAAACCACAAATTTCGCAGTTGGCGGGCCTGACAACGGTGTCGAGTTCCATCATGACCTAAGAGGAAAATGGGTCGTGACATGCTTGGTCAAAGGTTTACTGATTAGTAATCGGGTCAAACTCAGTCCGAAGAAATAGTGGGCGCGACACTAATAACCCAATAGTATATCAGGGTCGAAATTCCTCAGGGAGCTTCAAGTTGGAGATGAGTAATTATATGGTTTAGAGATGCGTTCTAGCTTCAAATTGGTCTTCTTTCATTTTTGGGGTTTTAATATAGTTATCTACTACAATTATCAACTACTATTATGAACTAAAATTAAGCTAAGATGATTGATGCTAGATGTAACCAATAAGAGAGAAGCACTAGGGTCGTGACACTCACCTAGGCGTATAATCAATGAGTATAGAATTCTAACACAAGGATGTTAATTATGGGGAAGATGGATAACAGTTGCACTTTTAGCACTCACTCTCACACCTCTCCGTATAGAGAACTATTTTTTCCCAATTTACTCTCTCGAGACCAATTGGGTAGGCCAATTTTCCCAAGCAAAACAAGGTTCAAGTAGGGTCATTACTCTCTCGAGGTTTAACCCGTTACTTGGGACTACCATTCTCAGGGTCCATCCCTAATCCTTGTTGGGCTGAATGTGAGGTCATAGACTCTCTTTCTCAAGAAGAGTCAAGACCCGCTAAGATTGACTTAATGTTTGCAACCACCAAATCAAAGTGAAAACATGCACACAACCCAAATACCAAACACCCAACAACATCCAAGTATTAGGCAAAGACACCCATTAATTACCCACACCAGGGTTGAGTCACAACCCTAGCTAATGGGGTTAGCTAGACATGGAAGAAGTAGAAAAAGCAGAAATAATGAAAGAGATGAACATAATCATTAACTATATGCTAAATCTACTCGAATCCACTCTAATTACAATAGGAAGTTGCCTAAAATAGGCTAATGTAAAAGCTCTCGAGCGCAGCTGCTGTTTAGAACAAATCAAACTTGACCTAAAACACTAATGTGTTCTATTTATACTAATCAGGAAAATTGGACAAAAATACCCCTGAGGGTCTGGAGCGAACCGCACAGAAATGGTGTGCGGTCGCATAGGGCATGGTGTCTTCACTTCAGTTGCCTCTGGATAAGAGATGCAGAACGCATCAAAATGCATCGCGGTTGTGTAGGTCTTGGCAAGTGGACCGCATAGAAATGCACTGCGGCCACGTAGGTTGGATCAAGCAGACCGCATAAAAGTGATGTGCGGCCGCACAAGAGGAATTGGCAAAGTGTTGCTTCTCTGAACTTGTGCCCATGTGGAACGCCTGGTTTTGGTGCGCAGCCACGTGGATCTTGTGCCTTGAATCCTAGCCTCTTATGTGTTGGTTTTCCTTCAAAATGTCATCTCTCAGAACTATTTCCATGCAGCCGCATCCATATACAGGCGGACCGCGCAGGAGGCACGGTAGTTTGATAAGTCTCTGATCATTCTATGTGGTCGCACACCAAAACAGTGCGGTTCGCACAGGTTCTTAATTCCCACTTTTTGTCATCTTCTTGTCACTTGGCAAATTTCACTCCTTCTTGAGCCGATTTTTGATTTTAATCATCTTGTCGCTCAAACCTGCAATCAAGCGCTACTTGTTTGTAATTTAGGACTAATCAAAGGCAAATTATGCATAAAGCTAAGGTAAGAGGGGGTATAAATCATGTATAATTCACAGTTATCAACTCCCCTAAACTTAAACCGTTGCTTTTCCTCATGCAAATAAAATGAGACACACCCCTCAATAGAAAACGACCCAGTAACTCCTGTTTGCCTTAATGTAACCTCAACAACCCTCACTTGGGACTAACAATTTTCTCCAACGCAAATGTATCATTAACAACTTTAAACTTTGCGAACTTGAGGATCAAGTGTGACACAAGAGCCTCAATAGTTGACACATATCATCATGGAGCTTTTTCTCAAGTACTTTGGTGATTGTGGAACCCAAATTCGTACATCCTCGACTCTCCCAAAATGAACCTCACCTTTTTGAATATATGCACACAAATCGAGGTGGAAAGCTTGCCCTTCATGTAGGTATCCACTAATGTAGGTTTTTCCTTAATTCAAGATCATGTAGGGCTTTTGAGGAGTCATTGTGAAGGCTTTTGAGCATAGGTAGGATATGCAATCGTTCACAGGAGTTTAGTCTTCCCTTAAGCGCTTCTTTTGTTTCGTTTTGGCACACTTTCCTGACTCAAACATGCAATTTACCTCTTCAAAGGGGTGGAGAGACACATTGTCACTCTTTCTTTTGAAAACAAGCCATTTTCTCCTTTTTTTTCTACTTTTTCAACCTTTTCCACTTTTTTTGATGTACTTTGATTCCCATTTTTTTAATTCTTAATCTCTTTTTTACTTCCTTTTCTTTTGTCTTTTTCTCTTTTTCATTGCCTTCCTTTTCTTTTTCTTTTGTAACTTAAACTACTTTGTTTCATTTCTTGTCTCTCCTCCCAAACTTATGCAATCGCCAATAACCAAGGGAAGATTTTTGGGTGCCAAGAAAAGATCTAATTGAGAAGGGGTATAGGTTTGTAGCTTGGTGTATGAAAGAATAAGTATTTAGGCTCAAAAGGGTGAACTAGAGATCATTATATTGGTAGGTCATGAAATTAATCAAGATAACGTTTTGGGATCAAGGAGAGCCTACAATCATATCTCAAATTAAGTTCCACCCACGATTTCGCCTCAACAAACATTCAGGGCAAGTTCTAGACCATTGGCTCGGCACTTGGGCTCACAAATCAAGTTCTCACCACACATACACTCAAGGATTGCTAAAGATGGAGTCGAGGGCCCACAACAATCTTAGATACGATTTAGACACACAACGGCCCTACACGACCATATGATGATTGCTTAGTTAACGCAAGAGTCTCAAGGCCACGACTTTCACCTTCCTAAAAACAACTTGATGTCTTTGACCATAAGATCGAAGACAACTGTTTTAGGCCCAAGTGAAGCTTTGCATGAGGTAGTCTTAACTACAAAAAGCCTGAAAATCAAAAAGACACAAAACTAAAAAAAAAACTGATTCAACCCTTAAGAAAGTTGTCATGCTATCTATCATTGGGAAGAGTCACCCAGTTCACATAACATTCTACCCTTTGGAAAGAACCGTGGCATTAAGAAAACCAAGGGCCTATTGCAACATCAACCAAAATAAAAAATGAGGCTACGAGGCTAAATTTGCGCTAAAACAAAAATTATTACGAAAATAACAAAAATAACAAGAAAGCACAAATGAAAAATAACAAGAAAGCTCAATTGAGCACCATAGGAATATATACATATGGGGAAGTAGAATACGCAACTAAAGGGGTTCCAAATCCAAAATTATATACAAACCATCTAAACTACGAATGTTGTGAAAGTAAACAGTAAGTAGTATATATATACAGTCATCCAAATCAAAAAGTAGGGCCACACCCCCACGAATAAAAGCTAGCATTTTCCCTAATCCTAACTATCGAATAAAGTATAAAATAGAGGAAAGGATATAGAAGTGGCCCCTCAAGCCTTATCAACAGCTCTCTGCTCGTCAATGGCTATTGTGTCCTCTGTATCGGCGGAGACCTCAGACCGGTCCCCAGCTTGCTGCTGCTGTGGTGCTGGGACATCAACTATCTGCTCCCGGGGTGGCTCATCTCCTACTAGTGCTGCCGGAGGCTCAAGGTCTGCAATACCAGATAGGCCCTCCGGAGCTGGTGCAATCTAAATCACCACTCCCTCTGTGCTAGGGAACTTCCTCTTCTTTCGAGGTCTGCTCTCCTCCACATGTGGTTGTGCTACTGCTGCCTCAACACTAGGATCCCCAAATAGCAAATCCAGGGGCAGCTGATCGGCCAGGAGTCTGTCAATATCTTTCTGCAGCTCTTTCACTTACTCTTTCGAGGCCCTATCTTTTTTGATCTTTTGGTGCTCCATGGACAATTCTTTCAGTGCCTTGCTATGCTCCCTGACTGCTATCTCTAGCTGATCCTCCTTCTTCATCATAGCTACCTGGTTTTCCAGGATTTTCTTCAATGTCTCCTCGATCGAAGCAGGGACCTCAACCGTCGCTTGTGCCCTCTGAGCCTCAACAGCTGTAGTCAATGTTGACAACTTCGATGTCGCTGCTGACTCCCAGTTGTTCAAACTAACAAGAGACTGAGATAGCTGATGAGCGGTGAATCTGTGAGTCTTGGACACAGGGATCACCAACTCCGCAGAAGTAGAGGAGGGGCTGAAGATGAGCCCGACTGCAATGCCTCCGTGGTGGGCTCTGATGGAAGCTCAGTTGCAGCTGGCTCTTTAGACTGGCCAGCTATAGTAGAGGTTGAGGCTTAACCCTTGTTGGTGCTCTTGGGGTTGTCTAGGCCCTTTTGGTCATACCATGAGTAGAACCCACCGGAGGCACCTCGATATCATAGATCTTTTTCTTCAAGTCACTGAAGTACATGGTCAAGGTGTTGGGGAATGGGTAGTTTTGCTGAGTGTCGTGCCCCACCTTGGAAATTACCTCTGCATGATGTTGCCCACATTTAATGGGAAACCCGCCATAATGGAGGCAACTAGGACAGCACGCTCAATTAGCGCAGAGTTGTCTTGAGTTGACGGGTCGAGTCTGTTGCACACAAATGATAACCACCCTTTTGCTTCAATGTTCAGGGTGTTTCTGAAATTTCTTGCTGGTGCCTTTAGCCATTCAGGAACTGTACCCGGAGCTACAATAATCCCAGATAACAACGGGCGAACCTCTTCTTTAAGTGCCAGTTTCTCCAGATACTGAGACTCGTCCTCCTCAGAAAACCCCAGAAATTCATTCAAAGTTTTCCCATAAAAAAGTATCACCTTGTCCCTCACCTTCGTAGTTGTTGCCCCCTTTAATATGTGGTGGACGTTGCTATTGAATTCATTCACCATGTGCTCATTGGCCATATCCACACTCTCTGTAAAGAAGCCCCAACCCCCTCTCGTATGGAACTGAGCATGTACATGAGGGTTGTGAGGGAGCAAATCAGCCACAATGAATCTCCTATCGACAATCAGCTTCCATTTGGGCCACCATGTTCTGTTCATGTGAAAGGCAACCTCATTCATGAATCTGTCTTCCCACACTTCCTTTTTTTTGGTTCTCTCGAGCCCCCCAATTTGTGGCTCACCACCTTCACCCTCCCCTGATGATGATATGTTGGGGGAGGTGGAATATTCTTCATCAGCTTTTTTCTTAGCCCTGGACTCATCAGACGAATTCGTGAGTATTGTGTTTACTAGACATGTGGAAGTAGCCACATTTTCCTACTCATGCTCAGGATATGATGACACTGGCACTGGTACCTCTATGGACATCCGTGAGGGTATGGATTTGGGAGTCAAACTCCGGGAGGGGTCACTACCAGAAAAATGAGAGGCAGACTTGTCTGCCTCCCGTATAATCTTTCTAGTCATCCTGATATCCTCCTTTTCCTTAGTAGAGAGTTTGAGTATTCTCCGCACTGTCATTACTTTGGAGGCCCGACCCCTTTCCGGTTGTTTGTCCTTACCACACGTTGTACTTGTTTACCCATTGGAGGCATTGTTTGCAAAAGAGTCACATCTAACATTGTTAGTGAAAGCTCAGATGAAATACACAGTTGAAAGATAAAACATTTAAACAGATTTGTTGCAGACAGGGCTGAGGCGGACCGCACAAAAAGGTCATACGGTCCGCACAGGAAAAGTAGCCTCAACATTCATTACTCAGAACATGTCACGCGGACCGCATCATTAGGGCTCGTTGCCGCACATGGGTATCGCGGACATCACAAAATTGGTCGCAGTCCGCACAGGACAGCACCAAAAATTTCAACTCTCTGAAACTCAGGCCATGCGGTCCGCCTGGCTTTGGACCGCGGCTGCACAAGACAAATCCAAAAAATTCAAGGCCTCTGATAAACCAGCCATGCGGTCCACCTGGTTTGGACCGCGGCCGCACAAGGCACTACGCGGATCGCACCAAAGTGACCACGCGGGCGCAATAGAGGGTGCCTTAGGAGTTAGGTAAACTCACGCTGACAGCACAAAAAGGTCGTGCGGCCACGTAGGGCAGACGGACTGGGTAGGGTAATTTTTTCATTTAAGTCCACACTTCATCATGAAAAATTCTAAGTTTTTTCCCTACTCATTCGAAAATTATCAGTTTAATCCCATCCTTGAACAAGAGAAATAACAGAAACTAAAGAAACTAGCCTAATTAATTTCTACAAGGAAAAATAGAAATTAAGAAGTTAAACTAACAAAATGTAATGACAATAGTTAATAAATTCACTAATAATCAACAAGAATCATGGAATGTTACCTGGAAATAATGAGGATGAGATGAAATACACAAGTGCGTGGATGAATTATAGAGAGATAACTTCAGGATGAAATTTTGCTAAAAGGGTAGAAGGATGCCTTAGGCGTCTATTTATAGACCACCGTGGGGCCCAGTACTCACCTACCTGCGCGGCCGCACAAAAGTGGCATGCGGACCGCGCAGGGTTTCCTCCTTGCACTTGATGCCCACTCCTCACGCGGTCCGCCTGGTTTTGTTCGCGGTCGCGTGAGTAAACTTCAGAGACTTGACTTTTTCTAGCCATTGTCACGCAGTCCCCCTGGTTTTGTCTGTGGCTGCGTGAAAATTTTATCAGAGAGTGGAAACTTTTCACCTCTTCCATAACGAACAGCACAAATGTGCCATGCGGCCTCGTGGTACTTCCTTAAGCTTATTCCTTCAGTCAATCAAGCCCGTGCGGACCACACTGTTTTGTGGTGCGACCACATGGGCACTGGATAGTGACTGTGCATTTTCCAGTTTTTCCTTGCACTGATTTAATCCTATCCCTGCAACACTCCACAAACTATCAACTCAAAAATCCAACAAAAGAAAAACAAAGAAAATGAAAAGAAATGGGTTGCCTCCCAAGAAGCGCCTGATTTAACATCGTGGCACGACTCGTGTTACTATCATGATCTTTTCATGTGAAGAAGCGCCACCACATGGCTATCATCAACTTTGCCAAAATAGTGCTTGACCATATGCTTATATACCTAGAATACTTCACCATTCTTGTTTTTAAGGTCAATAGCACCAAAAAGAGTAACACCAACCACTTCAAAAGGACCACTCTAGTTGGATTTCAACTTTCCCGGAAACAAGCTTAACCGAGAATTGAAGAGAAGAATCATATCAACAACTTTGAACTCTTTCCCCCGGGCATTCTTGTCGAGGAGATACTTCATTTTATATTTGTACAAAGACGAGCTAGAATATGCATGAAGCTGGAACTCATCAAGCTCATTCAATTGTTCAAACCAGAGATTGGCTGCGACATCCCACTCTAAATTCAACTTTCTCAAAGCCTACATTGCTTTGTGTTCCAACTACACCGGAAGATGACATGCCTTATCAAAAACCAACCGATACGGTGACATACAATTCGGAGTCTTGAAAGCAGTGCGATAAGCGCAAAAAGCATCATCCAATTTTTTGATCAGTCGGTCCTGTTTGCATTGACGGTCTTGGAAAGGATACTCTTGATTTCCCGGTTTGAAACCTCAACTTGGCCACTCGCTTGAGGATGATAAGGAGTGTCACTTTGTGGTTTACGCCATACTTGGTGAGGAAAGAATGGAAAGCCCAGTCGCAAAAATGAGAGCCACCATCACTAATTATGGCATGGGGTGTGCCAAACCTAGTAAAGATGCTCTTCTTCAAGAAATCCACCACACTACGAGCTTCATTGTTAGGCAAGGCAATGGCCTCAACCCATTTCGATACATAATCCACTGCTACCGTAATATAGGTGTTGCCACAAGAACTCACAAAAGGGCCCATGAAGTCTATCCCCCAAGCATAAAAAATGTTGACCTAAAAAATCGTGTTAAGGGGCATCTCATCTTTCTTTGAAATTCCTCCTGCACGCTGACACTCATCACATCTTTTCACAAAGTCATCGGCATCCTTGAACAATGAAGGCCAATAGAAACCACAACTCAACACTTTGGACGCCGTCCTCGCCCCGCCATGATGGCCACCATAAGGTGAAGAATGACAAGCTTCTACAATACTTAGTTGTTCTTCCTCGGGAACACACCGGAGAATTACACCATCGGTGCAAATTTTGAAGAGATAAGGCTCATTCCAATAAAAGTCCAAAGCATCCCGCTTGAGCTTCTTCCATTGGTTAGAAGAGAGCTCACACAGGACCATACCAGTTTCTAAATAATTTTCAATGTCGGCAAACCACATCATGTCAAGCATAGAATCCAAGAGTAGTTGCTCATCCGGAAAAGAATCATTTATCTCAAGGCCATCCGAAGGCCTCCCTTCTTCCTCCAAACGAGACAAGTGGTCCGCCACTTGGTTTTCACTACCCTTTCTATCTACTATCTCCAAGTCAAACTCTTGTAAAAGAAGCACCCATCTCATTAACCTTTCTTTTGAATCCCTCTTAGTCATCAAGTACCTTAGGGCGGTGTGATCGGTATGAAAAATCACTTTGGCCACCATTAGGTATGGGCAAAACTTCTCCATAGAAAATACAATTGCAAGAAATTTCTTCTCGGTGACCGTATAATTTCTTCGTGGCTCGTTCATTGTCTTGCTAGCATAGTACACCGGATGGAACAACTAATTGATTTTCTGGCCCTGGATCGCCCCTACCGTATCATCACTAGCATCGCACATGAGCTCAAACAGTAAGCTCCAATTGGGTGCGGTAATGATGGGGGTAGTCGTCAAAATTTTCTTTAGAAGCTCAAACGCCTCCATGCACTTCTCATCAAACACATACTTTGCATCCTTTTCCAATAATTTGCACAATGGGTTTATTACTTTAGGAAAGTCTTTGATGAATCTCTGGTAGAAGCCCGCGTGTCATAGAAAACTCCTCACCCCTTTGACAGAGATAGGGGAGGAAGTCTTGAGATCACCTCAATTTTTGCTTTGTCAACCTCAATCCCCTTCTTCTAAATTTTATGTCCCAACACAATTCCTTCTTCCACCAAAAAGTGGCATTTCTCCCAATTGAGCACCAAATTTGTTTTTTCATATCTAGCCAACACACGATCAAAATTTTTCAAACATTCATCAAATGAGTCCCCGACCACACTAAAATCGTCCATGAAGATCTCTAATATGTCCTCCACCTTATCAGTGAAGATTGCCATCATACATCTCTGAAAGGTCGCTGGAGCATTACATAGTCCAAATGGCATACGCGCGAATGCGAATGTGCCATACGGACACGTGAAGGTTGTCTTTTCATGGTCCTTTAGGGCAATGAGAATCTGGTTATAGCCAGAGTACCCATCTAGAAAACAATAGAACGCCCGTCCCGCTAGATGGTCAAGCATCTGATCCAAGAATGGCAAGGGGAAATGGTCTTTTCTTGCAACCTTGTTCGGTAGTCCATACATACCCTCCAACCCGTCACAGTACGAGTCGGAATCAGCTCATTATTATCACTGGTCACTACTGTCATTCCTCTCTTTTTGGCACACACTGAACTGGAGAGGTCCACGAACTGTCAGAAATTGGATATACCACACCGGCGTCAAGCCACTTGATGAATTCCTTCTTAACCACCTCTTGCTTGGCCTGGTTGAGTCTCCTTTGATGTTCAAGAGATGGCGTAGTATCCTCCTCCAATTTTATCTTGTGCATGCAAAATGCAGGGCTAATGCCCCAAATATCCGCCAAGGTCCATCCAATCACCCGCTTTCGCTTTTGAAGAATCGACAAAGTGGCGTCCACCTGCACGTAACTGGCAAAGTGAAATTAGGACCAAGAAACTCATACCTGAGGTGAGGAGGTAGTAGTTTCAACTCCAACACCGGTGGCTCTTCAATGGATGGTTTGGGTGGTGTCTTGCGATTTTCAAGATCAAGAAATAGCTTCCTCGGCTCATAGGAATATGAGCCCATGCCATGAAGTGCATTCACATACTCCACCCTTTCCGGAATATCATCAACATCCATGTTTAAGATCACGACCTCGAATGGGTCCTCAACATTTTCCATTGCGCTTGTGTCATCAGTATCACCACCGTGACAATGTCAACAAACGAGCACACTTCAGTGCTATTTGGTTGGCGCATAGACTTGCATACTTGGAAGACCACTTTTCATCACCAACGCGGAAAGCCAATTCTCCCACCTCTACATCAACCAAGGCCTTCCACGTAGCTAGGAAAGGCCTGTCAAGAATAATAGGCACCTCAAAATCCACCTCGTAATCCAAGATCACGAAGTCCGCCGACATTATAAACTTGTCAAAACGAACAAGAACATTATCAATAATACCCAAGGGCCGCTTCATAGATCGGTCCGCCATTTGAAGCCTCATGGAAGTCGTGCAAGGTTGCCCGATCCCCAAAGTTTTGAACACCGAATAAGGCATGAGGTTGATACTTGCCCCCAAGTCACATAGGGCTCTTGCAAAATCCGCGCTTCCATTGGTGCGCTGTATTGTGAAGGCACCGGGATCCTCTAGCTTCGGAGCCATGGAGTGCATAATGGAGCTCACTTGGTGTGTCATCTTGATAGTTTCGCACTCCATAGATCTCTTCTTGGTAACTAAGTCCTTCATGAACTTTGCATAACCCGACATTTATTCAAGTGCCTCTACCAAAGGCACATTGATAGTCAAACTCTTCATCATCTCAATAAACATTTTAAATTGATTGTCATACTTTTGCTTGGACAATATTTGAGGAAATGGCGAGGAGGCCTAGGAAATGGTGCCTTCGCTTTTGGAACCGTAGGTTCCGGCATGTCAATGATGTGTTCCCTAGACGTGTTCATGGCCTCTTGGATATCTTCATCACCCTCATCAATATCTATTCTCACTTCATTCGTCACAATTGGTTCATCATTGTCTTCAACCACTAATGGGACAACATCTTCCCGCAACTCATCATCATCGACCCTAGCTTGACTTCCTTGCACATCACCCCCTCTCCGCTGCGTGTTTTCACCGCCATGACATGATTGATGTGCCCACCCTTGGGGTTCACCACCGTACCACTTGGTAGTGCACCCTTCGGGCGAGTGTTGAGAGATTGTGATATTTGTCCAAGTTGTACCTCTAAGTTTCGGATTGAAGTGTTGTGGGAGGCTAATTGGGCATCCGAGTCGTGGATCCTCTTCATCATTTGTTCAAACATGTTCTCAATTATACCCATTTCTAGACCTGAAGAAATCGACCCTTGAGATTAAAATGGGGGAGGATTATTTGGTTGTTGAAACATCAGAGGCCTTTTAAAACCTTGCCCTTGATTGCCTCCTTGATTATTGTTCCACCCACCATTGTTGTTGTTGTTCCAATTATTGTTGTTTCCGCCCAAATTGCCTTGATTAACCCAATTGTCACCTTGGTTACCTTGATATCCCCAATTGTTGTTCCAATTTCCATTGTTTATCTGATTCCCCCAATTGCCTTGGGAAAGACATTGTTGATTTCCTTGATTTCCTCTTTTACTTTGGTAATTATTCACATATTGAACCTCTTCACTTTGGTCATCGTAACACTCATTCGAATAACCACCATTCCCATCATCAAAGTTGTCAAAATTTTTCGGAGCTTGTTGTTGTTTCCCTCTTTGCCTTCTTTTCATCATGCTCACTCCCTCCATGGCATTGACTTGGCGCGGATTTTGAAGTTGTTGAAGTTGCTCCTTAGCCAATTGGTTCATGTTGTTGTAAGTTCGGCGATGGCTTGACCGTGATCATGTAACTCCCTATGCAAGTGTATAACAATGGGATCACCTTGAGGATCATTAGCCCGGCTTTTCCATGCCGAGAAGTGTCGGCCATTTCGTCAAGAACAGTACAAGCTTCGTTGTATGGAAGCTCCATAAAATTACCACCGGCCAATTGATTAACAATGCATTGGTTTGTTCTATTTATACCCCGATAAAACGTTTGTTGGATCATCACATCATTCATATCGTTGTTGGGGAACTCTTTCACCATTGTTCGAAATCTCTCCCATATCTCATGTAAAGGCTCCGCCTGCTTTTGCTTGAAATCTAGGATTTTATCTCTAAGAGCCGCCATATGACTAGGCGAGAAGAACTTCACAATGATTTTATCCGCCAACTCATCCCAAGTAGTGATGGAATGGTTTGGCAATCTCTCCAACCAATCTAATGCCTTCCCACGAAGTGAGAAGAAGAAAAGTCTTTGCCGCAGTGCATCTTCCAAAACATTCGTTTGTTTGCTCCCCTAACATGTATCCACAAGCCCTTTCAAATGCTTGTAGGCATTTTGGTCAGAAGCGCCTGCGAAATACCCTCGTTGTTCAAGCAAAGTAAGCATGAAATTGGTGAATTGGAAGTTCCCCTTCCGGATTCGGGGAGGGACTATTGCACTTGCATACCCTTGATTGGGTCGAACTTGTGGAGCACCCCTTTGTGGAGGTGGAAGAGTGTATGGTATGTTGTCATTAGCATTTCTACCCCTCCTTTGAGCTTGGGGTAAAATCTCATCTTGTTCCACATCTTCCACCTCCTCCACTCCAACATTAAGAGGCTTATTTGCATTTAAAGCCATTGGTACCTGAGTGAAATTAACAAACAAAATAAGTAACAAGAAGGAAAGAGAAGCAATGACACACAACTAGCCAACACATAGTCAAACACTGTAAAGCTCCCCGGCAACGACGCCAAAAAGTAATCGGGTCGAACTCAGTCCGAATAAAGAGTGGGCGCGGCACTAATAACCCAATAGTATATCGGGGTCGAAATTCCTCAGGGAGCTTCAAGTTGGAGATGTGTAATTGTATGACTTAGAGATGCGTTGTAGCTTCAAATTGGTTTTCTTTCATTTTTGGGTTTTTAATAGAGTTATCTACTACAATTATAACCTACTATTATGAACTAATATTAAGCTAAGATGATTGATGCTATATTTAACCAATAAGAGAGAAGCACTAGGGTCGTGACACTCACCTACGAGGATAATCAATGAGTATAGAATTCTAACACAAGGATGCTAATTATGGGGAAGATGGATAACCGTTGTACTTTTAGCACTGGCTCTCACACCTCTCCGTAGAGAGAACTATTTTTCCCAATTGACTCTCTCGAGACCAATTGAGTAGGCAAATTTTCCCAAGCAACACAAGGTTGAAGTAGGGTAACTACTATCTTGAGGTTTAACCCGTTACTTGGGAGTACCATTCTCATGGGTATATCCCAAATCCTTGTTGGGTTGAATGTGAGGTCATAGACTCTCTTTCTCAAGAAGATTCAAGACCCACTAAGCTTGACTTAATGTTTGCAACCACCAAATCAAAGTGAAAACATACACACAACTCAAATACCAAACACCCAACAACATGCAAGTATTAGGCAAAGGAAACCATTAATTACCCACACTAGGATTGAGTCACAACCCTATATAATGGGTTTAGCTAGCCATGGAAAAAGTAGAAAACACAGAAATAAGGAAAGAGATGAACATAATCATTATCTATACGCTAAATCTACTCGAATCCACTCTAATTACTGTAGGAAGTTGCCTAAATAGGCTAATATAAAAGCTCATGAGCGCAGCTGTTGTTTAGAACATAAAATCCTGACCTAAAACAGTAAAGTGTTCTATTTATACTACTCGGGAAAACTTGACAAAAATAACCCGAACGGTCTGGTGCGGACCGGACAGAAATAACGTGCGACTGCATAGGGCATGGTGTCTTCACTTCAGTTGCCTCTCGATAAGAGATGCGTAACGCATCAAAATGTATCACGGCCGCGTAGGTCTTGGCAAGCAGACCGCATGGGAATGCACTGTGGCCGCATAGGTTGGATCAAGGGGACTGCATGAAAGTGAAGTGCGGCCGCACAAGAGGAATTGGAAAAGTGTTGCTTCTCTAAACTTGTGCCCACGCGGATCGCCTACTATTGGTGCGCGTACGCGTGGATCTTGTGCCTTGAATCCTAGCCTCTGAATCTTCATCAATGCGGACTGCATAAAAATAGATGCGGCGCGTGTGGGTTTTCCCATAAAATGTCATCTCTGTGAATTCTTTCCATGCGGCCGCATCCACAAACAGGCGGACCGTGCAGGTGGCAGGGTAGTCTGATAAGTCTCTGATCATTCCTACAAGGCTGCACACCAAAACATCGGGGTCCGTGCAGGTTAATATTCCCATTTTTTGTCATCTTCTTGTCACTTGGCAGATTTCACTCCTTCTTGAGCCGATCTATGATTTTAATCATCTTGTTGCTCAAACCCGCAATCAAGCGCAACTTGTAAGTAATTCAGGACTAATCAAAGGAAAATTATGCACAAAGCTACGGTAAGAGGGGGCATAAATCATGTATAATTCACAGTTATCAATAAGCAACCAGCGTTGGTTGCTAAAGTGGGACCTACTACAAAATTTTAACAATTATATTATTATTATTATTACAATTATATATATATATATATGTATATATATATATATATATATATGTATATATGTATATATATGTATATATGTATGTATCTATGTATGTATGTATGTATGTATATATGTATGTATGTATGTATATATGTATGTATGTATGTAATGACACGACCTGCCATTATAAGAGTTATAGCTCCATTTCCCCCATCTATTCTTCTTTATGAATTGTTCAGCTGTGTGGAGTCATATCGAGTTGGTAGGTTTGGGTGCGGAGTAGTTTTGGAGTCAAATGAACACTTAGTCTCTTAGTTAGAAAACTAGGTTAGAAAAGCCAATTGGAAGTTAACTTATGAGTAAACAAATTTGAATTCGGATTTTTATGATTCGATTAGCTTCGTTGGGTGAGTTTATACTTAGGAGTACGTCCGGAATATAATTTGAAGGTCCGTGGTAGAATTAGGCTTGAATTGGCGAAAGTTGGAAGTTTAGAAGTTCTTAGGCTTGAATTCGAGATTGATTTGGTGTTTCGATGTTGTTTGGGTGTTCTGGAGTTTCGACTAAGTTAGGTTCGTGATATATGACTTGTTGGAATAATTGATTGAGCTCCCGAGGGCCTCTGGTGTGTATTGGATAAGTTTGGGCTATGTTGTGCTCATTTTTCTTATGTTTCGATGCAGTTTATTCAAGCATAAATGATATTATTTTGAACAAATGAGCTCCTATTTTGTTTTTGATCGAAGCATTAGTCTGTATCGTAATTATGGACCCGTAGAAAAAAGAATCATCAAATTTGGACATTGTATTAGGATTTTAGGGTCATTTTACTAAGAATTAGGTTGTCAGATTTTTTAGATTAATTAAGAAATTGCGACTAGCAACGTATTTAAAAATCTGCACTATTTGTAAATATTAAAACCTACATATCTCATTTAATTATAAGGTCAAATTGAGTGATTCAAAAGACTACCTTGACAAAAATTTTATAAGGAATCTATTGGAGGAATAAAATACAAGTTTCAGGATCGTTTAACATGAGAAACGAGGAAATATAGCTGGAAGAAGTATATAGTATAAAATTCAGGTTTGTTGATTCGGTCATATTTTGAGTTGGAGCTCGGATTTGGGCGATTTTGAAGGCGATTTTCACCATATGAATTGCGGTAAGTGTTATTTACTCAATTTTGATTATATTTCATGAATCCATCTTCATTTTTGGAATTTGATTGATGATTTCAAAGTTAAATTGAGGGAGTTAGTGTTTTAGTTTTGGAGAGTTTTAAGTGAGGATATAAGGGACCAAACAGAGTTCGATTTTTATAAATTTTATATGGTTAGACTCGGGGAGAATAAGATTTATGATTTTGCTATTTTTGACTGATTACGAGACGTGGGCCCGGGGGCCGAATTTTTGCCGATTTCAAAATTTTGGCCTATTTTTTGTAGTTTTTTGTTGGATTCGATTCTCTAGCCATGTTGATAATATTATTCTTATTATGGTTAGATTCAAAGATTTTGGAGACCTAGTCAATACACGAGGTCATTCCGGAGTAGAATTTTATGCGGTTAAGGTAAGTAACAGTTTTAACTCTAGCTTTGAGGATATAAACCCGGAGAATTTGATATCTTGTGACTGTTTGGAGGTGATACCCACGCTAGGTGACGGGCATGTGGTGTATACCTAGAGGGATAGAGACTTGGTCCGTCCCGTGAGGCCTCATGGCGATCATCTATATTTACGTAGTTACTAGTTGTTGAACTTGTCTACCTTCATATTCGAGATCATTCTTAGGCATTGTTCATGCTCACACTATTTGTACTTAGTCATAGGAATTATTGTACATGTTTGCCCGAGTCTCTATTATTTGCTAATATACTTTGATACTTGATTTAAATTGTGTTCCCTTATTTGTTGATGATGGTGAGGCTAGTGAGGTACATGATTGAGTGAGGCCGATGGCCTGGTTTTGAGGAGATTAATACCATAGAACGTGAGTTGTCCGTGCGGATCCCGTTATTATGGTAGCACGTGAGTTGTCCATCCTTAGCTCTTGGGCTATGGGAGCCCCTTCGGAGTCTATGCACACCCCCAATGAGCGCAGAATGTAGAGTGTTAAGCATTTAGTATTAAGTGCTGAGTGTGAGTGTGAGTGGTGAGTGATGTAGTGACATTCTGGTGAAGTTGCATTTACTTTTGCTATTGGTGTATTTATCTGTTAAATTTCTTTGTGGTATTTACCGAGTTATGGAATTTACCTATTTATTCATGTTTATTTTTTTAAATTGTGAAATAAATATTTTGACTGTTTTACTTAGCTCGTCACTACTACCAAGTTCCTTAGTTATTTCTGTTACTACAGAGGTGGTTGTACTCATACTACACCCTGCACTTTATGTGCAGATCCAGGTGAGTTAGAGCACACCGATCATTGAGTTCGTACCGACTATCTTTGGAGACTGCAAGGTAGCTGCTATCGTCTGCAGTGCCTTGTTACTCCTCTTGTCATTTCTTATTTTGGATAGTTAGACAGTTATATTTCTTTGTTCATAGTTTTAGACGCTCGTGACTTAGTGATACCTCAATGTTTGGGACTCGATTTTGTATTTTATAATAATAATATTTAGAGTTCATTTAGTTTATGAGAAATTTATATTATTGAAGATATTTTATTAAATTTTTATAATCAAATAAGTAATAATCTTTCCTTGTAACACGATAGGCGCCATCGCGGCCATGGTTAGATTTGGATAATAATATAATTTAATATTTGCAATATTGGTCGCTAATTAAAGGGTAGGCAGATAGCGACCAACTTCGGTCGCTAAACTGAGAATCCAGTTATAAAATTTTAATAATAAATATATATATATATATAAATTGATATACTGACAGGGAAAAATCTTCCTATAGCAACTTAATACATTTTTTCGACACTGTTTTGCCAATATGAAACATCGACAAACATACAGAAGACAATTTATATATGCTATTCTCTTGAGTTGAGATAAGATGGTCAAGCCTGGTTCCTGGAACCAACCATAAATAACTAATGCCAAAAAATTGATTTGCAACATATGAATATAAGAATTCATGCAAAGTACCTGTTATAATTTCTTATGTTTACTCGTCCACGTAGTTAAGACATATGAGCCATTAAGAGGCTTTTTGTTCTAGAGGCATTGATATATTTATGAATGACAATGTAAGTGCCAAAACATTTGGCAACGGGATCTTTTCATCTACCAAAATTATGATCAAATAAGAAGAATTTCCACCCTAAAACCAAGTTTTATTTTTTCTTTCCTCACCTAAAAGCCTAATAAGTTGCTTTTACATTGCACCAAATATGTTGAAACTGCATTTAATCACGAAAAGATAATGAAGCTACTAATCTGAGCACGTTAAGTAACCAAGATTGGTGCAGGCCAGAAACAAGGTTATCAATTCAATCATTTTCAACCAATAGGACAACAACAACAACTACCCAGTATAGTCGCATAAAGTGGGATTTGGGGAGGGTAATATGTAGCCTTACCCCTACCCGAAAGGGCAGAGAGTCTGTTTCCAATCGACCCTCGGCTTAGTGAAGGAAAGGAAAAACAGAAACAAAAACAAAAGAGCATTAGCAACTCCAGCAGAAATAGCTTAAATAATTATCTAAATATAAAAAACATAAATAAAATAGCATGCAATAATATCATACAGTAACTACCATAAATAACTAACTCTGCAAATGCTGGAGGTGTGGCTCACCTAAACGTTCAGAAATGACAAGAACAATAGGAACATTCTTGAATCAGAAACTGGAACAAAAGCAGGTCTTCTTTTCCCAGTTTTGACGGAGACACAAGCCAAAACACAAACCAATCAATAGGACAGTCAAAGGTAAAAAACATGTATAAATAATATCAAGTGCCTTAGGCAGACACCACTGGTAACTATTTACACAAAAAATATGGAACACTTTGTTAAGGCGGCCAAATATCTTAGGCTGATATGTACTATATTTAGAGGCTGCTCCAATATCCAACAATAACACCAAGTGCCTTAAAAAATATAGGCATACACTATTGACAACTATTTACTCAAAAAATGTGGAACATTTTATTAAGGCGGCCAAATATCTAAACTTTGTTGAAAGATAGGTCTGATCTGGCAAAATATTGTCAAAATGTATCTGTACATCGCATACTATTTGAGCAAACATCACTGGCTCGACAATCTGTACAAATAAAATAGTCATTTTAAAAGATGGTATTTTAGTTTCTAACCTTCACTGTGGCTTTGTTAAAGTAATTGATTCCCTTTTTTGTTTCTTAGTTGCTTTTGTATCAATCACAAGTATTGAATCTTCTTCCTTATTTGTCTTCGCACCACTCGTAGATGTTGACTCTTCTGGTAGAAACATGATTAGCTTTTCACTGTATGATAAAATAACCAGAGAACCTGCATTTTTGTCTGGTGTTTTGGATGATGACCTTTGTAGTCGAACTGCGAAAAGTTTATCAGCAAGTAGTTGATTGATATGGGCAACATGGAGTAACTCATTCTGCAAAGAGATAGTGAAAATAGTAGATATCATATCAGAGTATGATATTAACTTTGCTGACCTATGTTAATTACAATGTTTTATGTGTATGTACCTTAATAGTGGTGATATAATATATTTGTTCAGCTGTCATTGACAATATTCTTTGATATCATATATTTGTTAAGCTGTCATTGACAATATTCTTTCGCCCAAGCCTTCAGACACTGTTGCTGTTGTTACGCCAGTTTCGTCTGTAATTTCTACCTCAAAGTGGCACCTATGATGTGGTATGTTTTAGTGGAGGTACAGTAGATGGAATACAATATCAAATATTGTCAATGACATAATCGTATCGGTAGTAGTTGTTACATTGGAATTAACATTCGGGGCAATTTGTAGTTAATGCATTAAATTTTTCTTTTTATTTTGCTCCGAACAACATGGTTACATTCAGAACAACCAAATAGGTAAAATTGTTGAAAATGCTCAGGTAGTGAAATTTCTCATTCAACGTAAAAAGTTGCTGCCTCCAAAGTGCAAAGAGTGAGAAACAATAGAAGGAAAACTTAGTATAAAAGATACATATTGTATAAAAGATATATGAGCATTTTATTTTATAATTTAGTGGGAAAATGATCCAAAAGGATATTGTGTAGAAGACGAACATTGGTTAGGAATTGCATATAGTGATAGTGGTGTTAGATAATCTACTGAATCTATTGGGAGAAGATGAGCATAAAATGTAAGATTGACTCCCTAATAGATAATGTTAGGATGTAATGCGCAAAAGTATTACAGACAGAGTAAAATTGGAAACATTCTTTTTTATAATTCCCCTTATGCATTGTTGTTATTGTGTCCAAAATATCTTTTCTGGTAACTTCATATAATCTCCGTATACCTGAGCTACTGTGAAGTAGAAACTGTATGATTCATGTTACTATTCCTTCACCCAACTTACATATATAATCTTTTTATAATTTCTTATCAGGTAAGAACAATTAAGATTCATTTTATTTCCTTTTTGATAAATAAGAGAACTAAGTTTGATTTGGTGTTCACTATGACTGATAAGATTTATTTAGTTGATACAATTGATGGCAGGATCCATGGTGTGTCAATGAGGAATAAAGGACCTATGCTCTTGGAAAAATGATAACAGAAAGATCAGAGGTGATTCTATTATTTTATGGTTCCCTACATTTTGATTATCTTACAATGCTATTACCATTTTGATACAAGCAAAAGGTGTTAGTTCTCAGCATAGAAGGAGCTAATATAACCGTGAGTGAAAATCCAGCATAAATCTGACAAAACAGAAACTATGTATTTTCTTCACGGCACTCTCTTTCTTTTAGAAGTTTATGTATCAATATTACTTTTATTTTGAAAAAACGATTCACTTACCTGCTAGGGGAAAACTAATTTTTCCCGTTTCCCCACCTACCTAGGGAATAAAAAGAATCTGATTAAAACTTGAATAAAGAAAAGTTACAACAGGGAATAAAATTGAAATACATACTGAAAACAACAGCTATTTAGCAACTCAGTAACAGTAGGCATTAATAGTACCAACTATAAAGCAGTAGAATAAATTAAGAATTAAAATAGGCCTTCATATTTGAGATAAAAGCTCCAAGAACAAAAAGAATGTAACGACCCAAAGGGTCATCACCGTAATTTTTTTTTTGTGCTTTCGAGGCCTTGAAAATTTCATTTTTAGTTGCCTCGATTTACGTGCATAGTCCGGGCGCGAAACCGAAAAGGTTTTATGTGGAAATAAATGAATTTTGTGTTAGAAACTATGAATTTTGATAATAATATTGATATAGTTGACTTTGGTCAACATTATGGATAATGGACCCGTGATGTGACGGTTGAAGAATGTCCGTAGAAAATGTGAGACTCGGGCGTATTCCTGGAATCGAAATCCGAGGTTCCAGGCCCGAGAAAAGAATTTTTCCGTAATGTTATTTTTTGAAAATGTTTAAGGAAAATAAAAATGAAATTTGATCCTAAACTAATGGTATCGGGTTCGTATTTTGGTTCCGACACCCGGTAAAGGTCATGTATGTGGTTTAAGCGCTTCTTGTACAATTTGATCGAAATCGGACGTCGTTTGACGTGTTTCAGACATAAAAACCTAAAGTTAGAAGTTTTTGAAGTTGAAATGAGAAATGAGGAATTTGAGGTTTAATCCTTTGATTTTGATGTTATTTTAGCGATTTGATCGTTTGAGCAGGTCCGTAGGATGTTGTTGAGTAAGTATGGGTGTTTGGTTAGGAGTCGCGAGAGCTCGGGAGTGATTCGGAGGTGGTTATGCACTTAGAAAACTCAACAGATTTTCTGCAATCTTTGCCCTGGGAATTTCTTCTTCGCGATCGCAGCAACTGGCTCGCGTTCGCATACCTTTGCGTAGCTCCAACATATCCTTCGTCGTGATCGCATAAAATACTTCGCAATCGCGTAGGACTTTTCCCGTGACCCTAGGTTTTCTTCTTCGCGTTCGCATGCTACAGTTCGCGAATACGATGCCCCCGACTAATATCCATCGCGAACACGTCACTTAGGTCGCGATCGCAAAGAGTTATTTCCTTCAGCAATTTTTTTATGTCTAAAACAGTGGCAGAATAGAGGATTTGCCCATTTCGTCACACGAGCTCCTTCCTTAATCACTCCATTGGCGATTTTCAAGCTTCTCCTCCTCCATAACTCTTTGGGTAAGTATTCTTAACTTCATTCCCTCATCATTTATTCATCTAATCACTAATTTCTTAGCCCTAAAACAGGAATTCAAGGTAGATAATGTGGTATTTGGGTAGAACAAGGGCTTTTGGGATTTGGGTGATTCGATCTCAATTTGAGGTCGAATCTTAAAACAAATTGCATATTTGAACTTGTGGGGTTATGAGTGATTGGGTTTTGGTCCGAGCCTCGAGTTTGGACCATGTGGGCTCAGGGCCGGATTTTGGTAATTTTGGAAGAATGTTAGGAAATTCATTTCTAAGCTATGGAATTGTGTCCTTGGGTTATTATTGATAATATTTAACCTAATTATGCCTAGATATCGTTGTTTCGGAGTTGGATTCTAGAGGGAAGGCGACTTTAGAGCTTTGATTGTTATTTTCGGACCTAGGTAAGTGTTTGTTCTAACTTTGGCTTGAGGGAATAAGATTGGAGTATTGTTTGCTCTTCGCTACTTGTTGAGTATGGAGCATAGGCATGGTGACGAGTATCTATACACTAGTGTCTAGCATGACCGTGAGTCCTTATTTGTGCTTATACAGATTTTGATGTGATTCATCCTTGTTTAATTGATGATTTCCATATGATGTGAAGAGTATGAAAGAGAATTATGAATTGAAAACTCTATGGAGCATTGGCTCGATTGATAAAGTAATGATAGAGTAAGAAATGAAAGGAAGAGAAAGAGATGTGATTATTCCCTTGCCGGCCAGCTTTTCGTATATTGATTATATCCCTTGCCGGAATGTAGAAGTTCTTGTTATTGTTTCCTTTGCTGAGATTTAACTGTTTACTTATGTTTTCCCTTGCCTGGATTTTCTCTTACTGTTGTCTATTCCTCTCCCCCTTGTTTGTAATTTTGTTTTTGGGTGAGGATGAGTGATAAAGCATGATGGCTGATGCCGTGCCCGATTGTAATGATAACTAATGCACAAAGGAACATTCCATGCCATGATATGTTACTACAGCACGAAGGAATATTCCGTGCCATGATATGTTACTACAGCAGGAAGGAACATTCCGTGCCATTGATATGATTACTAATGCAGGAAGGATCATTCCGTGTACCTTATATGATTGATTGGGTGAGGAAGAGTGATAAAGCACGATGGGTGATGCCGTGCAACTGTTGTTTTCTCTACTCTTGTTGACATTCTAGTTGTGCTGTTTTCTTTCTTATTTGGTGTTTTATTCATGGACTGTTACTTCCCCCGTAGCATGCTCCCCTCCCTCTTAATTGTTTAAATTTCTCTATCCTCTTCTATTGCCTATATATATTGAAATGCACAGGTTTATGTGGTAGTCCTTCTAGCCTCGTCACTACTTCGCCGGGGTTAGGCCAGGAACTTACCAGCACATGGGGTCAATTGTGTTCATTCTACACTATGCGCTCGTCTGCACACAGAATTCGATCAGCAGTAGCAGCAACGGTGCAGGTGTTAGCATCCTGACCCGGGAGACACCGATGTAGCTTGTAGGCGTCCGTAGGCCCGGCGTCTTCTCTATCCTTAATTTATCTTGTTGGCCCATGTATTCGGAACATACAATTATATGTATTTTCTTCAGACCCTTGTTTCAGTATTCTATAGTAGTCTGTGAGTAGTGACAGCAGTTTCTGGGTAGAAGTGTAAGTTGGAGTTATGTATTTCAACTTCTAGTTATCAAGTATTTTTAAAGTCTTCCGCTTTATTTTAATTTGTTCATATTATTTTTTATTGTTCTGAATTGTCACGATCCAAATTTCATACCCAGTCGTAATGACGCCTCTCGTGAAGACAAGGCCAGCCAACAACGCCAAATCCTCTTTATGTAGCTATTAAACATAAATGAATATAAATACTACTTAATGGTATTTAACTATGAAAGTTTTCATTCCAATACAACCCGACCGGGGTGTCACAAATCACGAGCATCTAATGAGTAGTGTCACTACTATTGGACCAACAAAATATATTTTCAAGGAAAAAATTGAAACTCAAGTTGGAATGCAGTGCCGCAAACGCTGGCGGTCACCTTGCTCAACTACAAAAATATGGCCTTCGGTCCTGCTAATAACCCGCTACCGGGTGAACAATACCTGCAAGTGCACGCAAGGCGCAGGGAGTAAAGTGAGTGCTTCCAACTTAGTTGTAATAAGAGAGAAAAATATCTAAGCGATAAGAAAATACGTATGAGTGCACGAAACTGCTATAAAAGACAGAACAACCCTTTTGAGAAAACCGAAATACTGTGAAAAATCCCTTTAGAAAATTTCAAAATTAGTTAAAAATCTCTTTTGAAAGTATGCTTTTTCAACAGTAGCAAAGATAATTTCAACAAGTAGGAAGTAATCAGAAACCTTCTCCTTGGGCTCAGTATTAACCTCTCTGTACAGTATCAGCCCCGCGGGATCACTCATAACTAACAACATACGACATCAGCCTCTCGGGCTCAGCACTCCTTAACATATAACACCAAGGTATCTGGTCAACAAGGCAAGAAACGATATATATGCTAATGATATATGAGTGCTAAATGTCGTGCCACGTAGTAAAAACAGGAGTGAATGGATGAATGCAATGCAATGCACATGACCGCTACGACGCGTAGCCCGATGCATTTGAGAACCCGGGCTCAGTGTGGGAGTTCAGACTCCGGAGGGGCTCCTACAACCTAAGCGCAATACCAATATCACACCGCTACAGTTTGCAGCCCGATCTATGCAATATGCTACTGCGGTGTGCAGTCCGACCCATGAATGTGTATGCACATGCAGACATAGCATTCGAGGCCTGGAAGCCTCCTTACATCACTCTTCATGCCCTCACATATGGCCCTCAGCCTCCATTAGTCAAAAATAGTGAAAAGCCCCTCGGGCATTCGTAAAACAATAATACTCAGCTCCAAAAATAGTTCAAATATCAGTTAAAATTCCAAGTTTGAGAAAAATATGGCTGAGTTCATGAAACAGTACAAATCATGTGGACTGAGTTCAAATAGTATTTCAAACAGTGAGGAAAATAGTGATGATAGCTAACAAAGAGTTCAAATAATCGGCAATAAGCCCCAATTATGGCATTGAGCCCAAGTCATAATGATAACAACAAATCATTTACAATTTCGCGGTAAAACCAAAAACAGGGACGGACCTAGTCGCAATCCCCAACGGTGCTCTACCCCACGCTCAGGTCAAGCGTGCAAGTCACCATGATACAACACAAGGATGTGCAAATTCGGGGATTCAAACCCTCAGTATATCATTATCAAGTATTACTCACCTCGAACTAATGAAAACTCTAGCCCGTGACGCCTTTGTTCCTCATACTGGCCTCCGCGCGCGTCAAATCTAACCAAAATCATAATGAGTTCATTATAATATTCTAATGGGACAACACCCAATAAAAAACAATCGAAATATAACAACAATTTTGAAATTAGTAAAACTCAAGCCCCGGGCCTGCTTCTCGAAAAATTAAGAAACATACATTTCCGGAATCCTCGTCTTGCGGCAAGTTCATGCATACCAAGAACTCCAAAATCCGAGCTCAAATGACCTCTCAAATCCCAATTTGAAATATCAAAAACTGAAGTCCTAGTTTATTCAATTTTATACCCAAATTAAGAGAATTAATGGATGGTTCTACGATTAAATGACGTGTCTAGGCCACGAGACTTACCTTCAATCACTTCCCCTCGAAACCGTCTTCAAAATCTACCAACAACCTCTCAAGGTGGTGCAAAAATGGTGGAAAACTGAACCTATGTCACGGATGAAATGTCATAAAAACAGGTCCGATTGCCCAGTTATTACTCTATGCGATCACATCCAAGACCCTGCGATCGCATAGCACAAATTCCCCAGGGCCCAAAAATCCTCTTACACGATCGCATGAAATCCCACGCGATCGCAGAACAAAGCCCAAAGACCTTACGCGATCGAACGCGCCCTCACGCGATCGCACTGACCAAACGCATAAGCCTACGTGATCGCAGGCCCCCTTCACGCGATCGTAGAGAGAAAATTCTGAGCCCTCCAATTCTTTCTATGTGATCGCAGCCACAGACTCACGATCGCGATGAACAATTTTTTTCTCTGCAAATTTCTGTTGCATTTTTTCCAACTTAAAAATACCCGTTAGCCCCTATGAAATCACCCCGAGGCCCTCGGGACCTCAACCAAAACCACAGATATGTTCTAATACTTCATTCAAACTTGCTCAAGCCATAAAAACACTATCACTAACATCCAAATCTTCAAATATCATCAAATCAAGGCCTATGTTTAACTAAAACTTCCGAAACTCATATTCAATCAAAAACCCAACCAAACAATGTTCGAATGACTGAATATTTGCAGACATATCCAAAATCATCAAACGAAGCTACTGCAACTCTCATAATTCTATTTCGACCCCCGAATCAAAATCTCACCTATCAACCAGAATTCGCCAAAATTCAAACTTAGCCAGTTCAAGCCTAATTCTACACTTGGCCTCCAAATTCAATTCCGATTTCACTCCCCAGTCATATATCACCACCTGAAACTAGCCGAATTGTCGAAAATCCATTCCGAGCTCCATAACTAGTAAGTCAACATCCGATTGACTTTTCCAATTTAGCCTTCTCTTAAAGAGACTAATTGACTCAATTCTAACCAAACTCTGTCCGAATCACTTCAAACTCTACAAACACATATAATGAAACATATAGAAGCATAAATTGGGGAAAACGGGGTGGTAACTCACGTGACGGCGGGTCAGGTCGTCACATGAATAAAATCAACGACGTGTTGTTAAATGTTCGGCTTGCCTAGCTCCGATAGTAGGCACCATCATGACGCCCGAATGTGGGAATTTCAGATCATGACAAGTTGGAGTCAGAGCACTAGGTTACTTTGGGTCTCACAACTCATGGAAAAACTCGGTAGAGTCTGAGGGACCTATAGGAGATGTCTGTATTTATCCCTCAGAGGCTACAGAGTTAGGAAAAGTTCAGTTTATTCTTTCTTGTCATGCGTTTTCGTTCCTCAAACACCTATTGAAGTTCTACTCTATTCTTTTGCATATGGTGAGAACACGTGATTCCTCTTCTACCGCGTAGCAGTCCAAGTCTCCAACAACAGCTCCTATCAGTGGTAGAGGGCGAGGCCGAAGCCGGGGCAGAGCCTCAGCCCCGAGCAGCAGTCCTAGAGTTGGAGCCTCATGTTGACTACGATGAGGAGGTTCCAGCTCAGTCATTCTAGTGGGCCTATATCAGGTCCTAGAGGGGTTCATAGCCACCATAGTTCTTCAAGATGCTTTAGTAAAATTAGTGGATCTAGTGGAGGGTGTTATTCGAGTGGGTTTGCTTCTAGGGTCTCAGCCAGTGGTGGTATATCACCCGGATGCAACGGCTCAGGCCGGAAGTGAGATCCCTTTTCAGGAGACGGCCAATAAGGACCGTAGAGGTGAGGTGGTACTGCCACAGGGAGGCTGTCATTGATCGGATAAGAGGCCCCGTCATGTAGGCAGATTTAGTGGTACCTCTTCTGGAGGTAGAGGTTCTTATGGTAGAGGCCATCCATCCAGGCCCTTTCAGTCAGTTTCTTATGTCACTCATGGTACTTCAGGTGATCATTCAGATCGATAGGGCCAAGCTGCAGTTTCCTCAGTTGCAGCCTTTCTGTAGATGTTATGAGTGTGAAGAATTTGGTCATATCCGGAGACTTTGCCCGAGGCTGAGGGGTGCTCGGCCGCAGTAGTCGAGGTTCTGCAATGATTGTGGTGATCCAAGGCTCATTATCAGATGTTTCCCTAGAGCTATAAGTAGCTGTCAGTATCAGTGTTATCATGATTGACTCCGAGCACCAGAGGTTCCACAGCCTACCCAGCTGGCTAGAGGCGGGGGTAGAGGTCTTAGAGGTGGATTCCAAACCGCCAGCAGTAGGGATCACCTAGCGGCCAGTTTGGAGGTTGAGACTTCAGATGCAGACATTACAGGGATTGTTATGATTTTTATTAGATATGCTTCAATGCTATTTGACCCTAAATCTACGTATTTACATGTATCGTCCTATTTTTCACCCTATTTGGTTATGCCTAGTGAGGCTTTGGGTAATTATGTATATGTATCTATGCCTGTGGATGATTCTATTATAGCGGATCGGGTGCATTGTTCCTATGTTGTAGTATTTAGGGGTCTTGAGACCCATGCTGACTTGTTGCTCTTGGGTATGGAAGATTTCGATTTCGTTTTAGGGATGGATTGGTTGTCCCCGTATCATGTAACTTTGGATTGCCATGCCAAGACCGTGACCTTGGTGTTGCCAGATTTACCCCGACTAGGGTAAAGAGGGACCCCAGGTCATGCCACTCATAGCATTATTTCATATGTGAAGGCTCGACGCATGGTCGAAAATGGGTGTCTAGCTTATCTAGCTTATGTTCGCGACTCCAGCGCTGAGGTCCCATCTATTTGTTCTCCTCTTGTTGTTTTGGAGTTCCCCCAAGGTTTTCCCTTCAGACTTTCTGGGCATGTCGGCCAACAGGGATATTGACTTTTGAATTGATCTAGCACCGAGCACTCAGCCCATTTCTGTCCTACCATATCGCATGGCTCCACCAGACTTGAAGGATTTAAAGGATCACCTTTAGAGTGCCAAGGTGTTTTCAAGGATGGATTTGGAATCTGGTTATCATCAGTGGAGGATTAGGGCATCATGTGTCCTTCAGATAGTTTTCCGCACTCGGTTTTGGCAATATGAGTTCTTGGTGATGTCATTTGGGTTTACAAATGCCCCGGCGACTTTCATGGAGTTGATGAACCGAGTGTTCAGTTCCTATTTGGATTTGTTCATGATTATATTCATTGATGACATTTTGATATACTCTTGCAGTCCGAAGTTGCATGAGCAGCACCTCAAAGTGGTTCTTCAGGCTCTGAAGGATAATCAATTGTATGCTACATTTTCAAGGTGTGAGTTGTGGGTGAGTTCGGTCTCATTCTTAGGTCATGTCATGTCAGCAACAGGTATTCCGCTAGACCCACAGAAGATAGAGACAGTCAAGAACTGGCCTCGAACAACTTCAGCTACAGAGATTCAGAGCTTCTTGGGGTTAGCAGGATATTACCGACGGTTCGTGGAGGGGTTTTCATCCCTATGACCAGATTGACCCAAAAGGGTGCCCAGTTCAGGTGGTTGAACGAGGATGAGACGAGCTTTCGGAAGCTCAAGGCAGCTTTGACTACGGCACCAGTATTGGTTTCCCCCACAGGTTCAGGGCCATATACTGTTAATTGTGATGCTTCCCGTACTGGGTTTGGTGCAGTATTGATGTAGTATGGCAAGGTTATTTTCTACGCTTCGAGGCAGTTGAAGGTCCACGAGAAGAATTATCCGGTCCATGATCTCGAGTTGGTAACTATTGTTCATGTCTTGAAGGTTTGGAGGAATTACTTATATGGTGTGACATATGAGGTTTACACTGATCACAAGAGTCTTTGGTATATGTTCAAGTTGGAAGAGTTAAATTTGAGGTAGAGGAGGTGGTTAGAGTTGCTGAAGAATTATGATGTTACTATCCTATATTACCCGGGAAAGGCCAATGTGGTGGCCGATGCATTGAGTAGGAAGTCCGCCAGCATCAATAGTCTTTCCTATTTTTCGGTCAGCCAGAGACCGCTTGCTTCGGATGTTCATGTATTGGCCAATCGATTTGTGAGATTTGATCTTTCTGAGCCTAGTAGGGAGTTAGCTTGCACGGTTGCTCAATCGTCGTTGATGGAGCGTATTTGGGAACGACAGTTTGATGATCCCCATTTGTGTGTCCTGAGAGACACGGTACAGCGGGGAGGTGCCAAGAAAATGACCTTGGGAGATGATGGTGAATTGAGATTGCAAGGGCGAGTTTGTGTGCCCAATGTTGATGGAATCCCAGAGTCGATCTTAGTAGAGGCCCTTAGTTCTCGGTATTCTATTCATCCTGTCGCGGAAAGATGTATTAGGATTTGAGGCAGCGACTTATTCATCCAAGAGATTAGCTGGGATGTATATCAGGGAGATCATTCGCCTTCATGGGGTGCCCATATCTATCATATTGGATCGGGGTCCGTAGTTTACTTTGCATTTCTGGATAGCATTGCAGGGAGAGTTGGGAACCCAGGTGCAGCTGAGTACATCATTTCATCCCCACATGGACGATAATTCCGAGAGGACTATTAAATTCTTGAGGATAGGCTACGAGCCTTTGCCATTAATTTTGGAGGCTCGTGGGACCAATTTTTACCATTAGCAGAGTTTGCCTACAACAACAGCTACCAGTCTAGCATTCAGATGGCTCCGTGTGAGGCACTGTACGGTAGGCAGTGTGAGTCTCTAGTCGAATGGCTTGAGCCGGGAGAGGCTCTGTTATAGGGTACGGATATGGTTCAGAAGGCCTTGGATAAGGTCAGGATTATTCAGGATAGGCTCCATACAACTTAGTCCAGGCAAAAGAGTTGCTGACAACAAGGTCAAAGATGTTGCTTTCATTATTGGTGAGGGGGTGTCGCCCCGTGAATCGCCTATGAAGGGCGTTATGAGATTTAGGAAGAAGGGAAAGCTTAGCCCTAGGTTCATTGGTCCATTTAATATTCTTGACCATGTGGGATAGGTGGCTTATGGACATGCCTTGTTACCTAGCTTATCAGCTGTGCATCAAATGTTTCATGTATCTATGCTCTGAAAGTACCACGGCAATCCATTGCACGTGTTGGATTTCGGCACTGTCCAATTGAACAAGGATCCTTCATATGAGGAGGAGCCGGTGGCTATTTTAGACTAGTAGGTTCGACAGTTGAGGTTGAAGAGTTTCCCTCCTGTGCGTGTTCAGTAGAGAGGTCAGCCTCCTAAGTCATCGACCTAGGAGTCCGAGTCTGATATGCGGAGCCGTTATCCCCATCTGTTTCCTGACTCAGGCACTTCTTTATTTTGTTCGTTCGAGGATGAACGGTTGTTTTACAGGATGAGGATGTGACGACCCAAAGGGTCCTCACCATAATTCTCCCTTTCTTCGTGCTTCAGAGGCCTTGAAAACCTCGCTTTTGGTTGCCTTGACTTGCGTGCGCAGTCCAGGCACGAAGCCAAAAAATTTTTATGTGGACATATATGAATTTTGTGTTAGAAACAATAAATTTTGATATTAATATTGATATAGTTGAAATTGGTCAATATTATGGGTTAACGGTTCAGACCCATGATGTGATAGTCCCGGAGGGTCCGTAGGAAAATGTGGGACTCGGGCGTATTTCCGAAATCAAAATCCGAGGTCTTTTGCCCGAGAAAAGAATTTTTTCATGAAATTGTTTTTTGAAAATATTTATGGAAAATAAAAATAAAATTTGATCAAAAAGTAATGGTACTGGGCTCGTATTTTGGTTCCAACGCCCGTTACATGTCATATATGTGGTTTAAGTGCTTCCTGTAAAAATTTTTCAAAATCGGACGTCGTTTGACGTATTTTGGACCTAAAAATCTAAAGTTAGATGTTTTTGAAGTTGAATGGAGAAATGAGGAATTTGAAACACTGGTAGAACACTGGATTTGCCCATTTCTTCACACGAGCCCCTTCCTTAATCGCTCCATAAGCGATTTTCAAGCTTCTCCTCCTCGATAACTCTTTGGGTAAGTATTCTTAACTTCATTCCATCATCATTTATTTATCTAATCACTAATTTCTTTCACTAATGCATGAATTCTAGGCAGATAATGGGGGATTTGGGTAGAACTAGGGCTTTCGGGTGATTCGACCTCAATTTGAGGTCGAATCTTAAAACAAATTGCATATTTGAACTCGTGGGGATATGGGTGATTGAGTTTTGGTCCGAGCCTCTAGTTTGGACCATGTGGGTCCGGGGTTGGATTTTGGTAATTTTGGAAGAATGCTAGGAAATTCATTTCTAAGCTATGGAATTGTGTCCTTGTGTTATTATTGATAATATTGAACCTAATTATGCCTAGATATCATTGTTTCGGAGTTGGATTCTAGAGGGAAGGCGACTTTAGAGCTTTGATTGCTATTTTCGGACCGAGTAAAGTGTTTGTTCTAACTTTGGCTTGAGGAAATAGGATTAGACTGTTATTTTTGTTTGCTACTTGTTGAGTACGGTGTAAAGGCATGGTGACGAGTATCTATACACTGGTGTCTAGCATGACTGCGAGTATATATACACTGGTATATATACATTTGTTCCTTGATTAATTGATGATTTCCATATGATGTGAAGAGTATGAGAGAGAAATATGAATTTAAAACTCTGTGGAGCGTTGGCTCAAATGATAAAGTAATTATAGAGTAAGAAATGAAAGGAAGAGAAAGAGATGAGGCTAACCTCTACACTAAACACGCACTGAAGGAAAATTCTTCAACCTCAACTATCAAACCTTCCAGTCTAAAATAGCCACCATCTCCTCCTCAAAAGATAGATCCTTGTCCAACTGGACAGTTATGAAATCTAACACGTGGGGTGGATCGCTGTGATACCTTCGAAGCATGGATACATGAAACAGTTAGATGCACGGCTGCGAGCTAGGAAACAAGGCAAGTTTATAAGCCACCTCTCCCACAGAATTGAGGATCCTAAATGGATCGATGAACCTATGGCTAGGCTTGAACTTCTTCCCGAATCGCATCACGCCCTTCATAGGCGAAACTCAGAGCAATACTCGCTCACAAACCATGACAGCAATATCTCAAACCTTGCGATCTGCATAACTCTTCTGCCTAGACTAAGCTGTCCGAAGTCTGTCATAAATGATCTTAACCATATCCAAGGCCTCGTGAACTAGATCTGTGCCCAATAACCTAACCTCTCCCGGCTCTGGCCTCGTGAACTAGATCTGTGCCCAATAACCTAACCTCTCCCGGCTCAACCATCCAACCGGAGACCGACATTGCCTACCATACAACGCCTCATATGGAGCCATCCGAATGCTGGACTGGTAGTTGTTGTTGTAGGCAAAATCTTCTAAAGGAAAAAACTGGTCCAACGAGCCTCCAAAGTCAATGACACAGGCTTGGAGCATATCCTCCAATATGTGAATCGTCCGCTCGGATTGTCCGTCCATCTGAGGATGAAATGTTGTGCTCAATGCAACCTGGGTGCCCAACTCCTGCTGTACTGCTCAGATCATGATACATCTTCGCAGTGCCCGGGTGAATAGAATATCGAGAACTATGGGCCTCCGCTAGGACCAACTCACGAATCCCATTAACATTGGACACACACACTCACCCCAAAAATCTCAAAGCTCCATCACTATCTAAGGTCACCTTCTTGGCACCTCTACGATGCACCTTATCTCTCAAGACACACAAATGGGGACCATCAAACTGCCGCTTACCGATACTCTCCAAAAATGATTAACGAGAGATCGTGCAAGATAACACCCTACTAGGCTCAGAAATATCCAACCTCACAAATCGATTGGTCAAGGCCTGAATATCTAAGGCAAGCGGTCTCTGTTAGGATTTATGCCCGTCACTAGAGGGGGGGGGGGGGGTGAATAGTGCGGCACGAGAATATTGATAAATATTGCGGAATTAAAATTGCAGGAATAAAATAAATTCGGTAATTAAAATAACAAGGAAAGAACGCACCAAATTTATCCTGGTTCACCACAACTTGTGGCTAGTCCAGTCCCCGAGAGACTCTCTCGAGATTCCACTAACTCCGTTAAGCTTACGGGTGCCTAACAAACCGTTACAATTGCTCGTAGATGTACACTCTACAAGACTTCAACTTGCTCGAGGATACCGCACCTCAAGACTTCACTTTGCTCGTGGATACCGCACCACAAGACTTCAACCACTAAGACTTAGGGTACTTAGCGAACCAGACAATCAATGAGAAGATATGTTCTTCTCAAACACCTTTCTCTTCTTACAACAAGACTCTCTCAAAAGAGTAGATAAAGAGATACAAATTTAGCTCTATGAACAACACAAAGTTGTCTCTCAAATGGCTCAAAAAAAGCTCTAAAATAATGCACAAATAATGTCAATATGTAAATCAATATTGGGAGGTGTTGTGTATTTAAAATCAGCTCAAAAGACCTCTCTTTATAGGTGAAAAAGGGTGCATGACCGTTGCTTAATTGACAATTAATTATGCTGATTTTGTGATGAGATAATCGATTATTTATATCACATAATCGATTATTTGTTAACGTTACAAAATCAGAATCAGATTCTGCTCACATATAATCGATTATTTCATCCATATAATCGATTATGCCTCTAACGTTCCGAAAATCAGAATCCCCGATTTTCTGCCAAATAATCGATTATTTGATAGAGATAATCGATTATGTCTAACGTTCCGAAAATCGAAAGCTGATTCTCCGCTGGATAATCGATTATCTAATTGATATAATCGATTATATTGAGACAGTGTTTCAAACACTTTGGCAACGGTAATCACATAATCGATTATGCACTTTGTATAATCGATTATTCTGTGGCAGTGTTCAAACACTTTGGCCACTATTATAACATAATCGATTATGCTGATTTGTCTAATCGATTATTTTAGTCCAGTTTTGAAAACTTACTTCAAAAACCATTTTGGTTAAAATGAAAACTTTAACATCATTTTGTTTGAAGTATTTAAAATATGTTTATGATAAATATGATTGAATACAATATGTTTATGATAAATATGATTGAATAAAATATGTTTATGATAAATATGATTTAATAAAATAATTTTATGCATAGTTATGATGACCTATGTTGAGCCAAAAGACGAGATAACTTAAACGTTGCTCTTACATTGGTTCTACCTAACGACCTACGCCTTGGGTCTTCGGTCTTGAACATTTGAGCTCGTCTTTGGCTTGTCTATGCAATTCCGTCATTAATATGCTTCTCGCCATTCAATCTCGATTGTTTGTCATATAATATCGTTGTTTGACACTTGACTTCATTGTTTGTTATTCATCAAAACCTATACCTGAAAATCATGCTCATACAACCAAAGCGCACATATCATAGATAGAGTGATTTTCTACAATTTCCCCCTTTTTGATAATGACAAACAATAGGAGATATTCACATTTGATTCCCCCTAAATTCATGCCATATCTCAACATGCAATTAATCAAACAATTCAATATAAATAATTCAATTTGATTCCCCCTTAATTGAATATTCCCCCTCAATTAAAGCATGCATATCGCCTAAATTCTTCCCCCTTTTGGCATTAGCAAAAAGAGTATACCAATTGTTAATTAAACTATTGACGATACCAATTGTTAGAAACAAAATCATATCAACATCAAATGATACTAAATGTTAGTAAAAGCATACTAATTATAATAACGATCATTTTTCGCAAATATACCAACTGTTTATTTAAACTCAAAATATTCATCAAAACATGAATCAATCATTTAATATAAAACTAATTGATACCAATTGTTATTCAAAACAAAAACTTATCGAATCATGAATCAATCATTGATATCAATTGTTAGCACATATCAGCTATTACGTTTTTATCGAAAATACGATAACTAACCGACGTTCCCCCTCGATGCATTAAGGTTTCGTGCTTGGTGCATCTACTACAATATTGTAGTCTTTAAGCACACCTGCAAAAGTACCTAAAAATAGGTTTTTGGTACCCAACTTCTTTTGGGTCCTTGGGGGTTAGAATAATAATAATCATAATCAACACATAAATCTCTATGTTTAGCAAAACATACGGGTGCAATGTGTCCTACCCGGTTACAATAATGACATATAACATTAGGATTGTGCATATGTCTAGGTTGAGCCAAATGCGTTCTAGGTGATCTAAATTTGTTGTTCCTAGACCCGTTGAAATTCCTAGAGTCATTTCTAGGTGGTCTAAAATGATTAGTTTTAGACGTATTAACAAAATTCCTAGAATTGTTTCTAGGTGGTTTAACCTCATTTCTAACATCCTTTTTAATTTCTTCACTTGTTTTATCAACACTACATTTTTCTAGTGCGTTCCTAAGTTCTATGTTCTTTGTTTTCAAAGAACTACAAGAAGAGCAATTTGAACATTGATAAATTGAAGAGGCTTCATTCAATTCCTTGATCTTATATTTAAAAACAACATTGTCATTTTCCAAAAAAGAAAATTTCAATTTTATTTTTAGGAGCACTAATGTCATTTTCAAAATCTTCTTCTTTCAAAGAAGGTCGTTTTTCAACATCTTTTTCTTGCAAAGAAAGTGTTTTCTTCAATTCTTTTATGGTTTTGGAAGCTTTAAATAATTCACCATATAATTCATCATAGGCATTTTGTATTTCTTCAAGCGAGTAAGAGTTAGAAGTACTTACCTCTTCTTCTTCGTTGGCCATGATGCATAATGCGGCAGTTTCATCGCCCGAGCTTTCTGAATCCCATGTCACGCGCCGACGATGTTTCTTCTTTTTCTTGTCCTTGGGTTTTGGACAATGTGATTTGGTGTGGCCAAGTTTTCCACAATTTTGGCATGAAGGACTTGGTTCTTCCTTCTTTATTTCCTTCTTCATAAACTTATAAAACTTTTCAATTATATCATTGGAAATAATATCATCATCGCTTTCTGAATCACTTACCTCTACTCTTTTAGAAGATGATGCTTTGAAGGCGAAATTCAAACTTCTACTTCTAAGATAGGGATTAAGAATTGTACTTTCATAAGTTTCGAGGTTACCTCTTAGTCCATCAATTGTGATATCCGTGATTCCTATCGACTCTTGGATGGCATCGGCTTTGGAACGCCATTCGGGAGTGAGGCTCCGTAGGATTTTTCGAACAAGATCTTTGTTCGTGTACACTATTCCGAGAGCATGAAGGTCGTTGACGATTTTTGAGAATCGTTCGAACATATGACCGATGGATTCCTTCTCCATTTTAAAGATTTCATATTCATGTGCTAGAAAATCAATTCTAGCTTCTCGGACTTGATTCGTACCTTCATAAGTGATCTCGAGTTTATCCCACATTTCCTTTGCGGTTGTGCAACAAGAGATTTTCCGGTAGTCATCCGGATTCATCGCACAATATAATAAGTTGACGGCCTTTGCGTTAAGTTCAACCATTTTGATGTCCTCGGCGTCATATTCATCTTCCTCCTTTGTTGGCATTTGTTGTCCATTCTTGATGATTTGCCACAAGCGAAAATTATGTGATTGGATGAAGATTCTCATCCGCTCTTTCCAATATGTGTAATTCCTTCCATCAAAGAGTGGAGGACTATGGGTGGAGTGTCCTTCGTTCATCATTCATGCGTTCAATATTCTCAACAAAAGATATATATCGCTCTCAACCGGTTAAGGCTTTCAGAGAGTTAGGCTCTGATACCAATTGTCAGGATTTATGCCCGTCACTAGGGGGGGGATAGTGCAGCACGAGAATATTGATAAATATTGCAGAATTAAAATTTCAGGAATAAAATAAATTCGGTAATTAAAATAACAAGGAAAGAACACACCGAATTTATCCTGGTTCACCACAACTTGTGGCTAGTCCAGTCCCCGAGAGACTCTCTCGAGATTCCACTAACTCCGTTAAGCTTACGGGTGCCTAACAAACCGTTACAATTGCTCGTAGATGTACGCTCTACAAGACTTCAACTTGCTCGAGGATACCGCACCTCAAGACTTCACTTTGCTCATGGATACCGCACCACAAGACTTCAACCACTAAGACTTAGGGTACTTAGCGAACCCGACAATCAATGAGAAGATATGTTCTTCTCAAACACCTTTCTCTTCTTACAACAAGACTCTCTCAAAAGAGTAGATAAAGAGATACAAATTTAGCTCTATGAACAACACAAAGTTGTCTCTCAAATGGCTCAACAAAAGCTCTAAAATGATGCTCAAATAATGTCAATATGTATATCAATATTGGGAGGTGTTGTGTATTTAAAATCAGCTCAAAAGACCTCTTTTTATAGGTGAAAAAGGGTGCATGACCGTTGCTTAATTGACAATTAATTATGCTAATTTTGTGCTGAGATAATCGATTATTTATATCACATAATTGATTATTTGTTAACGTTACAAAATCGGAATCAGATTCTGCTCACATATAATCGATTATTTCATCCATATAATCGATTATGCCTCTAACGTTCCGAAAATCAGAATCCCCAATTTTCTGCCAAATAATCGATTATTTGATAGAGATAATCGATTATGTCTAACGTTCCGAAAATCGAAAGCTGATTCTCCGCTGGATAATCGATTATCTAATTGATATAATCGATTATATTGAGACAGTGTTTCAAACACTTTGGCAACGGTAATCACATAATCGATTATGCACTTTGTATAATCGATTATTCTGTGGCAGTGTTCAAACACTTTGGCCACTGTTATAACATAATCGATTATGCTGATTTGTATAATCGATTATTTTAGTCCAGTTTTGAAAACATACTTCAAAAACCATTTTGGTTAAAATGAAAACTTTAACATCATTTTGTTTGAAGTATTTAAAATATGTTTATGATAAATATGATTGAATAAAATATGTTTATGATAAATATGATTGAATAAAATATGTTTATGATAAATATGATTTAATAAAATAATTTTATGCATATTTATGATGACCTATGTTGAGCCAAAAGACGAGATAACTTAAACGTTGCTCTTACATTGGTTCTACCTAACGACCTACGCCTTGGGTCTTCGGTCTTGAACATTTGAGCTCGTCTTTGGCTTGTCTATGCAATTCCGTCATCAATATGCTTCTCGCCATTCAATCTCGATTGTTTGTCATATAATATCGTTGTTTGACACTTGACTTCATTGTTTGTCATTCATCAAAACCTATGCCTAAAAATCATGGTCATACAACCAAAGCGCACATATCATAGATAGAGTGATTTTCTACAGTCTCTAGCTGAGAGGAATATAAGCGAGACTACCCATGCTGGTGGACTTCCTACTCAATGCATCGACTACCACATTGGCCTTCACTGGGTGGTATAAGATAGTAACATCATAGTCCTTTAGCAATTCTAACCACCTCCTCATCCTCAAATTCAACTACTTTTGCTTGAACAGGTACAGAAGGCTCTTGTGATCTGTGTACACCTCACACGTCACACCATATAGTTAATGCCTCCAAATCTTCAAAGCATGAACAATGGCTTCCAACTCTAGATCATGAACTATATAATTCTTCTCGTGGATCTTCAGCTACTCCGAAGCATAGGCAAAAACCCCACCATGCTATCAATACTGCACCAAGCCCAATTCAGGAAGCATCACAATAAACTGTATAAGGTCCTGAACCCGTGGGCAAAACCAATACCGGTGCCGTAGTAAGAGCTGTTCTAAGCCTCTGGAATCTCGGCTCACACTCATATGACCATCTGAACTTGGCCCCCTTCTAGGTCAATCTGTTCATCGGGGCTACAATAGATGAAAACCCCTCTACGAACTGGCCGAGGGGCTCCAGATCTTTGTAGATGATGCTGGTCGAGGCTAGTTCTTAAATGCCTAAATCTTCTTCGGGTTCACCAGAATACCCTTTGCTAAAAGAACGTGACATAGAAATCCAACCGAACTCAACCAGAACTCGCACTTTGAAACTTGGCATATAACTGACTATCCTCCAGAGTCTGAAGAACCACTTTGAGGTGTTGCTCGTGCTCCTCCTAACTGCGGGAGTATATCAGAATATCGTCACTAAATAAACTCATGAACAAATCCAAATAGGGCCTGAGCACTCGGTTCATCAACTTCATAAATGCTGCTGCGGTATTGGTCAGCCCAAATGACATGACCAAAAACTCATAATGCCCATACCGAGTGCGGAATGCTGTCTTAGGGATGTTATATGCCCTAATCCTCAGCTAATGGTAGCCAGATCTCAACTCTATCTCTGAAAACACCTTTGCACCCTGAAGCTGGTCGAACAAATCACCAATCCTAAGAAGTGGATACTTGTTCTTAATTATCACCTCCTTCAACTTCCAGTAATCATTTCACATCCTCATCGAACCATCCTTTTTCTTCACAAATCACACCGGCGCACCCCATGGTGAAATGTGGAGTCTAATGAAACCTTTCTCAAGAAAACCTTGAAACTGATCCTTTAGCTCTTCAACTCTGGCGGGCCATGCAATACGACATGATGTGCTAAGTACCCGAAGCCAGATCAATACAAAAATTGATATTCTTGTCGGGCGGCATACCCGACAGGTGTTATGGGAAAACCTCGGGGAACTCTAGAACAATAGGAACAAAATCGATAGAAGGAACCTCTACGCCGGAGTAGTGAACATATGCCAGATAAGCTATGCACCCCTTCTCGAACATGCGTCGAGACTTAACATATGAAATAACATTGCAGGTGGCATGACCTGGGGCCCATCTCCACTCCTAATGGACAAATCCGGCAAATAGAAGGTCACGGTCTTGGTGTTACAATCCAATATAGCATGATACCGGGACAACCAATCCATCCCCTATATAACGTTGAAATCCACCATATCTAAGAGAAATAAGTCAACACAGGTCTCAAAAACCTCAAACACTTCCACACATGAATGATGCCCTAGGTCAACTACTATATAATTACGCTTCGGTGTACATACATAACCAAGAATACTCAAGGCATCACTACGCATAACCATCTGCAAAATATGACGACACATACGAATACATAGACCCAAGGTCAGTTAGTACTATAAACATCTTTATTACAAATCAGAATAGTACATGTAATGTCTTCATCTGAAGACTCAGCCTCTGGCCTGGCTGCTTGCTGGCCTCTACATCTGGCGGCCTGAGCCCCACCTCTGACTGGCTCTGCAGGCTGAGGAACCTCTGGTGCTGGAATCCGGGTACAAGAACTCTGATACCGAGAGCTGCTAAAAGCTCTAGGGCAAAATCTGACAATATGCCTCGGATCACCACAAGCATGGAAAAGCCTCATCTGCTGTTGCTGAGCACCCCTCAACCTCGGGCAAACCCTCCTGAGATGAACATACCCACTACACTTATGACATCAACACGAATGATGCAGCTGAGGAAACTGAGGCTGACTCTGTCGACCTGAATAACTACTTGAGGTACCATGAGTGAAATGGGGGGCTATCTGAAAGGGCCTAGAATGATGGCCTCTACCATAAGTACATCTACCTCCAGACGAGGCACCGTTAAATTTGCCTGCATGAAGGGTCTCTTTTCCGACCTATGACTGCCTCCACGTGGCAGGACCACCGTAACTCTTTGGCCCACATTGGATGCCTACTAAAAAGCGATCTTACTCTCGGCCTGAGCCACTGTACCCGTATAACCTGCCACTACTGGTTGAACTCGTAGAAGCAAACCCGCTCTGATGACGCTCTCATCCAAGCCTACAAATCTGACCAAGGCATCTTGAAGAACTGGGGTGGCTATGAACCCTTTTGGGACCTGAGCCGGGCCCACCGGAGCTGTTTGGTCTGGAACCTGCTCCTAAAATGCAACTTGGGGCTCTGCCTTTGGGGGTGCTGCTCGGGGCTCGGACTGCTGGGCGGTAGATGAAGAAGCGCGTGTTCTTGCCACCTGCGAAAGAATAGAGTAGAAATTCAATCGGTGTTTGAGAAATGGAAACGCACAAGAAGAAAGAACAAATGTGAAGTTTTTCTTAACTCAGTAGCCTCTCGGAGATAAATACAGACGTCTCCGTACTGATCCCTCAGACTCTACCAAGTTTGTCGGTGAGTTGTGACACCTATGTAACCTAGTGCTCTGATACAAACTAGTCACGACCCGGATTTCCCACCCTCGGGAGTCGTGATGGCACCTAATAATAGGAGCTAGGCAAGCCAATTATCAAATACCTCTGTAGCGAACATCGACAACATTAACAATAATAAAATATTTAACAATAAAGTGGAAGTTCAACAAATCCTCTACCCAATAATGGTGTCACAATACTCATGAACTTCTAAGAATTTACTAAATGCAAGGTTTGGAAAGAAATGATATAATGCCTATCCTGAACTACATGGGAAGAATCAGCTAAAACAAGACAAGGGAGACCCGGGCCCGTGAACGTCTGCTAGGCTACCTCTGAATCTCTCTTTGGACTGAAGGCCTGCTCCCGATCTACTGCTGCCGCTGCAAACCAAAAAGTCTAAATCTGTGCAAAAGAGCACAGTAGTGTAGCATCAGCACAACCGACCCCATGTACTAGTAAGTGCTTGGCCGAGCCCCGGTGTGGTAGTGACGAGGCTAGGACCAGACTTCAGAAAAACTTGTGCAGCTCAAATATATACATACAACAGAAAATAATACAAGAAATAACAATAAATAACGGGAAGGGGAAACATGTTAGAGGGGAACAACAATTACAATTAAGAGAAACCACAATAATGATGAAGCAGCAAGAATTTACAGCAAACCAAGCAACAAATATTCCAAACAAAACACACTTGAGACATCAACTGTTGCAGCATGCAACCCTATCCATTAATATCAGTGTTGCAGCATGCAACCCGACCCATATCATTTATCTCTGTTACGGTGAGCAACCCGGTCCATGTGGATATTATTTATCCTTGTTGCGGTGAGCAACCTGATCCGTGTAGATATTATTTATCCTTGTTGCGGCCAGTAACCCGATCCGTATGGATATTATTTATCCTTGTTGCGGATAACAACCCGATCCACATAGATATTATTTATCCTTATTGCGGCGAGCAACCCGATCTGTATGGATATTATTTATCCTTATTATGGCAAACAAGTTGATCTGTGTCATTTGATACTGTTGCAGCATGCAGCCCGACCCACTAAATCATACCTTTTCATCCAAACAACAATCACAAATATGGAGCAAGAGAAGAATAACTAGTAAAGAAATCCCGGCAAGGGAACATAACATCAACACAAAAATCCTGGCAAGGGAACATAAAATCACCACAAAAATCTACGAAAGGGAGTAAATCAATATACGCAAAACATCCCGGCAAGGGATTAATCACATCTCGTTCTATTTCTTTCATTTACTACTTATTAGTTCTTTTATCATTCGAGCCACCACTCCTAAGGTTTTACAATTCATAATTATTTTTCATACTTTTCACATTAAATAAAGATCATCAATTTAACATGGATGAATTGCAACCTGATATGAATAAACATCAATACCAAATAAGGGGGGGGGGGGTGATTTTTGTGGTACCTAATTTTCGCGTTAGAAGAACCTAGTTCTTCTAAGTATTCTAACTACTGCAGTTTTTGGAAATGTAATAACTAAAAGTAAAGTGCACACTTATTTTTACGTGGAAAACACTTGGCTCAAAAGGTGAAAAAACCACGACCTACTACTCATTAGGATTTTCCCAAGCTCCACTAGAATCAATGAGCTAAAAACAAAATTTACAAAACTCTTGTAAACCTAAGGATTAAACTCTAATCCTAGTGTAGCACACAGCTTCAGCTGCTACGACACTATCAAGTTAACTTTAACTTGATGAATCAACGTACCTAATACAATTGCTTCTAATTAAGCTGAAAGGTACAATATAAAACCGCTACAATTGAACTAGAAATAAAATAGTCAGATAGAACTGGTGCTTGTCTAGGTTCATGTAGCTGTAGGCCTCCACACTTGTAACTTGCATATATTGCTTGCAAATCAGACTCGCTCCTTTTTCTCTCAAATATGCTTTTACTTCTACTTGTGTGTGTTACGTGAAAAGAGAACTAACTCAATCATATATTGATTTAGCAGTTAAAGTTTGATTAAGACTCGACTTCTTATCCGTTCACAATTCGAGTCTTTGGCCAATGCAAACTCCAACCCTAATCCTAACTTAGGATTAAGTTCCGCTCACATAAGGAGACTGTCCTCCTTATCCCAATGCAATCTTTTCGATTATGATCAGAAGATATTGATGCGTGATTGTTGGTGCATTATCTTCCTCACGTGCTCTGCATGTGCCCTTGTTGATTCATACTGTGTAGTACAAAATGAACCAGGTCCTTCTATCAGTTCATTTGTCAATCTTCAAAACTAAACTGAAACTTGGGACAACAATTTCCCCATTTTTGATGATGACAAACTCTGTGCTTGTTATGATCAGGAACCTGTAGACTAAGATGAAATAAACACTTAGAAAATCAATAAACTTATCATTAAGGAGGTCAGATTTAGGTCATAAACATCACTAGTTCAGAAAAAAACATTTTAAGCACAATATCTTCCCCCTTTTGGCTTCATCGAAAAGTTTCATAAATGATGTTAATTATTGAAGTTAATATCTACTCATGGCCGCTAGGGCAACTGCAAGTGAACACATGTTCAAGTTAATAAAAAATCAGCTCAGAAATAACTATTTAGAACAAGAATAACAGGAACCAGAAAAGCTTCATTCATTGATTACAGAGATGTTCCAACTAACCATACCACAAAAAGAAACATAAAACTTCCAACCATAAGCAAAAAATGAGAAAACAGACCAAGAACCATATAAACTTGTCACTGAAGGGGGAAACTAGACAGGAACCTAGACACAGAACTCCGAAGGCTTGGCTGATCTAGAGGGTTGAACTTTTAGCAGGATAAGCATTTGTTGTAGCATGCCTTCATTCTTCTCCTTATCCTTGGCAAGCTTAGCTCTAAGTCCATTTCTTTCTCCTTCCAATTCTGCTACCCCGGCATTAAGCCTTGCTATTTCAGCATCAATCTTCTGAAATAAGGACCTGACTTTGCTATTTACATGAGTTTTAGCTGATGGAACAGGTTCAACAGGAACAATGCTAAGCAGATAGTCACAACTTTGAAGAGTCTTGATGCCAAAATTGTTCCTCTCTAGATTCCATCTCCTAGTTTTTCAAGGGAACATATAGACGTTCAGACACTGTGGTCAGAATAAATCCATAGGGGATGGCATGGGCCTTTGAACCATTGATTACCCTTTCCAGCAGCTTCACCATGAACACAGGCCAGTTGATTTGCTTACTTTCAATCAAGCACTGTATGAGCACAAGGTCCATATAATTTGCAGTGTGCCTTCTTTCCTGTCTGGGCAGGAGGCAGTTGTTGACAAACTCAAAGAGCACCTTGTGCTCTGGCTTCATCTCACTCTTTTGCACTGCCCTGGCCTCAGACACTTCTGCCTCTGATGTGGTATCACAAAAGTTTCTAGTAATCTGCAGCTCTATAGGTAATCCATCTAAACACTTTGCCTTGTGTAATCATCATATCCTTTACAGGGGATATTCAAGATCTCACCCAAATTCTCACCATCAAACTTTACCTTGACCCCCTTAATAGAACTTGTCACAACACCATTCTTCACTGACCCATTTGCCATAAACTCAACCAGTTCCTTCCTAGCTAGTTTCCCATTCAACTGAAGGATCATGTCCTTCCACCCTTGAGCTTCCAGAGATGTGAGAAGCATCAACATGCCTAGCTCATCCATGTCTTTCAACAGCCTACTCTTATGAATTTTTATTTTGCCGAAATTGCAAATCGATCCTGTTCACTCTCAGAATCATCTTCTTCTTCTTCATCACTTTCTTCTTATTCTAAAACCTTTTTCACTTGTTTCCTTTAGAAGCAGATCTTGTTCTCTTTGCCAGGGAGAAATCAACAGGTACAACTCCGGAAGACTAGTCCCCTTGAATTTTGCAATAGGAGCCATCTCAGTTTGTTTTGCTGGATGGACCTGTTCCATCACCTCTTCGTCCTCCTCAGCCACAGTTTCTGAACTCTCACCAACCTTCCCCTTTCCTTTTTCTAGTCATTTATTCTTACTTTCTTCCAGTGCCCTCTTTTACTCAGCTTTTCTTTCTCTCACTTTGCTCCTTGTTGTTCTAGCCCAAGGTGCAATCTTGGGAGGTGCAGTTTTGGATTTCGTTGATGGTTCTGCAACAGCAGGATTTTTAAGCGAAGATGACTTTTGTTTCTTGGGGTCATAGCTATTCCCCAACTTCTTCATCAAGTAAGCCAATGTCTCATCTACTGATGGACCAGTTTGTTTACTTAAATCTACCAACCTTTCAGTAGCTTCCCTAGATTCACTTCCCCATGTATGTGATACCCCATTACCCCCACTTCCACAGATAGATAACACCTTCTTACTCATTTTCTTCATTTGTTCTACAGACTCATACCCAGAAATGTTCTTAACATCCCCCACCAAAACATATCGATTCTCTACTTTTTCACCTACATCCACTGAAACAAAATAAGATTTTACCGCTGTTGGATTTTCTTGAGGCGGAGTATTTTTAAAAGTCCCAGGTTCATCTCCCTCGCTTGCAGAAATGTATTGATCAGACTCAGAGCTGGACTCACTGACCTCTGCTTGGGTTTCCTTCTTTTGATTGCTTTCAACTTCTCGTTTAAAGTTTTTTTTAAAGGTCCTGTCGCCACTGCTTTTTTAGCTATCATTTTTGTTTGATGAAACCTTGGTTTGGGGGATTCAACATGAAGGGTAGAGCATGAGGTGGTGTTGGGTGACACTGGTGGTGGTGTTCCTGGATTATCTTAAGGATTACTCATTTTGGGTGGTGAATTTGTGGAAGACTCTAAGAAATTTTGGGACATTTTTGAGGGTTTTGGGATGATGAGATGATTTGAGGTTTTAGAGGCCTTTTAAAGAGGGTAATTATTGAATTAGAAAAAGCACTTTTCAGGCATCAGTTGGAGTTTAATCAGTGTCGATTTCTGGTCTCGCTATTAATTAAAAATACTAAGGTTTAGGAAAAGAGTTCCATTATTCTTGAGAGTTCTAATTATAACAAACTGGTTCAATTGGCTTCCAACGGATATAATTTTGAGATGATTTAAATTTCTAGGACTCTTGCTCATGATTGAAAATTAAATTTTTGTAATTGTTCACAGTATAGAAACATACCTGGCTTTCCTCATGAGTACATATTGATGAACAAGGTTCTTCATATGACACTTCTCTTGATCATGCCTCAAATGTTAGAATAGAACATTTGTAAGATATTAATGAATTACATAACCACATGCCGCAGGAGTATACTTATTTAAAAGTATTTAGCTGAGTAGGAATTAGTCTAATATTCATAGATTTAAGAAGTACTAACCAAAAAAGAAATTTGTTTTTTTTTTCATTTTTTTTCATTGTGCATTCTGAACATGACCTCTCAGGTGATCTTAATCATCCCTAATTCCAACATGTTCCTCTCAATGTTTTCTCTACTTAGTGCCTTGGTGAAGATGTCAGCTATTTGTTTATCAGTGACACAAAAGTCTATGGAAATTAGCCCTTTTTCATAGTTGTCCCTTAAGAAGTGGTGTATAAAATCTATGTGCTTAGTCCTCTTGTGATGAACGTGATTCTTTGTCATACTGATTGCACTGGTGTTATCACAAAAATAGTTATGGATCCCACTTTAATTCCAAAATCTATCAATTGTTGCTTGATCCATAGTAGTTGAGCACAACACGAGACAACATCAACATATTCAGCTTCAGTAGTGGAGAGGGCCACAGAATTCTGCTTTTTGGTAGCCCAAGATACAAGACAGGATCCTAGAAAGTGTGCCATACCTGAAGTACTCTTCTTGTCTACTATGTATCTTGTATAGTCAGCAATAACATACCAATTAAGTCAAAATTACTACCTTTTGGATACCATAAGCCCATATCAGTTGTGCGTTTTAGATATCTCAATATTCTTTTGATTGCAGTCAAGTGTGACTCCTTTGGATTTGCTTGGAAACGAGCACAAAGTCCTACACTGAAAACAATTTTAGGTCTGCTAGCAATAAGATACAAAAGCAAACAATCATACCCCTGTACAACTTTTGAACAACTGATGAACCAGGTTCATCAACATCTAACTTTGTGGCAGTTGCAATAGGAGAACCTATTTCTTTGGATTCTTCCATTCTAAATTTCTTGGTAAGTTCTTTTGTGTACTTCTATTGATGAATCATGGTACCGTTTGGAATTTGTTTGATTTGCAACCCTAAGAAGAAATTGAGTTCTCCCATCATACTCATTTCAAACTCACTGCCCATTACAACAACAACAACAAAAACAACAACAACAACCCAGTAAAATCCCACTTAGCAGACCCTACCTTTGGGTAGACACTGCCCATTAGTTTTGCAAAATCATTGATCAACCTCTATGTAGTGGCCCCAAAAATTATGTCATCCACATAAATCTTAACAACTAGAAGATCTTTGCCTTTTTTCTTTAGAAACAAAGTACTATCAATTTTACCTCTTTTGTACCATGCTCCAGAAGGAATTTTGACAATCTTTCATACCAAGATCTTGGGGCTTGCTTGAGACCATAAAGAGCCTTGTCCAGTTTGTATTCATGATCAGGAGATTATTTGCTTTCAAATCCAGGAGGATGCTTCACAAACACTTCTTCTTTGAGATAGCCATTTAGGAAAGCACTTTTCACATCCATTTGATGAAGAGTGAATTGCATATGTGCTGCAAAGGCTATGAGAAATGTAATTGCTTCAAGTCTGGCAACTGGAGCAAAAGTCTCATCATAGTCAATGCCTTCCTCTTGACTATACCCTTGAACCACCAACCTTGTCTTATTTCTTGTTACTGTTCCATCTTCATCTAGCTTGTTTCGGAAGGCCCATTTTGTCCGAATGACTGACCTGTCCTTAGGTCTTGGAATGAAGTGCCAGAATTTGCTTCTTTCAAACTGATTGATCTATTCTTGCATAACATTTATCCAGTCTACATCTTGTAGAGCCTCACTCACATTCTTAGGTTCAATCAGGGACAAATATTGCATCAAATGCACACAGATTCTTCAGTTGTGATCTACTCTTGACTCGAGATATGGGATCATTGATTATGTTCTCAATGGTGTTAGTACGCAAGTACCTGTGAGATTTTTCCACTAGCTGGTTTCTGCTAGCTTCTCCTTCATTGTTATGTTGTAGAGGCACAAGTTCAGGTACAGGTTCCTTTAGAGAATTTTGTGCATTTTCTCTCAGATTTGTTCCCCCTATAAGGTTGCCCAGGGTAAAAGGACCTCTTCCATTACCTGTTTCTTCCTTGGATGTCTCCTTAACTTGTGTTGTAGCTTCAGTCAGTTGTCTCACCAGTCCAATGGCTTCATCTTCATGTTCTTGTCTTTCAAATAGAGTGTTAGTTTCATCAAAAAAAATATGTACACTTTCTTCTACACATAGAGTTCTTTTGTTAAATAATTTATAAGCTTTGCTATGTGAAGAATATCCCAAGAATACTCCCTCATCACTTCTGGGATTAAACTTACCAAGGGAATATTTGCCATTATTGTGCACATAGCACTTTCAACCAAAGCCCTTAGGTGGGATATATTTGGTTTTCTCCCTTTAAATAACTCATAGGGAGTTTTCTCTACCAGTGATTTCGTCATACACCTGTTTATTATGTAGCATGCTGTATTTATTGCCTCTACCCAAAATCTATGAGGTAGTTTACTGGAAAGTAACATACTCCTTGCCATATCCTCAAGGATCCTGTTCTTCCTTTCAACTACCCCATTTTGCTGAGGAGTTAAAGGGGCAGAGAAATTATGATCTATTCTATTTTCATCACAAAATTCAGCAAACTTTGCATTTTCAAATTCAATTCCATGGTCAGACCTAATGGATGCAAGTTGATTTCCTAGTAGTTTCTTGATTTTTCTAACAAAAGCTATGAACATTTCAAATGCTTCATCTTTAGAAGTTAGAAATAGCACCCAAGTAAATCTAGAGAAATCATCAACCAGCACCATGACATATCTTTTACCACCTTTTCTCATGGCTCTCACTGGACCACAGAGATCCATATGAACTAGTTCCAATGACTTGGACGGGCTTACCATTTTCTTATATTTGAAAGATGACCTTACCTGCATCACCCTTGCGCATGCCTCATAAACTTTGTCTTCCTTGAACTTATATTAGGTAGCCCTACCACCATGTCCTTGGAGACTAATTTGTTTAATTGATTTAGACTAGCATGACCAAGTCTTTTTACCAAAGGAGGGGATCATTTATTAACACACTCAGACAAGTGAGTTCATTTTCAGAAAGAGTTGACAAATCTACAACGTAAATATTGTTAACTCTTCTTCCCGGCAAAACATTCTTCTCTGTAGTAAGGTTAATCACAAAACATTTTAAGGATGTGAAAACCACTAGATTACCTCTGTCACGCAGTTGTGACACACTTATCAGGCTACATTTCAAGTAATCTATCGAGTAGACATTCTTGATGGAATGAGAGTCTATCTTTCCTACCTTTCCAACCCCAATGATCTCACCTTTCTTTCCATTTCCAAAGGAGACATTGCTTCCTCATAGGTTCTCAACTGAAAGAAACTGGTCCTTGTTACCAGTCATATGTTTTGAGCAGCCACTATCCATGTACCAAATTTGGCTGCTTCCTTTCACTTGGACCTGCAAAATGAAATCAGGGGTTAGTCTAAGGAACCTAAACTAGTTTGGGTCCCTTTCTATGGGCAAAAGGATGAATTAGATTTTTCTTTGCCCATCCATGCAGTTTGTGTTTTTCTTGAACAAAACGTTTGTTCCTTTGACTGGACTTTTCTTTTGCATTACATTCATTTTTTTAATGGCCAGTCTTACCACAATGTGTACAGATTTTGTTCTCAGGAAGAGTGAGATACTTGTTTTTGGGATCCCATTTAGGAGCTTGAGTCCCAAACCCAAGTCCTCTCTTGTTGCTGTTGTGTTGTTCTTGCAACCAAGAGATTGCATCAGAAGCCTTGTTCCATTTGCATGTTCTGTCTAGTTCATGCTTCACCTTTCCTAATTCCTCTTTAACAACCTTGATTGATTCATATTTCTCATATAGCCCATCCTTCATTTTTCCTATATTTTCTTCTAGTATGAGAAATGATTGATCATCCTTTTTGTTTCCTGTCTCTAGTTTTAGTTTCAAATTTTCAGACTTGAGTTCTAGGACATTATTTTCCAGCATTTAAATGATTGCTCTCTTTAGCCCAAGATTCTAGTCTTTTGCATTTTTCTTCTAGTATTGCACAATCCCTAGATAGAACATCTTTCTCATTGTTTATTCTTTCAGACTCATCTATGAAGTCCATCAAGAATTCAACCAATTTTTCTTTAGACAGGAATTTAATCTTTTCTTTAAGATGTAGAACACTTACCTCCTATTCATCTTCTGATTCTATGATGGCCATAAGAGCTTGCTCATCTTCAGCTTCATTTTTTGAGTCTTCATCTGACGTATCTCCCCATGCAGCAACCATGGCTTTGGTAGCACCTTTATTTCTCGTTGGTTGAACCTATTCCTTATTCCTGTTTCTCCTTTCTTCCCTTTATTTCTTCCACTCAATCTCCCATTGAGGGCAATTCTTGATCATGTGATCTATCTTTCCACATTTGAAGCAACCATCATTTGTCTGCTTCTCAGGAGCCCTAGGTTTGTTGAATGTTGGTCCTCTTGAAGAGCCCTTGCCTCACATAAGGTATTTTTTGAAGTCTCTAGTTATCATTGCCATTTCATCATTTTCAAGATCTGATCCTTCTGAGATCCTGAGAGCCATACTTCTCTCTTTCTTTGGAGCATCTATCTTCATAGTTTGCCTTCTCAATTCATAAGCAGTCAAGTTTCCAATCAGTTCATCCAATTTCAGAGTAGAAGTATTTTTGGATTCCTAAATGGTAGTGATTTTGCTTTCCCAGTTGATTGGCAAAACTCTAGTTAAAATCTTATCTACCTTGTCTTCTTCCAAAATAACTCTTCCAAGAGACTCAAGTTCATTTGTCAGTGTAGCGAACCTAGTATACATCTCTTGGATAGTTTCACCACCCTTCATAATAAAATTCTCGTATTGAGAATATAGTAGAGTTCCTCTAGATCTCTTCACTTGATGCGTTCCTTCATGAGCCACTTGTAATGTGTCCCAAATTTCCTTGGCAGTTGTACATTCGTAAATTCGTATTCGTCAGGGCCAAGTCCACAAACTAGCCATTTCTTGGCTTTAGCATTTTTCTTCCACTTCCTTAGATCATCAGCAGTACAATCTGCTCTAGTTTTTGGAACATCCATTCCTTCAGCATTCTTCTTGGTTGTAGTAAGAGGGCCATCACTGATGATGTCCCAGAGTTCATAATCTTCTCCCATGATATGGTCTCTAATTCTATTTTTCCACCAAGAATAGCAGAGCCCATTTAAGAGTGGAGGTCTTGCAGTAGACTGTCCTTCCCAGTTCCCAGGTGGTGCACGCCTGTTGATTTTTTTTCTTAAGGTATTAACCTCTTCAAGGATAACCTTCTATGATACCAATTAACGTGAATAAACGTCAATACCACACAAGAGGGGGGGGGTGATTTGTGTGGTACCTAATTTTCGTGTTAGAAGAACCAGGTTCTTCTAAGAGTTTTAACTATTGCTGTTTGCGGAAATGTAAAAACTGAAAGTAAAGTGCACACTTATTTTTACGTGGAAAACACCTGGGTCAAAAGGTGAAAAAACCATGACCTACTACTCAGTAGGATTTTTCCAAACTCCACTAGAATCAATGACCCAAAAACAACATTTACAAAATTCTTGTAAACCTAAGGATTAAACTCTAATCCCAGCGTAGCAAACAGCCTCAGCTGCTGCGACACTATCAAGTTAACTCTAACTTTATGACTCAACGTACCTATGACAATTGCTTCTAACTAATATGAAAGGTATAATATAAAACCTACTACAATTGAACTAGAAATAAAATAATCAGATGGAACTGGTTCTTCTCTAGGTTCTTGTAGTTGTAGGCATCCACACTTGTAACTCGCATATATTGCTTGCAAATGAGACTCGCTCTTTTTGCTCTTAAATATGCTTTTACTTCTGCTTTTGTGTGCTACCTGAAAAGAGAACTAACTCAATCATATATTGAGTTAGCAGTTAGAGTTTGATTAAGACTCCACTCCTTATCAGTTCACAATTCGAGTCCTTGGCCAATGCAAACTCCAACCCTTATCCTAACTTAAGATTAAGTTCTCTTCACATAATTGGACTGCCCTCCTTATCCCAATGCAATCTTTTCGATTATGATCAGAAGATATTGATGCGTGATCTTTGGTGCATTATGTTCCTCGCGTGCAAAGCATGTGCCCTTGTTGATTCAGACTATGTAGTACAAGATGGACCAGGTCGTTCTCTCAGTTCATTTGTCAATCTTCAAAACTCAACTAAAACTTGGGCCAACACAACCATATCAGAATAAGTACAATTAAGGATCCACAGTCATGCTTGACACTAGTGTATAGATACTCGTCACCATGCTTATACACCGTACTCAACATTTAGCAATTAGAAAGTAATACTCTAATCCTATTCACTCGAGCCAAAGTTAGATCAGACACTTACCTCAAAAGCTCCAAACTCAACTCAAGCCTCTAGTTTAGCCTTACCCCTCGAATTTACCACAAAACCGCTCGAATCTAGTCACGAATTACTCGAATGTATCAACAAATGCTAATTGAATCAATTTGAATGCATAAAAATGAATTTCCCAAAGTTTTGCCGTAAAATTCCCAAAATACCCATGGGCCCACGTGGTCAAAACCCGAGGTTCCAAAAAAATCTGGTTACCCATTCCCCCACAAGTTCATATCTAGGATTTATTTTAAAATAGGACCTAAAATTGAGGTCCAAATCCCCAATTTAATGATAACCTAGGTTCTACCCAAAATACCCATTTTCTCCCATGAAAATCCTTGATCTTAAGATGAAAACATGATAAATGGTGTTAAAGATTGAAGAAATTAAGTAAAAGTTGACTAACAAATAGTTTGGAGAAGAGGGAATTTGTGAAAAATCGCCAATGGGTCTTTAGGTTTTGAAAATATGAAAATGAAGCTTTAAAATCGTCTTAGTATGAAATATGCAGGTGCATGTATGGAAAATGTGAAGATAGGTTCGTTAGGTTTGGGAAATGCGAGGTTACATTTCGCATTTGTGAACTCTGAAGGGGATTCGCGGGCATCGCATTTGCGATCGAAAAGTTTGCATTTGAGACGAGCTTGGCTCGCATTTACGGACAGGCCTTCGCAATTGCGAAGGTTGGGCTGAAGGTAGGGCATCACATTTGCGATGTTTTCTTCGCGTTTGCGAAGTGGGCTGCCCAGGTGGGGTTCTCGCAATTGCAAGGCTGACTTCGCATATGTGAAGCCTACAGGTCACTCGTACCACAAATTTCCAAACATTCTAAAATGAACTCGTGGCCGATCTAAAACTCTCCCAAGCCCTCGGGGATCCAGACCAAACATGTATACAATCTGAAAAATATCATACGGACTTACTTGTGTGATCAAATCGTCTCACGATACATGATTTTTTCTTTCAACTTTCATAAATTTCAAGTTTCCCATTTTAAGTAAGAAACACATCGAATGACATCCATTTTCAACCAAATTTTAAAGATAGTGCTTAAAACACATTTAAGACTTGTACCGAGCGTCATGACCAAAATATGAGCCCGATACCATAGATTTCTGATTAATTTTATTTTCCATTTTTCTTAATTAATTACAGAAAATAATTTGCATAGAAAAATTTATTTCTTGGGCTTGGGTCCTCGGAATTCAATTCCGGACACACACGCAAGTCCCGTATTTTCATACGGACCCTTCGGGACAGTCAAATTACGGGTCCGAGTCCGATTCCCAATGTTGATTGAAGTCAACTCTAATCATATTAATATCATAATTCATCAAACTTTACATAAAATCCATATATTTCAGCATAAAAGCATTTCGTCTTCGCACCCGGACTGTCACGCAAATTGAGGCAACTAAAAGCGAGTTTTTCAAAGCCTCGAAAGCAAGGAAAACAGGAGAAATCTGGTGATGATCCTTTGGGTCGACACAACAATGCACTAAGTATGAGTGCATTAGCTAATATTATATCGAATATAATTTCCGCTTGCGAATCATCCATGCGATGCGGTCAACATAAAATAAACAAATACCCTGCTCGCGAAACATCCATACGACGCAAGCACACACCGGAATACATGTTCAAACAATCAATTAAAAATTATCGGGGAATATTTTATCAATTGAAACCAAATCCTCTTTTAACAATTTAAGAAAATGAAGTTTAATCCCTTTTGAAATGTCAATAAGATTGCAAATATCCCAAGTATAGCATGAGTTTGGGTCCTAGACTACTCGGACAATAGTATAATAGTAGCTACGCACGGACTCTCGTCACCTCCTACATACGTAACCCCACAAATAGAATCACATAACAATTTTACCTCACCTATGGGGTAAATTCCCTCTCACAACATAAGAAAGGAGACTCACCTCGCTCTGAAGACTCATAACCGACACTCTACATTCTTCTGAAGGCTCGAACCAACGAACAATGCTCCAAAACTATCCAATGGTCATAAAAATCCATCAATATAAGCTGAATTAAACTTTACAACACAATTTGTAACAATTCCTAACCCGAACTAAAAGTTAACAAAAATGCCCTTGGGCTCATGTGCCTGAAATACAAAAATTTTCGAAGATAATCTTTGCCCATGACCTTAGGAACTCAAATAGATAATTTCCTCTAAATTCCATTCCCAAAATCTTGGCTAAATTCCAAAATTTAAATTTCTAGGTCTTTCTACCAAATCCCCAAATATTTCTACAAATTTCATGCTTAAATCCATAAATAACTGATGTTTTTAACTCACAATAGGTAGGGATGACTTACCTTATCGTTGATGATGAAAGCCCTCTCTTGAAGCTCCCCAACAATCGCCCAAGCCAAGAAAAATATGAGAGAAATGGCCAAAATCTGTTTTTTAAAACAACTATCTTCCTCCATCCTTTTTCGTATATGGGACCCTTGGTCTGCTTCTTCGATTCCGCTTCTGCACAATATGCGCCGCTTTTGCGGCTTCAAAGTTCCAGCCCAAACTCACTTATGCGACCAGACTACTGCAGATGCGGTTCCGCTTCTTAGGAACCTTGACCGCGGATGTGGTTCCGCTTATGAGGAACCTTGACCGCATATGCGGTCCTCCCCATTTCCTCTCTTTCGCTTCCGCGTCTCCCTATCCATTTCTGCGGGGTTGCTTTTGCAGTCCCATTTTCGCAGAAGTGGAAATACCAGCAACCAACAAACTCAGCCTTCATAAAAATCACTTTTTCGATCCGTTAACCACCCGGAATCTACCCGAGGCCCCCAAGACCTCAACCAAACCTACCAACCAATTCCAAAACATATTTCGGACTTGCTCGAGGTGTCAAATCATAACAAACAATGCTAAAACCATGAATTACAATGCAATACAAGCTTTACGAACTTTGAACTTCCCAACTTCGGCTTTTAATGATTAAACCTATAAAAACATGTCCGATTGACCAAAATTTTTGTACACAGTTCATATTTGATATTGTGAACCTACCCCAATTTCTGGAATCGGATTCCGACCCCGATATCAGAATGTCCACTTCCGGTCAAACTTCTCAAAATACTTTAAATTTCTATCTTTAGCCAAATGGCTTCAAAATGACCTACGGACCTCAAAATACACTTCGATCACGCTCCCAACTCCAGAATCATCATACAGAGCTACTACCAGTCCCAGAATCCCAAACGGACATTGATAACGCTGAAATGCACTTCAAGCCAATCTTTAGAAATTTCTTCCAAATTCTAACTTCCACAATAGGCACCAAAATGCTCTTGGGTTTTTCCAAAACTCGAACCGGGCATAAGCCCGAGCCTAAAATCATCACATGAACCTGCTAGAACCTTCAAATCCCGATTCTAAGGTCGTTTACTCAAAAATCAAATGAATTCATTATTTCAACTTTATGCTTCCGCAATGAGAATTCTCTTCCCAAATCTATCCGAATTTCCCGAAATTCAATTCCGTCTATGCGTACAAGTCTTAAAACTTGAAATAATGTTGCTCATGGCCTGAAACTGCTGAACGACCTGCTAGGGCTCAAAACGACCGGTCGGGTCGTTAAATTCTCTCCCACTTAAACATACGTTCGTCCTCGAACGTTCTAAGAAATATACTGAACAAGTCTAAAATCACTGTTTAGCACATCATGCACCTTTCCGTGCTACCACAACTTAGTTGAGCACATTAGGTCGATAAATTTTGAAGGTATTCCCTTTTATTCAAGAAAATAAGCCTTAGAGCCCAATTCCAACATCCGAAATTCCATGCCAAGCCTGCTTCCGACATAGGATCACCACATCATTCAATACACGTTGTACTCAATCATGACTGCATAACTTTGCTGTATTCTTACTTTTCAACACTTAATCCACAGGACCACGTTAATATTTTTTGATCAATTTAGCCAAAAATCATTGAATCGAATGCTCCCATTGCACCTCATGACATACATAGGTCTTGATCTAGCTTTTACAACACCGACACGATAAAAGATATGCGCCGAAATTCGTATCGAACTGCTGAATCAATGAGTCATTGGGTCTATACTTATGACAAGAAACATTGCCACATTCTGAACCAAATAATGATCTTTGATCCTTAATATACTCCATATAATCATATTGCACTGATCCTAAATCTCATAATATTGTCTCACCCAGTACGAACTGCTCAGGAAATAAGCCACATCGTACACAATCAAGAGTCCCATTTGATGCCACAATGTGCCAATAGGTTACCGATTATGATATGATGGAAAAGGAAAGTGATCTTTTAAAAGGAGAACTAATTACCCCGCTCTCAAATCATACATGTGATGCGGCAACGTGCTAAATGAACACCCCGCTCCCGAATCATACATGCGACGCGAGCTCACAACAAGAACGAGATTTACTCGAAAAATGCGAAATAGGACACATAAAGGAAAATAGGAGAACTATGTTGAACATAACACTGTTGCAGTGCGCAACCCGATCCTGCTGACATACCCATGGCGGCGTGCCACCCGATCCACAAATAGAACTCACATAAGGAGATACCCATCGAGCTAAATCGCTCATTACATCAGAATATGGAATAGCGGTCAGAAACACACTGGGTGTATAATACCATTCTCTAGGAGACATATAATGCTATAATTCATAACTCGGGCACAACTATGGTACGATACAAGATATGAATCTCAAGAGCCATTCTTCTCGTATAACATCATCGCGACGCGGAACCTTAACACATAAGAATTTACCAAGCCATCTCACAACTCATACGGTGCAATACATCATTACCCGGAAGAGGTGATGAAAAAATATCACCCTGATTGTTCCTCCATAAGGAACGGTGGGCGAAACCTACACAACTGGCCTAATATAAAGCCCTGTTCACATATAAATCAATCTACTGATCTCAAGCCGATTTCTGATTGCACCAACTTAGCTTATAACCTTTCAAAAGTTCATAGTAACTCTCTTTTCCGCATAAAAAATAAGAACAACCATCATGATCGGAGCAACCTCCGCAGTGCATAACCGAATAACCAAAGTGCCCTCTAGGCGTAAATTATTAAATTCAGTGACATTACCACAATCCTCATACATGGTTTAAATCTTTAATCAATCTAGTGACTCTATGTCACACTTATGCAATCTTCCTGCGGGACACACTCCCACAATATCCCGAAATAAATAACGGGTCTGCAATCCTGAACGACTAGCTGAGTAACACAGAAAAGTTATCAAGAAACCTTACTAGGATGCTAGTCCTTTTTCACAAAACATCGATCTCAGGTGACCTGAAGACAATACCAATTTAATTTAATCACTAATCCCTTTCCTTGATCATCCGAGACCGTGACATCCTTGTCGACAGCGAACTGCAACCTCGATCCTCACTTCGTATTTCCATGTTACTCATTGCACCCAACGTGCCAACATACGATAGAACATGCTTTTCATCGTAAATCCAAAATCATTAATATTTTAACACTTAAACGCATAAGAACTTTTCACTTAACTCCTTTCAGAAGAATTCTAGAACCACACATGTAACTTCCCATAGCCATAGGATATACAAATATCTAAATAGTGGTCCAACCCACCATAGCCCTTTCGTAATACGCTTCCACTTAACAAGCCATAACAGAAGAATACTTCTAAATAACATCCATAATGGCGGCCAACAAGCCCCACACGTACCACCAAAAATCATACACATAACTTGATCACGCGGAATGAACTGATCGCTAGCCCTAATATGCCAATTCAACAATGACTAATCACTCTACCTTCTTCCAATTCATCCTTTCTTGCATTGGATATAATACTAACTCCGCTCAACACATAACATACTCCATCTACACTAACCCTGAGTGTCCTTGAATCACGAGACCAGGCTGTCTCAATTCCCACGAACTATTTCATATCACTCAAATGCTACACCACAAGTCAAAATAACATAGAATATTTTGGGAACCTTCTCATAAGCTGCTACAAAGATTGATTCTTAATTGTACTTATAGGCTCAAAATCATTGGGCACCACAATTTAACTTCTAAACTCACTAGGACCATTACTGAGAACCACCCGCTCTAACTTGATCCCGAATATAATTCACTCCATAAATCTTATATCACACGAAAACTCTCTCGGCGAAGCACCCGGTGAAATCACTTCCTCTTAAACTTGTATCTATACAAAGCATAAATCCTGAACTTTTTTCCAACTCCGAACATGAGCTAATAAGGCCAACCATATCATGCCTCCAATAATTCATTCGCTCAAATTACCACTTATGATCCATTCCCATAGATGAAACAACCCATCAATACGCAGATACACGGAAACCTCACAAGTAGGTAACCCTGCAGCCTAATCGTAAGCGGTGGGGCTCTCCCACATAGCTTGAAGCCATAATTTCACAATTCATGAGTTCGCCCTGATCTCTTAACCTTTTCTTGATAACCTCGCACCATCAATTATCAAAATTTCTTGAATATCTTCTTGTAAAAACCCCCCTTTTGAACTCGGAATCATCAACCACATTTGCACAACCGATCTCTTCATTGCACCATGGACAGAATTCCTTGCAGAAGCCTCGCCAACCATGCAACTGCTAACCTGCTCACAGGAAATAACCTACCTAGGGGAATCACCTCCCGACATCTTGCCACACCGCTGCACGGGGTACATTCACTATAACACCAATAGCCTATCTTGAGTTTGAGCTCACCTTCCAGCTGCACAAGTCCATTCTCCCCTCGCGAACATCAATGTAATGTGTGGCAACATCCTTCAATTTAGGGTTATGCTGCACCCTCCTCCATTTCAAGTAGATCCTTTCCGCCATATCAATCTTCTGCCGCAATATAGCCCATAATTCAAATCATACCCACAGACTTCAATCACCAATCACTAAAATCCCCAATTCCAATCTCTCCTTAAGGCGCGTAGTCATCCTACTACCAAGACCATAGGCAACATCCGCCACTCTCCCACTTTGGAGAAACTCATCTCTTGAATCGACCACTCGACCTTGCTCCTCATACTTGGCCTTCTAGAAGTTTTAATCACAGCCTGACACTTCCCACGTGTCCTTCCCCATACTTTGCTGCTCAATTGTTTTCTTAAAGAAAATCTTTCTTCATGGCACTTGAAACCACCATTGTTTCTAACTTTAATCCCTTCCAAAGGTAATTTTTTTCGAGCCGTCAACATTAGAAATTCGATTCGATCCTAAACCACTGCACCATGCGATAAGTGACAGTTGAATGTCCAATATTATTTCACAACATCTTTCCATAAAGGCAAATTATAGCAGATTTTAGCGCCAACAAACTTAGTACGTTCAATCAGGACCACAACACCCTCTCATAAAATAAAACTCCACTATGCATGAAAATACCAAGTGTAATTATTCCACAAGAACACATCTGACCATTCTTAGTCTGACTGCCTTTCCCTCGCCGGCAATAAAATACCAAATTGCTTTGTTACATACTGATTAAACCTCCCTTCAAGTCATTCACTGCCCTAACACGTGGGCAAACATCCTACTATTATAACGATACTACGGAATAATCGCTCATAGGCATCATGGCAACCTGTGCCTAGCCTCAAGGCTCTTAAAAGTTCAGTTACTAAACTGAAACAATACAATATCCCTCCATAAGGCGACTATCATAGTCCATTCAACTATACCAAAAAAATCATTCCGCACCACATTTGTAGTGCCATTTCAATCCTTCAAATTCTTGATTTCTAACAAGTGCTCGCGTTAAGTAAGAATGAGTGAGAAGGAATAAAATGTATAAGCCTCAAAGGAACCGAACCGCACGATAAGGAAATCAAGAAAGGAAGTACTCCTAACAGCCTTGTAGCTTCCCAAGGATAAGTAGAGACGTCCCCATACTGATCCGCCAGACTCTATTAGACTTTCTCATGACTTGTGATACTGGCGGGAACCTAGTGCTCTGATACCATGTTATGACGACCTAAAATCAGTTAAGGGTCGTGGTTGCGCCGGAAACTACTGTCAGGCAAGCCAACTAATTTACATAATCAAAATCTCATTTTTAACACTATTGAAATCTAGGATTTTTCTTCCTTATTTAGAAATTTAAAAGAATAAAGTCTCAAATCAAATTTAAATATTAAACAGTTAATACAATACTTCAAACCATCCAAGAACTCGGTGTCACAAGTGCTTCAGATTATACTGATAAGAAAATAAAATACAACATCCTTCGAAAATACAGTGGACAAGAAGTAAATTAAGTACACTGGAAAGGACTGCTCTAGTTGCGACCGTCTCGAATGAGGCAGCTTGCCTTGTCGCAGAATCATCCGCACCGCTACGCCCAGTAGGCCACTAGAGTTACAAATACCTGTGCAACAAAATGCATATCAAGTGTAGTATGAGTACCAAAATAACGTGTATCCAATGTGTTTCCCCTTAATCCCGAAAGCGTAGAGGCAAAATGGTCAACTTTGACACTTAATAATGGTGCAGTAATAATATACAAAAACGTGAGTAATTCATGGATTTATATAGCATGCTCTAGTTCACAAGTTGTAAAACAGGAAACACTTTTAATAATTAGTAAAGGATATTCAAGATTTCTTTTCTTTTATCTTTAGCAATTTATGTCAGGCCAAAAAGGCATTATCAACATCAAGTACTCAAGTAAGCAATATAAACATGCGCATATCATGCCGAGGCAATAGCCCCATCCAAAAGAAATATAATTTGTGCATAGCCGAGGTTCGAACGACCGGAACCAATAGATGCTTCTACTTTACCCGCTCACGAATCATCAATGCGACACGATTAACATAAAGTAAAAAAATGCCCTGCTCGCGAATCATCTATGCGACGCAAGCACACATTGGAATACCTGTTCAAACAATCAATTAAGAATTATCAGGGAACATTTATCAATTGAAACCAAATCCTCTTTTAACCATTTAAGAAAATGAAGTTTAATCCCTTTTGAAACTCATTTATCAGTTCAATTGGATTTTAACATTTGAAACGTCAATAAGATTCAAAATATCCGAAGTATAGCATGCTTTTGGGTCTTAGACTACCCGAAAATTAGCATAATAGTAGCTACACACGGACTCTTTTCACCTCGTGTGTACATAGACCCCACAAATAGGAGCACATAAAAAATTTACCTCATATATGGGGTAAATTCCCCCTCACAAGATTAGAAAGAAGACTCACCTCACTCCGAATACTTATAACCGGCACTCTACATTCTTCCGAAGGCTCAAACCAATGCACAATGCTCCAAAACTTGTGAATGGTCGTACAAATCCATCAATATAATCTCAATTAAACTTTACAATCCAATTTGTAACAATTTCTAACCCCGAACAAAAAGTTGAAAAAATGCCCTTGGGCCCACATGCTCGGAATCCGAAATATTTCGAAGTTAAACTTTGCCCATGACCTTAGGAAATCAAATATATAATTTCCTCAAAATTCCATACCCAAAATCGTGGCTAAATTCAAAAAATTAAATTTCTAGATCTTTCTACCAAAATCCCAAATATTTCTAAAAATTTCATGCTTAAATCCATACATAATTGATGTTTTTAACTCACAATAGTTGGGGATGACTTACCTTATCGTTGATGATGAAATCCCTCTCTTGAAGCTCCCCAAAAATTGCCCAAGCCAAGAAAAGTATGAGAGAAATGGCCAAAATCCGATTTTTAAGACAACTCTCTGCCTCCAGCCTTTTTCGCACATGTGACCCTTGGTCCGCTTCTGCGGAATATGCGTCACTTCTATGGCTCCAAAACTCCAGCCCAAATTCGCTTCTGCAACCAGGCTACCGCAGATGCGGTTCCACTTCTGCGGAACATTGACCGCGTATGCGGTCCTCCCCGTTTCCTCTATTCCACTTCCGCATCTCCTTCTCTGCTTTTGTGGGGCCACATCTGCGGTCCCATTTCCGCGGAAGCGGAAATACCAGCAACCAGCAAACTCAGCCTTCTTAAAAATCAATTTATCAATCCGTTAACCACCCGGAATCCATCCTAGGCCCCCAGGACCTCAACCAAACCTACTAGCCAAGTCAAAAACACATTACGGACTTGCTCGAGGCCTTAAATCATAACAAACAATGCTAAAACCATGAACTACACCCCAATTTAAGCTTTATGAACTTTAAATTTCCCAATTTCGACTTGTGATGTTTAAACCTATCAAAACATGTCCGATTGACCTCAAATTTTGCACAAAAGTCATATTTGACATTGCAGACCTACTACTACTTTCAGAATAAGATTCCGACTCCGATATCAAAAGGTCAACACCCGGTCGAACTTCTCAAAAACCTTCAAATTTCTATCTTTAACCAAATGGCTTTAAAATAACCTACTGACCTCCGAATTCACTTTCGATCGCGCTCCCAACTCCAGAATCACCATACAGAGCTACTCCCTGTCTCAGAATCCCAAACGGGCATCAATAATGCTACAATGCACTTTAAGACAAACTTAAGAAATTTCTTCCAAATTACTAACTTCCACAATTGGCGCCAAAATGCTCCCGGGTTTTCCAAAACCCAAACCGGACATACGCCTGAGTCCAAAATCATTATGCGAACCTGCTGGAACCTTCAGATCGATTCAGAGGTAGTTTACTGAAAAATCAAATCTTAGTTCATTCTTTCAACTATAAGCTTCCGAAATGAAAATTCGCTTCCCAAATTAACTCTGAACTTCCCGAAATTCAATTCCGACTACGTGTACAAGTCTTAACACCTGAAATGAAGCTTCTCTTGGCCTCAAATTACTAAACTACGCTATAGGGCTCAAAACGACCAGTCGGGTCGTTACATTCTCTCCCACTTAAACATACGTTCGTCCTCAAATGTGGCGAGAACTATATTGAAGTATTCTAAAATCACAATTTAGCACCTCATGCACCTTCCTGTGCTACCACAACTTAGTTAAGCACATTAGCTCGGTAAATTCTGAAGATATTCCCTTTTATTCAAGCAAATAAGCGTTAGAGCCCGAATCTATAATCCGGAATTCTATGTCAGGCCTGCTTCCAACATATGATTACCACATCAATCACTACATGCTATACCCAAACATGAGTTCATAACTTTGCTGGATTCTTACTTTGCAACACTTAATCAACAAGACCATGTTAATTTTTCTAATCAACTTAGCCAAAATTCAACGAATTGGATGCTCCTATTGCACCTTATGACCTACATAGGTCTTTCTCTAGCTATTACAACGCCAACACGACGGAAGAGATGTGCCAATATTCATATCCAACCGCTGAATCAACGAATCATTAGATCTATACTTCTGACAAGAAACATTACCACATTCTGAACAAAATAATGATCTTTTCTCCTTAATATACTTCATATAATCATATTGCAATGATCCTAAATCTCATAATCTTGTCTCACCCAGTACGAACAGCTCAGGCAGTAAGCCACCTCGATCATAATCAAGAGTCCCATATGATTCCACAATTTCCTAATAGGCTACCGACTAGGATATGATTAAAAAGGAAAATGAACTGTAAAAATAAGATCTAATTACCCCGCTCGCGAATCATACATGTGATGCGGGCAACATTCTAGATGACACCCTGCTCGCAAATCATATATGCGATGCGGGCTCACAAATAGAACGAGCTTTCCTCGGAAAATGTGAAATAGAACACATAAAGGCAAATATGGGAACTGTACTGAACATCACACTGTTGCGGCGTGCAACCCGATCTGATTAACATACCCATGGAGGCGTGCCACCCGATCCACACATGGAACTCACATAAGGAGATGCCCATTGAGCGAAATCGCTCATTATATCAAAATACCAAATATCGGTCCTAAACAAACTAGGTGTATAATACCATTCTTTGGGGAGACATAAATCGCTATAACACATAACTCGGGCAAAACTGAGGTGTGACACAAGATCTGAATCTTAAGAGCCATCCTGCTCGTATAACATCATCGCCACGCGGAACCTAAACACATAAGAATTTACCAAGCTGTCTCATAACTCATACGATGCAATACATAATTACCCGGAATAACTGATGACAAAATAACTCCCTGACTGTTCCTCCAAATGGAACGTTCGCCGAAACGTACACAACTGGCATGATATAAAGCCTTGTTCACATATAAATCAATCCACCGATCTCAAGCCGATTTCTGATTGCACCAACATGGCTAATAACCTTTCAAAGGTCCATAGTAACTTCCTTTTCCTCATAACACATAAGAACAACCATCATGACTGGAGCAACCTCCTCCGTTCATAACACAATTATTCATAGTGCGCTCCATGCATAAATTGTCAAATTTAGTGACATTACCCCAATTCTCATACTTGGTTTAAATCTTTCATCAATCGAGTGACTACATGTCACACTTATGCAATCTTACCGTGGGACACGCTCCCACAATCTCCCGAAATAAAAAATGGGTCCGCAAGCCTGAACCACCGCCATACTAACACCGAAAAGTGATCAAGAATATTACTAGGATGCAAGTCACATTTCACAAAATATCGATCTCAGGTGACGCTGAAGACATTAAAAATTTACTTTACTCATTCAACCCTTTCTATTCTCATTTTGAGCCAGTGATATCCTTGTCGACACCGTACTACAACTTTTATCCTCACTTCGTATTTCCATGCTACTCACTACACCCAACGTGCCAACACACGATAGAACACGATTTTCATTGTAACTCCAAAATCATTAATATTTTAGTACTTCATCACATAAGAACTTTCCACTGAACTCACTTCAGGAGAATCATAGCAACACACAAGTAACTTTCCATAACCATAGGATATATAAATCTTTAATTACCGGTCCAAGCCACCATAGCCCTTCCGTAACCCGCTTCTGCTTAACAAGCCATAACAGAAGAATGCTTCTAAATAACATCCATTACGGCGACCGACAAACCCCACACGTACCACCACAAATCATACACATAACTTGATCACACGGAATGAACTGATCGCTGGCCCCAATATGCCAATTCAACTATGACTAATCACTCTACCTTCTTCCAATTCATCCTTTCTTGCCTTGGATATAATACTAACTCTGTTCAACAAATAACATACTCTATCTACACTCACCCCGAGTGACCATGAATTACGAGACCAGGCTGTCTCAATTCCCATAAACTATTTCATATCACTCAAATGCTATACCACAAGTCAAAATATCATTCAACATTCTGGGAACCTTCTCATAAGCTGCTACAAAGCTTGATTCTTAACAGTACTTATAGGCTCGAAATCATTGGGCACCAGACTTTAACTTCTAAAGTCACTAGGTCCATTATTGAGAGCTACCTGCTCTGACTCGGTACCGAATATCATTCACTCAAAAAATCATTTAACACACGAATACTGTCAGGCCAGCCAACTCAAAACTAAAATTTAGTCTCTTAACACTTTTTAAATAAAGGAGTTTTCTTCATTTTTTAGAAATTTTTAACGAATATGTTTTCAAATCAAATTTAAAAGTTAAGCAATTTGTACAATACTACAAATCATCCCATAATCCAGTGTCACAAGTGCATGAGCATCTATTGATAAGAGAAATAAACTACACCACTCATTGGGAACACAGTGGATGGAAAGTAAATACAATACAAAGGAAGGGACTACTCTAGCTGCGACCGTCTCGAATGATACAGATCACCTAGTCGCAGAATCATCCGCACTGCTATGCCTAGAAGACCATTGGAGCTACATATACCCGTGCAACAAAATTCTAAGCAAGCGTAGTATGAATACAAAAATAGTGTGTACCCAATGAGTATCCTGCCTAATCCCGAAAAGGTAGAGACAAGATGGTCAACTTTGACTATCTCTAATAGTCCAATGATTATTTATCCTTAATGCACATACTAAATAGTGGATTTTTTTATAAACATTATTTTAATCCAGATAGAGGAAACAAGTAAACACGTAACATTTTCATAGGAAATTATCCAAGATTTCTTTACATTATTACCAAAATGATCTCGAGCCAGAGCGAGAAATGTAACAACTTAAATAAGTCCAAGCCGCAATACAAGCATGCGCAAATCACACCAAGGCGACGGACCGATCCAACAGAAATAAATGTGCACTTGCCTAGGGTCGACGGAAGGCCTATAGATGCAACTATAAATCTCTCAAGGCGCTCGGCCCGTTCCAAAATAAACACACACAGATAGACAATTAGTCAAGAAGTCAACATGGACCAAATATCCAATAACGGTCAATTCCCTTTATTAATTTGAGAAAATGAAGCTTATGTCTTTTTAGAAATTCATTTATTAGTTGACTGTGATTTAATCAATTCAAGCCTTCAATGGGTTCACAATTAATCCAAGTATAACATGCTTTTGGGTCCTGGACGATAGCATAATAGTAGCTACGTACGGACTCTTGTCACCTCCTGCGTACGTAGCCCCCAAAAATAGGAGCACTTAACCGGTTTGACTCACCTATGGGGTAAATTCCCCTCAAAAGATTAGAAAGGAGACTCACCTCGCTCGAAGAATCACAACCGACATTCTACACTCTTTCGAAAGCTTAAATCAATGCACAATGCTCCAAAACTTGACAATGGTCATAAGAATCCATTAATATATACTCATTTATACATTACAACCCAATTTATAACAATTTCTAACCTCGAACTAAAAGCTGACAAAAATGCCCTCGGGCCCACGTGCTCGGAATCCAAAATTTCTCAAAGATAATGTTTGTCCATGACCTTAGGAACTCAAATATATAATTTTCTCTTAATTCCATACTCAAAATCATGGTCAAACTCCAAGAATTAATTTTCTAGGTTTTCCACCAAAAGCTCAAATTTTTTTTTTTACTAATTTTCATGCCCAAATTCACATAAAATTGATGTATTTAACTCAAAATAGGTCGGGATAAATTACCTCAATCATTAACGACAAAAATCCCCTCTTGAAGCTCACCAAAATCACCCCAAGCCATGAAAACTAAGAGAAATGAACTCAATCCACGATTTAAAACACCTTGCTGCCTCAAGTACTTCCGCTTCTGCGGAAGCCATACCGCATCCGCGGTTCCACTTATGCGGCCAACACGCCGCTTCTACGGCTCCAACCCCTTTTTTGGTTTTGTGAACAAACTACCGCAGATGTGGTTCCGCTTCTGCGAAACAATGACCGCATCTAATATCCTCTCCAAAATCCTCTCGTCCGATTCTACGTCTCTCTCTCTGCCTATGCGGGACCGCTTCTGCGGTTCCATTTCTGCAGAAGCAGAAATACCAGCAACCAAAAAACTCATATTTTTCCAAAAATTAAAATTTTGATTCGTTAACCACCCGAGGCCCCAGAACCTCAACAAAACCTACCGAATCATCCCAAAACACAATAGGGACTTGTTCGAGGCCTCAAATCCCATCGAACAATGATAGAATCATCAATCAACCTCCAATCCAAGATTTATGAACTTTGAACTTTCCAACTTCTACTTCCGGTGGTTAAACCTATCAAATCATGTCGATTGACTTAAAATTTTGCATAGAAGTCATGTTTGTCATTACAGACCTACTCCAACTTTTTGAATTTGATTCCGACGCTGATATAAAAAATTCCACTTCCGGTCAAACATTCTCAAAAACCTTGAAATTTCTATCTTTAGCCAAATGGCTTCAAAATAACATACGGACCTCCGAATTCACTTATGATCGCGCTACCAACTCAAGAATTATCATACGGAGCTGCTCCCAGTCTCAAAATCCCAAACGGACATCGATAATGCGAATATGCACTATAATCCAAACTTAAGAAATTTATTCCAAAATACTAACTTCCACACTAGGCGTCAAAACGCTCTCGGGTTATCCAAATCCCGAACCGGGCATACGCCCAAGTCCAAAATCATCATACAAACCTGCTGGAACCTTCAGATCCCGAGTCCGAGGTTATTTACTAAAAAATCCAATCTTAGTTCATTCTTTCAACATTAAGCTTCCGAAATGAGAATTCTCCTCCCAAATCATCTCCGAACTTCCCGAAATTCAATTGTGACCACGCGTAAAAATCATAACACCTGTAATGAAGCTACTCATGGCCTTAGATTGCTGAACGATGCGCTAGGGCTCAAAACGACCGGTCGAGTCGTTGCATTCTCTCCCACCTAAACATACATTCGTCCTTGAACGTGCTAAGAACTATGCTGAAATAGTTTGAAATTACTGTCTAGCACCTCATGCACCTTCCCGTGCTACCACAACTTAGCTGAGCATATTAGCTCAATAAATTCTGAAGATATTCCCTTTTATTCAAGAAAATAAGCCTTAGAGCCCATTTCAAACATCCGGAATTCTATGCCAGGCTTGATTTTAACATATGATCACCATATCAATCACTTCACGCTGTACTCAAACATCACTGCAAAAATTTGCTTGATTCTTACTTTGCAACGCCTAATCCACAGGACCTTTATAATATTTCTGATCAATTTAGCCAAAATTCAACGAATCAGATGCTCCCATTGCACCTCATGACCTACATAGGTCCTGCTCTAACTTTTATAACACTAACATAATGGAAGAGATGCGCCGAAATTCATAACCAACTGTTGAATCAACAAATCATTGGGTCTATACCCCTGACAAGAGTCATTGCCTCTTCCTGAACCCTCTCATGGTCTTAGATCCTTAACACACTTTATGTAATCAAATTGCACTGGTCCTAAATCCAGTAATCTCATCTCACCCAGTACGAACTTCGCAGGCAATAAGCCACTCCGAATGCGATCAAAAGTCTCATTTGACGCCACAATGTGCCAATAGGCTACCATTCCGAACACAACATAAATAGGAATTCAAACTCTGGAAGGAATTACCTAAACCCCGCACTAATACAAAGATTCCATAGAAGATAGGAAGAGAAACACACAAAATAGCAACTAGAAAACAAAACTCGACATCACACTATTGCGGCCCGCAGCCCGATCCAAATAACATACCCATGGCGGCGTGTCACCCAATCAATAAATTGATCTCACATAAGGAGATTGCACTTCGAGCTAAATTTTCTCATTACAATAAAAATATCGAATTTCTATCGCAAGCACACTAAGTGCACAATACCATCCCAGAGAAAACACATAGCGCTATAGGCTCCAAAACTCAAGCACAACTGAGGTGCGATACAAGATCTGAATCTCAAGAACCATCCTACTCACATAACATCATCGCCACGCAGAACCTCAACACATAAGTAGTTACCAAAGAATCTCACAACTCATACGGCACAATACACCATTACCTGGAATAACTGATGACAAAATAACACCCTGACAGTTCCTCCATTGGGAACGCTCAATGAAATGAACACAACTGGCCTGATATAAAGCCCCGCTCACATATAAATCAATCCATTTATCTCAAGACAATTTCTAATTGAGCCAACTTTGCTAATAACCTTTAAAAGGTCCATACTAACTTCCTTTTGCCTCATAACAGGCAAGAACAACCATCATCACCAGAGCAACCTCCCCAGTTCATAACCTAATAAACAGAGTGCCCTTCACGCAAATTCTCAAACTAATGATATTACCACAATCCTCATATTTGGTTTAACTCTTTAGTCAATCAAGTGACTACATGTCACACATACAATCTTCCCGTAGGACACGCCCAAATATATTCCGAAATAAATAACGGGTCCGCACATCTAAACCACCTGACGCACTAATGCTGAAAAGTGATCTAGTATCCTTAGCCAGGAAGCAAAGCCTCTTTCACAACACATCGATCTCAGGTGAAGCTGAAGACAATAACTATTCACTTTAGTCATCCAACCCTTTCCTTGCTCATCTGAGCCCGTGCCATCCTTGCCAACACCGAACTGCAACCTCGATCCTCACTTCGAATTTCCAAGCCACTCACTGCACTCAATCGTGCCAACATACGATAGGACACAATACTTACCATAACTCTGAAATCATTGATATTTTAACACTTTATCATATAAGAACTTTGCACTTAACTCACTTCAAGAGAATCATAGCAATACATAGGTAACTTTCCATAACCGTAGAATATGAAAATCTGCAAGTAGTGGTCCAAGCCACCATAGCCCTTCCAGAATTCACTTCCACTTAACAAGCCATAACAAATGAATGCTTATGAATAACATCAATTACGGTAGCCGACAAGCCTCACACGTACTGCCACAAATCATACACATAACTTGATCACACAGCTTGAACTGATCACTAGCACCAATATGCCAATTAAACAATGGATAATCATTACCTTCTTCCAATTTATCCTTACTTACTTTAGAAATAATACTAATTTTATTCCACACATAGCATACTCCATCTATTCTCACATCGAGTGACCATGAATCACGAGACCAGGCTGCCTCAACTCCCACAAATTATTTCATATCACTCAAATTCTACACCACAAGTCAAAATATCATAGAACAATTGGGCACCTTCTCATAAGATACTACAAAGCTTGATTCTTAACTGTATTCACAGCCCCAAAATTATTGGGCACCACACTTTAAATTCCAAATTCACTAGGACTTTTATTGAGAGTTACCCGCTCTGAATTGGTCCCAAATATAACTCATTCCGTAGATCTTATAACACACGAATACTCTCTTGGCGAATCACCTGGCGAAATCACTCCCTTTGAAATATGCATCTATGCGAGGCATAAATCCTGAATCTTTTTCCAAGTCCGAACATGAGACAATAAGGCAAACCATAGCATGCCTCCAACAATTAATTTGCTCGAATTACCACTTATGGTCTTTTCTTATAGCTTAAATAACCCATGAACATGCTAATAACCAGAAATCATGAAAGTAGTTAATCATACACCCCAATCTTAGGCGGTGGGACTCTCCCACTTAGCTTGAAACCATCATTTCATAATTCTTGAGTTCGCCCGACCTTTTTACCTCTTAATGACATAACCTTGCGCCATATGTTATCAAAATTTCTCAGAACCATCCTGTAAATCCCCATCTTTCATATTCTGAGTCATCATCCATATTCGCACGACCGATCTCTTTGTTGAAAAATCAATATAATTCCTTGCAGAAGCTTCGCCAACCACGCGACCGCTAACTTGCTCATGAGGAATAACCCATCTAGGGTGAATCACCTCTAAAAATCTTCCCACACTGCTTCACGGGGTACATTCATTTTGACAGCAATAGCCCATCCTGAGTCCAAGCTCACCTTCCAGTCGCACGAGTCCATTCGCCCCTCTTTGGAATCAATTAAATGTGCAGAAACATCCTTCCAAATTCAGGGTTATGCTTCACCCTCCTCCATTTCATGCCGCTCCTTTCTGCCATACCAATCTTCTACCACCTAATAGCCCATACTCCAAGTCGCACCCTCAGACTTCAATCACCAATCATTAAAACCTATAATTTTATCCAAACTCTCCTTAGGGCACGATGTCATCCTACTACCAAGCCCATAGGAAACCCCCGCCACTCTCCCACTTTGGAGGAACACATCTCTTTAATCAGTTACTCAATTTTTCTTCTCATACTTGGCCTTCTAGAAATTCTAAACACCGCCTAACACTTCCCACCCGTCTTTCCTCAAACTTTGCTGCTCATTTGCTGCCATAAATAAACTCTATCTTCGTGGAACTTCAATCCACCATTGTTGCTAACTATAGAATCGTTCCAAAGGTCATCTTTATCGATCCGTCATCATTATAAATTCTGATTCAATCTTAAACCACCGCACCATGCTATATCTGACAGTTGTACGTCCAATAGTATTTCACAATATCCTGCCATAAAGGGGAAATGTAGAAGATAATAACACTACCAACTTAGTACATTCAATAACGACCACGACACCCTCTCATAAAAGAAAGCTCACCACGCTTGAAAATACCAAGCCTCATTACTTCTAACATCCCACATCTGGCCATTCTTAGTCTGACTGCCTTTTCCCTGTTGGAAATAAAATACTTAATCCTTTGATTACACACTGAGTAAATTTCCCTTAAATTCATTCACTGCCCAGACACGTGGTCAAACATCGTACCATCACAAACACACCGTTGAATAATCACTCATAAGCATCATTGAAACTTGTGCCTAGCCTCAAGGCTCTTAGAAGTTTTGTTACTACTACAACAACAACAACTACCCAGTGTAGTCCCACAAAGTGGGGTCTGGGGAGGGTAATATGTAGACGGGCCTTACCCCTACATGAAAAGGCAGAGAGGCTGTTTCCAATCGACCCTCGGCTCAGTGAAGGAAAGGAAAAACAAAGACAAATACAAAAGAAGATTAGTAGCTCCAGCAGAAATAGCGAAAATAATTGTCTAAACATAAGAACCATAAATAAAATATAATGCAATAATATCCGACAGTAACTACCATAAATAACTACCATAAGGGAGACACAATCTGACACACAATGGATATCCCTGCGAAGCCTCACCCAACCCCAGGTGAGTAGTACGAGAAACTCTAGGAGCCCCTATCCTACAACCCTGATACTAAACCTCCAGACTTTCCTATCAAGGGCCATGTCCTCGGAAACCCGCATTCTAGCCATGTCATGCCTAATCACCTCTACCCAGTATCTCGTAGGCCTCCCTCTGCCTCGCCGTACGCCGACCATCGCAAGCCGCTCACAACTCCTCACCGGGGCATCAGGACTTCTCCTCCGCACATGCCCGAACCACCTCAGCCTCTCTTCTCGCATCTTCTCATCCACCGGGGCCACCCCCACCTTCTCTCGAATAACTTCATTCTTAATCTTATCTAACCTGGTGAGCCCGCACATCCACCTGAGCATCCTCATCTCCGCAACCTTCATTCTCTAAACATGAGAGTTCTTCACTGGCCAGCACTCTGCCCCATACAACATGGAAGGTCTAACCACAACTCTATAAAATTTCCCCTTGAGTTTTTGTGGAACTTTTTTGTCACACCGGACTCCTGATGGAAGCCTCCACTTTGACCACCCCGCTCCTATACGATGAGTGACGTCCCCGTCAATCTCTTCGTCTCCCTGAATCACTGACCCAAGATATCAGACACTGTCCCTCTTGGCGATGACCTGAGATCCAATCATCACGTCCCTGCCTACTTCGCTCGGCTCGGCGATAAACTTAAACTCCAGGTATTCTGTCTTAGATTTGCTTATTTTGAAACCCTTAGACTCGAGAGTCTGTCTCCATACCTCTAACATCTCAATAACACCGACCCTCGTCTCGTCTATCAAGACTATGTCATCAGCAAATAGCATACACCAAGGCACATTCCCTTGAATATGTTGGGTTAGAGCATCCATCACCAAGTCAATCAAGAGAGGGCTAAGCGCCGATCCTTGATGGAGGCCCATAACCACTGGAAAATGGTCCGAGTCGCCACCCACCGTCCTAACCCTAGTCTTAGCTCCATCGTACATGTCCCTGATTACTCTGATGTAGGCTTCCGGCAGGCTCTTCGCCTCCAAGCATCTCCATAGCACCTCCCTTGGGACCTTGTCATACGCCTTCTCCAAGTCGATAAGAACCATGTGCATGTCCTTCTTCTTATCCCTGAACTGCTCCACCAGCCTCCTGACAAGGTGAATAGCTTCTGTAGTGGAGCGACCCGGCATGAAACCGAACTGTTACGGAGCTAAATTAATAGAATATCCCTCCATAATGCGACTACCATAGTCCAATCAACTATACTGGGAAAAATTATCCCGCACCATATTTGTAGTGCCATTTTAGTTCTTCAAATTCTAGATTTCAAACAAGCGCTCGCGTCACGTAAGATTGAGTATGAATGAATCAAAGGCGTATGCCTCAAGGGAATCAAATCGCATGATAAGGACATCAAGAAGGGAAGTACTCCTAACAATTGTATAGCCTTCCGAGGATAAGTATAGACGTCTCTGTACTGTTCTGCGAGACTCTACTAGACTTTCTCTTGACTCGTCAGGCCGACGGGAACCTAGTGCTCTGATACAATGTTGTCACAATCCAAATTCCACTAAGGGACATGGTGGCACCTGACACCGCTGTCAGGCTAGCCAACTGAAATACTAAAATTTAGTCTCGTATTAAAACTTTTGAAATACAGGATTTTTCTTTATTATTTAGAATTTTTGAACGAATATGTTTTCAAATCAAATTTAAAAGTTAAGCAATTAATACAATACTCCAAACCATCCCAGAACCCGGTGTCACAAGTGCATGAGCATCTACTGATAAGATAAATAAACTATAACATCCGCCCGGAATACAGTGGACGGAAAGTAAATACAGTACAAAGGAAGGGACCAATCTAGTTGCGATTGTCTCGAATGAAGCAGCTCGCCTAGTCACAGAATCAGTTGCGCTGCTATTCCTAGTAGACCATTGGAGCTACATATACTTGTGCAACAAAATGCACAGCAAGCGTAGTATGAGTACAAAAACAACATGTACCCAATGAGTATCCCGCCTAATCCCGGAGGGGTAGAGATGAGATGGTCAACTTTGACAATCTCTAATAGTCCAATGATTATTTATCCTTAATATACATTTTAAACAGTGGATCTATCTTATAAACATGATTTTAATCCACATAGAGGAAACAAGTAAACACGTAACTCTTTTATAGGAAATTTTCCAAGATTTATTTTAATTATTAACAAAATGATTTTGAGCCAGAGTGAGGCATGTAACAACATAAATAAGTGCAGGCAGCAATACAAGCATGCGCAAACCACACCGAGGTGGCGACCGATCCAACATAAATAAATGTTCACTTACCGAGGTTCAGCGGCGCGCCTATAGATGCATATATTAATATGCCGAGGCGATTGGAACATTCCAAAATAAACACACATGGATAGAATATCAGTCAAGAATTCAACATGAAGCAAATATCCAAGAAAGGTCAATTCTCTTTATTAATTTGAGAAAACAAAGCTTAAGTCATTTTTGAAATCCATTTATTAGCTTAATGTGATTTAAGAAATTCAAGCCATAAATGGGTTCACAATTAATCAATGTATAACATGCTTTTGGGTCCTAGACTACCCGGACAATAGCATAATAGTAGCTACGCACGGACTCTCATCACCTCGTGCGTACGTAGCCCCCACAAATAGGAGTACATAACCGGTTTAACTCACTTATGAGGTAAATTCTTCCTCACAAGACTAGAAAGGAGACTCACCTCGCTCCGAAGACTCATAACTAGCATTCTACATTCTTCCGAAAGCTCAATCCAACGCACAATGCTTCAAAACTAGCCAATGGTCATAAAAATCCATTAATATCTACTCATTTATACTTTACAACCTAATTTATAACAACGACAAAAATGCCCTCCTTCCCACGTGCCTGGAATCCAAAATTCCTCGAAGATAAAGTTTGCCCATAAACATAGGAACTCAAATATATAATTTTATTTTAATTCTATACTCAAAATCGTGGTCAAAATCCAAAAATAGAATTTTGTCAATTTTCCAAAAAAATCTCGATTTTTTTAGTAATTTTCTGGCCCAAATTCACATAAAATTGTTGTATTTAACTCAAAATAGGTGGGGATAACTTACCTCAATCATTGATGACAAAAATACCCTCTTGAAGCTCCCCAAAATCCCCTCTGCAGGACTGCTTTTGCGGTTCCATTTTCGTAGAAGCAGAAATACCAGCGACCAACAAACTCAGCTTTTCCAAAAATCCAAATTTTGATCTGTTAACCGCCCGGAATCCATTCGAGGCCCCCGGGACCTCAACCAAGCCTACCGACCAATCAGAAAACACATAACGGACTTTCTCAAGGCATCAAATCCCATTAAACAACGCTACAATAATCAATCGACCTCCAATGCAAGCTTTATGAACTTTGAACATTCCAACTTCTATTTCCGTTGTTTAAACCTAACATCACGTTCGATTGACTTCAAATTTTGCATGCAAGTCATATTTGACAGTACGAACCTCTCCAACTTTCGTAATTGGATTCCGAACCTGATATCAAAAGGTCCACTTTTGGTCAAACATTATTAAAAACCTTCAAATTTCTATCTTTAGCCAATGACTTCAAAATGACCTACGGACCTCCGAATTCAATTCCTATCGCGCTCCCAACTCTAGAAATACCATATAGAGCTTCTCCCAGTCTCGGAATCCCAAACGGACATCGATAATGTTGAAATTCACTATAGCCAAACTAATGAAATTTCTTCCAAAATGCTAACTTCCACATTTGGTGCCAAATTGCTCCCGGGTTATCCAAAACCCAAATCGGGCATATGCCCAATTGTGAAATCAACAAACAAACCTGTTGGAATCTTCAGATCCCGATTCTGAGGTCGTTTACTCGAAAATCCAATCCTGGACAATTCTTTCAACTTTATGCTTCTGAAATGAGAATTCTCTTTCCAAATCAACTCCAACTTCATGAAATTCAATTCCGACATGCATACAAGTCATAACACCTGAAATGAATCTACTCACAGCCTCAAACTACTGAACGATGTGCGAGGGCTTAGAACGACCGGTCTGGTCGTTGCAAATACTCGGCAAAGAACCCGACAAAATCACTTCCTTTGAAACCTGTATCTATACAAAGCATAAATCCTGAACCTTTTTACAAGTCCAAACATGAGCCAATAAGGCCAACCATAAAATTCCTCCAACAATTCATTCGGTCAAATTACCACTTATGGTCATTTCCGATAGCTGAAACAACTCATCGATATGCAAACAAATGGAAACCTCGCATGTAGTTAACCATGCATCCCATTCATAAGCGGTGGGGCTCTACCACATAGCTTGAAGCCATCATTTCACAATTCTTGAGATCGCCCGATTTCTTTACCTATTATTGACATAACCTCGCGCCATCAATTATCAAAACTTCTCGGAATCTTCCTATAAAAACACCCCCTTTTGAACTTTGAATCATCAACCAGATTCGCACGGTTGATCTCTTCGTTGCACCATTGATAGAACTCCATGCAGAAGCTTCGCCAACCACGTGACCACTAACCTGCTCACAGGTAATGACCCACCTAAGGGAATCACCTCTCGACATCTTCCCATGCTGCTGCACAGGGTACATTCACTATGACACCAATAGCCCATCCCGAGTCCGAGCTCACCTTCCAGCTGCACAAGTCCATTCACCCCTCGTGGACATCAATTAAATGTGCGGCAACAGCCTTCCAATTCAGGGTTATGTTGCACCCTCCTCCATTTCAAGCAGCTCCTTTCCGCCATATCAATCTTTTGTTGCATAATAGCCCATACTTGAAATCATACAACATACTTCAATCACCAATCATTAAAATCCCTAATTCGATCAAAACTCTCCATAAGGTGCGTAGTCATCCTACCACCAAGCCCATAGGCAACACCCGCCACTCTCCCACTTTGGCGGAACTCATCTCTTTAATTGACCACTCGACCTTGCTGCTCATACTAGTCCTTCTAAAAGTTTTAAACACTGCTTGACACTTCCTACATGTCCATCCTCATACTTTGCTGCTCAATTGTTTCCTTAAATGAAATCTATCTTCGTGGAACTTGAACCCACCAACGTTGCTAACTTTATATCTTTCCAAAGGCCATCTTTCTCGAGCCGTCAACATAAGAAATTCTGATATGATCCTAAACCACCACACCATGCGATAACTGATACTTGAATCCCCAATACTATTTACAACATCTTGCCATAAAGGCGAATTATAGCCGATTGTAACACCAAAAAACTTATTATGTTTAATCTGAACCACGACACCCTCTCAAGAAGAAGCTCCACCACGCTTGCAAATACCAAGTCTCATTACTTCCACCAGCCCACATCTGACCATTCTTAGTCTGACTGCCTTTCCCTCGCCGGGAATAAAATACCAAATCCCTTGATTACATACTCAGTAAACCTCCCTTGAAGTCATTCACTGCCCCAACACGTGGGCAAACATCCTACTATATCAACGATACTGTAGAATAATCGCTCATAAGCATCATCACAACCTGTGCCTAGCCTCAAGGCTCTTATAAGTTCTATTGCTGAGATGAAACAATATAATATCCCTCTATAATGCGACTATCATAGTCCACTCAACTATTCTCAAAAAATCATCACGCACCACATTTTTGGTGCAATTTCAATCCTTTAAATACTTGATTTCTAACAAGAGCTCACGCCGCGTAAGGTTGAGTAGGAAGGAATCAACGGCATAAGCCTCAAAGGAACTGAACCATATGATAAGGAAATCAAGAAGGGAAGTACCCCTAACAGCCATGTAGCCTCCCGAGGATAAGTACAGACGTCTCTGTACCGATCCGCAAGACTCTACTAGACTCTCTCATGACTCGCAAGACCGACGGTAACCTAGTGCTCTGAGTACCATGTTGTCATGAGCCAAAATCCATTAATGGTCGTAGTAGCACCGGACACTGCTATCAGGCAAGACAACCAAATTATTAATCAAAATCTCATTTTTAATACTTTTGAAATCTAGGATTTTTCTTCCTTTTTTTGAAATTTTAAAGAATAAAGTCTCAAATCAAATTTGAATGTTAAACAGTTAATACAATACTTCAAACCATCCCAGAACCCGGTGTCACAAGTGCATGAGTATCTACTGATAAGAAAATAAAATACAACATCCATTCGAAATAGAGTGGACAAGAAGTAAATACAGTACACTGGAAAGGACTCCTCTAGCTGCGGCCGTCTTAAATGATGCAGCTCGCCTGGTCCTAAAACCATCCGTACCGCTACGCCCAGTAGGCCACTAGAGTTACAAATACCTACGCGACAAATTTCACAGCAAGTGTAGTATGAGTACGAAAACAACGTGTACCCAATGAGTATCCCGCTTAATCCCAAACGAGTAGATACGAGATGGTCAACTTTGACAGTTACTAATGGTCCAATAATAATATTCTAATACGTGAGGAATTCATAGATTTATATAGAATGCTCTAGTTCACAAGCTATAAAAAAGGTAAACACCTTTAATAATTAGCAAAGGATTTTCAAGATTTCTTTTCTTTTATCTTCAACAATTTATATCAGGCCAAAAGGCAATATAAACATCAAGTACTTCAAGTAAAAAATACAATCATGCGCACTACATGCCGAGGCAACGGCCCGATCAAATAGAAATATAAATTGTGCACTGTCGAGGGTCTAAAGGCCCGAACCAAAAGATGCATCCATTTTCCTCGCTCGTGAATCATCCATGCGACATAGGCACACAAAGGAATACATGTTCAAACAATCAATTATGCTTTATCTGGGAACATTTTATCAATTGAAACCAAATCCTCTTTTAATAAAATAAGAAAATCAAATCTAATCCCTTTTGAAATTCATTTACTAGTTCAACTGTATTTTAACAGCTCAAATGTCAATAAGATTGCATCCCAAGTATTGCATGCTTTTGGGTTATAGACTACCCGGACAATAGCATAATAGTAGCAACACACGGGCTCTCGCCACCTCGTGCGTACGTAGCCACCACAAATAGTAGCACATAACCAATTTAACTCACATATGGGGTTAATTCCCCTCACATGATTAGAAAGGAGACTCACCTCGCTCCGAAGACTCATAACTGGCACTCTACATTCTTCCGAAGGCTCGAACCAACGCACAATGCTCCAAAACTAGCTAATGGTCATACAAATCCATCAATATAAGCACAAGTGATCTATACAACCCAATTTGTAACAATTCCTAACCATGAACGACACGTTGACAATAATTGCCTAGGGCCCACGTGCTCGGAATTCAAAAATTTTCGGAGTTAAACTTTGCCCATTACCTTATGAGCTCAAATGTATAATTTCCTCGAAATTCCATACACAAAAACGTGGCTAAATTCAAAGAATTAAATTTCTAGGTCTTTCTACCAAAACCCAAATATTTCTATAAAATTTCATGCTTAAAATCCATACATAATTTTGGTTTTTAACTCACAATAGGTGGGGATGACTTACCTTATCGTTGATGATGAAAACCCTCTCTTGAAGCTCCCCAAAAATCGCCCAAGGCATGAAAAATATGAGAGAAATGACAAAAATATGATTTTTAAAACAACTCTCTGACTTCAACCTTTTTCACACCTGCGACCCTTGGTCCGCTTCTGTGATTCTTCTTCTGTGGAATATGCGCCGCTTTTGCAGCTCCAAAGCTCCAGCCCAATTCTCTTCTGCAGCCATACTACCGCAGATGCAGTTCCGATTCTGCAGAACCTTGACTGCATATGTGGTCCTCCCCATTTCCTCTCTTCCACTTCCACGTCTCCCTCTCTGCTTTTGCAGGGCCGCTTCTACAGTCCCATTTCCACAAAAGCGGAAATACCAGTAACCAGCAAACTCAGCCTTCATAAAAATCTATTTTTCGATCTATTAACCACCCGGAATCTACCCGAGGCCCCCGGGACTTCAACAGAACGTACCAACCAATTCCGAAACACATTGTGGACTATCTTGAGGCATGAAATCATAACAAACAATGCTAAAATCATGAATTACACCCCGATTGAAGCTTTATGAACTTTAAGCTTCCCAACTTCGACTTCCGATGTTTAAACCTATTAAAACATGTCCGATTGAGCTAATGTTTGGCCTATGGACCTCCAAATTCACTTCCGATCGTGCTCCCAACTCTAGAATCACCATATGTAGCTACTCCTAGTCTCAGAATCCCAAACGGACATCAATAATGCTAAAATGCACTTCAAGCCAAACTTAAGAAATTTCTTCCAAATGTTTACTTCCACAATATGCACCAAAACACTCCCAAAGTATCCGAAACCCAAACCGGGCATATGCCCGAGTCCGAAATAATCATACGAATCTGCTAGAACCTTCAGATCTCGATTCCAATGTCGTTTACTCAAAAATCAAATCCTAGTTCATTATTTTAACTTTAAGCTTTCAAAATGAGAATTCTCTTCCCAAATCAACTCCTAACTTCCCGAAATTTAATTCCGGCTATGCATACAAGTCTTAACACCTGAAATGAAGCTGCTCATTGCCTCAAACTGCTAAACGACATGCTAGGGCTCAAAACGAACGATTAAGCCGTTACGATATATATATATATATATATATATATATATATATATATATATATATATATATATATGTTGGCCCAAGTTCAGTTGAAGTTTTGAAGATTTACAAATGAACTCAATGATGGACCTTGTCCATATTGGGAGACACGGTTGTTATGGCCTATACACGTGAGACGCACATGAAGAAGATAAATCCTTGGGTTTCAAGCAACAATATCTTCTAAATGTCTTCTTAACGGATTGAAAACATTGCATATGGGATGAGTAGAAGATGTCTCCTTATGAGAAGAGAACATATCCGGATTAGGGTTGGAGTTGGGATTGGTCTAGGACTTAAACTCAATAGAGGATCAGAAATTGAGTTACAATCCAAATCTAATTGCTAATCTAATAAATAACTAAGTAATTCGCTTTTACAGGTATTGCTCATACGCGGAAGTAAAACATAATTAAGAGCAAAAAAGAAAGTCTATTTTGCAAGCAATATATGTGAGATATAAGTCTGCACGGATGAAGCTACTTGAACGAGATAGAAGGACCAGTTCCATTGTGTTTATTCTTATTCAAGTTCAATTGTAGTAGGTGTTTCATATTGTACATTTCAACTTACTTAGAAGAAATTGTATTGGGTACTTTGAGTATTCAAGATAGAGTTAACTTGAAAGTGTCGCAACAGTTGAGGCTGTGTGCCACACTGGGATTAGAGTTAATCCTTTGGTCTACAAAGAGTATTTGTAAATGCTATTTTGGCTCCGTGATATTAGTGGAAGTTTAAGAAAATCCTACTAAGTGGTCGGTCGTGGTTTCTTCACCTTCTAAGCCAGGTGTTTTCCACGTAAAAATCTTTGTGCACTTTACTTTAAGTATTTTTTTTTCCGCAAACTGCGGTTAAGTATTTAAGTACCCCCTCTTGTGTAGTATTGACATTTATAACATCAATTAGTATCAAAGCAGGTTATACTTGAAGAGTATAACACCTTAGAAAAGATCAACATGAGTGCACCACCTGGTAACTAGGAAGGACAATCCGCTGCTAGGCCTCCACTTTTCAATAGTCTCTAATACTCCTTGTGGAAGACTAGAATGAGAGACCACATCATAGGAGAAGACTATGAGCTTTTCGGCATCATCCTTGATGGTCCTTTAGCCATAATAAAGAAGAATGCTGAAGGGTTGGATGTTCCAAAGACAAGAGCTGACTGCACTGCTGAAGACTTAAGGAAGTGGGAAAAGAATGTAAAGGCCAAGAAATGGTTGTTAGAATATACGCTTAACGCTAGAGGGGGGGGTGAATAGCGTAATAATAAAAAACAATGTAAATTTGCGGAATTAAAAATTGCAGGAATAACGTAAGTGCAGTAATTAAAATGATAAGGAGAGAACACACCGAATTTTATCCTGGTTCACCCAACGTGTGGTTAGTCCAGTCCCCGAGAGACTCTCTCGAGTTTTACACTAACTTCGTTAAGCTTACGGGTGCCTAACAAACCGTTGCACTTGCTCGTAGATATACACTCTATAAGACTTCAACCTGCTCGAGGATACCGCACCTCAAGACTTCAATCCAAGGAACTACTTTTCCTTCTTACAACAAGGGATTAGACTATCCCTTCAAGTGTGTACAAACACTTAGCACTCAAGACAAGACTCTCTTTATAGAGTAGATATGAGTAAAAACAATACGCTCAAGAACACAACAACTTAGTCAAGAGTTTGGCTCTCAAAAAGCTATGAAATGAATATAAAATGATTGAATGAGAGTATGTAAGCTTAAGCAAGAATGTAATCAGTTGTTGTGCTTAGAAGAGTGAATTTGAGTTGTATTTATAGTGCTCAAAACACCCAAAACCGTTGCTTAATGGCCAATCACAAATTGCTGATTTTGTGCTAGGATAATCGATTATCTCATTCTGCATAATCGATTATCCGCCAATCGTTTAAAAATCATTCCTACATTTTAAGCAGAATAATCGATTATCCAAATCGTATAATCGATTACCTGACAACGTTCAAAAATCAATCCCCGATTTTATGCATAACATAATCAATTGTCTGATTGTACATAATCGATTATCTTTCAATGTTTGAAAATACTTTGGCAACGGTATTTAATATAATCGATTACCAGAAAAGCCATAATCGATTATTTTGCTACTTTGTAAAATCTGATGCTCACTGTCTCAACATAATCGATTAGTCTAAGGCACATAATCGATTATCTTGTAGCTTTGAAAAATCTGGTGAACACTGCCTTAACATAATCGATTATCATAAGGTACATAATCGATTATCTTGCAGCTTTGTAAAATCTAGTGTACACTACCTTAACATAATCGATTATCATAAGGTACATAATCGATTATCTTACAGCTTTGTAAAATCTGGTGTACACTGCTTTAACATAATCGATTATCATAAAGTACATAATCGATTTTGTTTGTCCATATATGAAAGACATGTTTAGAATTCATTTTGGTTAAAATGAAATGTTTGAAAATCATTTTGCTATAAATTAAAGATGCATGGTTTGATAAAAATGATTTTGCGAGAGAAGCCAAGTCTTGAATCAATTGTCGGATCAAGATCACAATTATAGAATGACTCATGTATAACTTTGTTGCTTTACTTAATCTTGATCTTTGTTTCTCTTGTGCTTGGACTTCGGCATATGTCAATGTTCCGTTCACGTCGGTTTGTCATTTATCAAAACCTACAAATATGAACACACGTTTAGTTTAGCGACTTGAGAACGTGTTTCAACAATTTCCCCCTCTTTGATAATGGCAAACCAATATCGAGATATGCATATTAATTTATTCATAATCACGATCCAAGACAAGTATATAGATATGCAACGAGTGCCCCCTCAAGCTATGAATTCCCCCTCAATTTATGCCAATATGTATTAGTGTGCATAGCCCATATCTTCCCCCTTTTGACATTAGCAAAAAAAATAACTAACTCTTTATTGGTTAAACAATATTGCAAATACATAACAATAAAAGACAGAATATTATGCAAACTAGAAAAACAAAGAGACAAGACATTATTCATTATCATCATTGACTTCCGTCTCGACATCCGGTACATCTTCCCGAAGGACAATTTGGGCATATGGATAATGGACGTGATCAAAATATCCATGGTGCTCGTGAGTCAATCGATTGACATTCATATCAATATGATTTATGGTTGTGGACATGGAGGCAAGTTGCTCGGAAATAGTTTTGTGGGATGCATCGGACGGGGCCGGATGACGACGTCTTTGAGGTGGAGGAGGAGGCGGATGCTCACCAATATTGGGAAATGAAGATTCTTGAATTTCCGAATGTTTTGTCGCCTTTTTGTGAGGACCGACGGAGGTGTCGATACCGGAAGCAACAAGAATGGTCATAACGACAAAAGCATAGGGGAGTGGCTTATCTTCCCCAATTGCATCATATAAGTGAGTCATGACGAACTTGCACCAATTGATGCGAGCCCCGGTGATAATAGCATGCATGAGTTTTGAATCCTCATGAGAGATAGTTGTGTGATTGAATTTTCGCGGTTTTAGAACGCGGGTGATGAAATAAAAAATTAGACGATATTTCGGGAGCATGTTTGTAATGGTTGGACGACGATGGTCCGGAGTTGCAATAAATTCACCGATGCCAATTTGGGTGAAGAGAAGTTGTTCATCAAATAACGCGCCTTCTTCCCTAGTATAGAGAGAAATGTCTTCCCCATTGCGCGGGAGTTTAGTGAGGGCTTGAATATTCGCCTCAGATAGAGGAATTGAAATTCCATTGACGTTCGAGACAATTTCACCATCTTCGTCCTTCTTGAGATTTGAATAGAAGGCCCGAATTAGAGGAGGGTGAATGTAAGGAGTGTGAAGATATAGGATTTCAAGGAGTTGGCTTTGCATAAGCATATTTGCTGTGGATGGAGGGGCGCTGTGATAAAGGAAACAATTCGTGGAAAATCGAGGAGGAAGGATTTCTCGATTTTCAAAATTTTCAATGAAGCGCATAAGTTCGGCTTCACTATTGAATCGTAAATAAGAACCATCTTTATAACAATGAACTAGTGGACGAGTGACGGAAGAGGAGGCAACATTTTTGCCGGAACGAGCTCGTTTGGAAGTTTTGCCCGTCATTTTGAATAAATAGTAATAGCCTTTGAAGAGTTTTGAGATAATCGATTATTTCAGGAAATGTAGTAACGGACATCCGACACGGTGATAGGAAAATCGATTACACTATTTTAAATAATCGATTATTGTCACACAGTGACGTAACACCTGAAAATAAATGTCAACATAATCGATTAGGGATATGTGATAATCGATTATTATATTTAACAGCTATAATCCTGCAAAGCCAAAACTGTTAGATAATCGATTGTAGTGTTGTATAATCGATTATGGCAATTTTCCAGCATAATAAACATGAAACGTAAATGGGGAATAATCGATTATTGACTTTAGAGAAATCGATTATTCTGCACCGGTGTCTGATAATTCCCCCTGTCTTTGGGGCGATACCTGCAAGAAAGAATTAGGCTCCTCCGACGCTCAAATTAGTAATCGGTAAAACATAAAAAAGCAATGCATGAATTAGATCAACGTGGAGTCAAGAATCCCGAGTTCACTACGAATTCGGAAGAAGGACTCTTTCTCTAAAGGCTTTTTAAAGATGTCGGCCAATTGATCTTTTGTTTCAACAAACTCAATTTCGACATCACCTTTGAGAACGTGATCTCTTATAAAGTGGTGCCTAATTTCTATGTGTTTTGTTCTTGAGTGAAGAACAGGGTTCTTCGTCAAGCTAATGGCGCTAGTATTGTCACATCGAAGAGGGATATGATCGGTACTAAGGCCATAGTCCGAGAGTTGTTGTTTCATCCAAAGGATTTGAGCGCAACAACTCCCCGCGGCTACATATTCAGCCTCGGTTGTGGATAACGCAACACTTACTTGTTTCTTGCTAAATCAAGAAACTAGAGAGCTACCGAGCAAATGGCAAGTGCCACTAGTGCTCTTGCGGTCCAATTTGCAACCCGCAAAATCGGAATCGGAATAGCCAACAAATTGGCAAGAAGAACCTTTGGGATACCATAGTCCCACAATTATAGTTCCAATAGGATACTTCATTATTCGTTTTACCGCAGTTAGGTGCGACTCCTTCGGACATGATTAATATCGAGTGCATTAACATACGCTAAACATGATGTCCGGTCTACTAGCAGTAAGATAGAGAAGAGATCCAATCATACCTCGATACTTCTTGGTGTCTGCTTCCTTACCTTTCTCATCTTTGTCAAGATGGTCGGATGTACTCATTGGGGTGGCCATTGCTTTGGCGTTGCTCATTTCAAAATGATTTAGCAACTCCTTGCAATATTTGGATTGGCAAATGAAAGTTCCCTCTTTCATTTGTTTCACTTGCAGCCCCAAGAAGAAGTTTAGCTCACCCATCATTGACATTTCGAATTCGCTAGTCATTAACTTAGAAAATTCCTCGCATAAAAAATCATTAGTAGCACCAAAAATAATATCATCGACATAAATTTGAACTAATAGAATGTCATTGTTTTTATTTTTGATAAACAGTGTAGTGTCAACTTTCCCCCTTTCAAACTCATTGTCTAAAAGAAATTTACTTAGACGTTCATACCAAGCTCGAGGAGCTTGTTTACGACCATATAAAGCTTTCTTAAGTTTGAAGACATGGTCGGGAGATGTAAAATCTTCAAAGCCCGGGGGTTCAACATACACTTCCTCTTGAATAAACCCATTGAGGAAGGCACTTTTGACATCCATTTGAAATAATTTGAAATTCATAGATGATGAAAAAGCAAGTAATAAGCGAATGGCTTCTAGGCGTGCAACGGGTGTATAGGTTTCTTCATAATCAATGCCTTCTTCTTGATTATATCCCTTAGCAACTAGCCTAGCTTTGTTTCTAGTGATTATACCATTTTCATCTAATTTATTCCGAAAAACCCATTTCGTACCAATTATGGTGTGATTATCGGGTCTTGGCACCAATTCCCAAACATCATTACGTTTGAATTGGTTAAGCTCCTCTTGCATTGCCAAGGTTCAATGCTCATCCCCAATTGCTTCAGAAATGGTTTTAGGTTCTATTTGTGAAACAAAAGCCATATGTCCTACGGTGTCTTTAAGAAGATTTCGTGTACTTACCCCTTTCTCGATGTTGCCAATTACCATGTCAAGAGGGTGGTCTTTAGACGTCCTCCAAGCCTTAGGCATCATCGGTTCTCCTTCTTTTGGTGGTACTTCTTCCGAAGGTTGTTCCATGACTTCATCTTGAACTTCCTTTGGATCCTCCTTTTGTACCTCATCTTGAAGATGGATTTTCTTTAAAGCATCTGCAAGATCAACACAAGAATCCTTTCTCGCCAAGCGAGCATCATTTTCACAAAATACTACATGAGGAGATTCCTCAACAGTTTTGGTTCGATTATTGAAAACTCTATATGCTTTGCTACGCGATGAGTAACCAAGAAAAATTCCTTCATCAGATTTCGCGTCAATTTTCCCAAGTTATCTTTTCCGTTGTTGTGAATAAAACATTTACAACCGAAGACTCTAAGATGGGAAAGATTAGGTTTCTTCCCTTATAGAGTTCATAGGGAGTTTTCATGAGTATCGGTCTAATGATAGCTCTGTTTAAAACATAGCTTGCGGTACTCACGGCATCCGCCCAAAAATATTTGGGAATTTCGGCCTCATCGAGCATGGTTCTAGCTATCTCTTCGAGACATCGATTTTTACGTTCTACCACTCCATTTTGTTGTGGTGTACGTGGAGCCGAAAAGGTATGTTCAATACCGAGTTCGTCACAAAAATCCGCGAAGATGTTATGATCGAACTCTCTCCCATGATCACTTCTTATGGAAGTGACGGTTGTGTTCTTTTCATTTTGAACACGTTTAAGAAAACTTTTAAAAGCATGAAATGCATTACTTTTATGAGCAAGAAATAACGTCCATGTAAATCTAGAATAGTCATCAACAATAACAAAAGCATAAAGATTACCACCATGACTTTTAATTCTAGAAGGTCCGAAAAGGTCCATGTGTAGAAGTTGTAAAGGTCTAGTGGTTGAAACAACATTTTTGGATTTAAAAGAGGCCTTTATTTGTTTCCCTTTTTGACATGAATCACAAATAGAGTATTTTTCAAATTTCATGTTTGGAAGGCCAATTACTAAATCTTGTGAAACTAGTTTGTTTAAAAGATTCATATTCACATGAGCTACTCTACGATGCCATAACCACATGTCATCTTCTTTACTCAAAAGACAATTCACATAACTTGATGAAGAATTTTCAAGATCAACCATATAGATATTATCCATTCTAATACCACGAAGAACAATTTTAAAATCACTACGACGGATAACTAAGCATTCTTTGGAGTCAAACAATACAAGATTTCCCTTGTCACATAATTGACTTATGCTAAAGAGATTATGTTTAAGACCTTTAACTAGCAAAATATGCTTAATGGAGGAGGATTCGTCCTTACCGACCGATCCAATGCCGATAATCTTTCCTTTGTTATTGTCTCCAAAAATAATGTTTCCTCCTTCCGTGGGTTTTAGTTGAAGGAATTTTGATGCATCCCCGGTCATATGTTTGGAGCATCCACTATCAAGGTACCAAAGTACACTTGATCCCTTCAAACACACCTACAAAACAAATTAATGAGATTTTGGTACCCAAGCCATTTTGGGTCCTTGTGCGTTAGGTGCAACATATTGGTGTGATTGTCCTGCAGTGAAATGTCTATGTCTAGTGAAGCATGCGGGAGCAATATGTCCAATTTTATTGCAATAATGACAAATGACATTCGGATTGTGCATTCTTCTAGGATGATAATAATTTGGAGGTCTAAATTTATTCACTCTATTTTTTGGAATATAGTTTTGACTTAGTTTTCGAAAATCTTGTCTAGGTGGTCTATACATGCCAATATTTCTTCTAGTATTTACTCTATTGTTAGGAATATAGTTTTGATGTGGTTTTTGAAAATCTTGTCTAGGTGGTCTATACATGCCATTATTTCTTCTAGCATTTGTTCTAGGATGAGTGTTGACATTTATTTTATTTTGCCTAAGTTGAGTCTTAGGTGGTTTAGGAAAAGCCTATACCGTGCTTAGTGGATTTCAAATATACAAGCACTTCATTGAGATTTTTGTGTGAAGAATTGAATTTGTGCAAGGTGCTTTTAACACTTTCTACTTCTTCCTTTAGAGATTTGCAAGAAGAACAATCCTTATTTGAGCTTTCGGGTTTATTGGCGCTTTTTTTGCCATAAAACTTGTTTTCCTCTTTTAATTTCTCATTTTCAAGAGTAAGTTTTTCGAAATCCTTTTCTTTTGAAGAAAATTGTTTTCTTAAATCTTTTATAGATTTAGAAGCGCTAATAAACTCTTTATACAAATCATCAAATGCATCTTGCATTTCTTCTAAAGTGAAATAGTTCTTAGATGAAGTACATACCTCATTTTGAGTTTCTTCGTGTGCCATAAGACACAAGTTTGCGGTCTCGTTTCCTTCTCCATCACTTGATTCGTCTCCGGAGTCGCCTCCCCAAGAGATGTATGCTCTTTGTTTCTTGAATGGTTTCTTCTCCTTTTTGATATTTGGACAATTTGATTTGATATGCCCGATTTCTCCGCATCCATAGCACTTCAATTGGTCTCCTTGTTGCTTACCTTTTCGTTCATACTTCTTTTGCATGAACTTGTGAAATTTCTTAATAACGAGTCCGAACTCGTTATCGTCGTCGCTTGAATCCTCATCATTTTGAGGTTGAGCCGTGCTTGCTTTAAGGGCGATTCTTCATTTCCTTTGATCATCCAAAGGAGGGTTAAGAATAGTAGATTCATAGGTTTTGAGATTACCTCTAAGCCCGTCGATTGCGACATTTGTAATGCCGATTGACTCTTGAATAGCATCGGCTTTGGAGCGCCATTCCGGAGTGAGACTTCGAAGAATTTTACGGACAAGTTCCATATCCGTGAAAGTCTTCTTAAGAGCATGAAGATCATTAACGATTTTTGAAAATCGTTCGAACATATCATCTATCTTCTCGTTTTCCTTCATATGAAAAAGTTCATATTCATGGGTTAGAAAATCTATTTTAGCTTCTCTTACCTGGTCCGTACCTTCGTAGGTAATTTCCAATTTATCCCACATTTGCTTAGCCGTGGTGCAACATGAGATTTTCCGATAGTCATCGGGATTTACTGCATAGTACATCATGTTGATCGCTTTTGCGTTGTTCTCCACCTTTCTAATATCGTCTGCGTCATACTCATCTTCCGATTTTGGCACCATTTCATTTTCTACCTTTTTGGTTGGAATTTGCTCTCCATTCTTGATAATTTTCCACAGTAGAAAATTATTTGATTGGATAAATATTCTCATCCTTTCCTTCCAATAAGTATAGTTTGTGCCATCGAACAGTGGTGGCCTTGTGAAGCATTGTCCTTCACCTAGTCCTGCATAAACACTACGAGTAGAAGCCATGGAAAGTTTCTCTCAAACTGTTTAGTCTTTCAGAGAGTATGGCTCTGATACCAATTGTTAGAATATACTCTTAACGCTAGAGGGGGGGTGAATAGCGTTATAATAAAAAACAATGTAAATTTGCGGAATTAAAAATTGCAGGAATAACGTAAGTGCAGTAATTAAAATGATAAGGAGAGAACACACCGAATTTTATACTGGTTCACCACAACGTGTGGTTAGTCCAGTCGCCGAGAGACTCTCTCGAGTTTTACACTAACTTCGTTAAGCTTACGGGTGCCTAACAAATCGTTACACTTGCTCGTAGATATACACTCTACAAGACTTCAACCTGCTCGAGGATACCGCACCTGAAGACTTCAATCCAAGGAACTACTTTTCCTTCTTACAACAAGGGATTAGACTATACCTTCAAGTGTGTACAAACACTTAGCACTCAAGACAAGACTCTCTTTATAGAGTAGATATGAGTAAAAACAATACGCTCAAGAACACAACAACTTAGTGAAGAGTTTGGCTCTCAAAAAGCTATGAAATGAATATAAAATGATTGAATGAGAGTATGTATGCTTAAGCAAGAATGTAATCAGTTGTTGTGCTTAGAAGAGTGAATTTGAGTTGTGTTTATAGTGCTCAAAACACCCAAAACCGTTGCTTAATTGCCAATCACAAATTGCTGATTTTGTGCTAGGATAATCGATTATCTGATTCTGCATAATCGATTATCTGCCAATCGTTTAAAAATCATTCCTACATTTTAAGCAGAATAATCGATTATCCAAATCGTATGATCGATTACCTGACAACGTTCAAAAATCAATCCCCGATTTTATGCTTAACATAATCGATTGTCTGATTGTACATAATCGATTATCTTTTAGTGTTTGAAAATACTTTGGCAACGGTCTTTAATATAATCGATTACCAGAAAAGCCATAATCGATTATTTTGCTACTTTGTAAAATCTGATGCTCACTGTCTCAACATAATCGATTAGTCTAAGGCACATAATCGATAATCTTGTAGCTTTGAAAAATCTGGTGAACACTGCCTTAACATAATCGATTATCATAAGGTACATAATCGATTATCTTGCAGCTTTGTAAAATCTGGTGTACACTGCCTTAACATAATCGATTATCATAAGGTACATAATCGATTATCTTATAGCTTTGTAAAATCTGGTGTACACTGCTTTAACATAATCGATTATCATAAAGTTTATAATCAATTTTGTTTGTCCAGATTTGAAAGACATGTTTAGAATTCATTTTGGTTAAAATGAAATGTTTGAAAATCATTTTGCTTTAAATTAAAGATGCATGGTTTGATAAAAATGATTTTACGAGAAAAGCCAAGTCTTGAATCAATTGTCGGATCAAGATCACAATTATAGAACGACTCATGTATAACTTTGTTGCTTTACTTAATCTTGATCTTTGTTTCTCTTGTGCTTGGACTTCGGCATATGTCAATGTTCCGTTCACGTCGGTTTGTCATTTATCAAAACCTACAAAAATGAACACACGTTTAGTTTAGCGACTTGAGAACGTGTTTCAACAATGGTTAGTATGTGGACTTGGCCCAGATGAGTACAACAGGATTAAAATCTGTAATACAACCAAGGAAATTCTGGACACACTACAAGTGGCCCATGAGGGAACACCTCAAGTGAAGAGGTTAAGAGGAACATTGATGTATTCTCAATATGAGAACTTCACTATGAAGGATGGAGAAACCATCCAAGAGAAGTGCACTAGGTTCACTACACTGACAAATGAACTTGAGTCTCTTGGAAGGATTATCTTGGAAGAAGACAAGGTTAAGAAGATCTTAACTAGAGTTCTACCAATTGCCTGGGAAAGCAAAATCACAGCTATTCAGGAATCAAGAATACTGCTACCCTAAAATTGGATGAACTGATTGGAAATCTTACTGCCTGTGAATTAAGAAGGCAGACTATGAAGATGGATGCTCCAAAGAAAGAAAGAAATTTTTCCCTCGGAATATCAGAAGGATCAGATCTCGAAGATGATTAAATGGTTATGATTACCAGAGATTTCAAAAAGTACCTTATAAGAGGAAAGGGTCCTTCGAGAGTAATAACCTTCAACAAATCTCGAGCTCCTGGGAAGAAGACAAATGAAGGTTGCTATAAGTGTGGTAAGATAGACCACATGATCAAGAACCGCCCTCAATTGGATATCGAGTGGAAGAAAGAAAGAACTGAACGGAGAAATAGGAAGAAGGAATAGGTCTAACCAAGAAGAAACAAAGGTTCAATATAAATCCATGGTTGCTGCATAGGTATAAACCTCATATGAGGACTCAGAAGATGAAGCAGAAAATGAGAAAACTCTTATGGCCATCGGAGAATCAGAGCATGAACAGGAGGTAAGTATCGTACATCTTAAAGAAAAAATTAAATTTTTATCTAAAGAAAGGTTGTCTGAGCTATTATTGGACTTCATTGATGAGTCTGAAATAATAAACAGTGAAAAGAATGTTCTGTCTAGAGAACGTGTTATCCTAGAAGCAAAATGCAAAAGGTTAGAGTCTAGGTCTGATGAGAGTGACAACACAAATACTGAGTTGAAGAACCAGTCCTAGAAGCAAAATGCAAAAGGTTAGAGTCTAGGTCTGATGAGAGTGACAACACAAATACTGAGTTGAAGAACCAGGTTCTTCAACTTGAAAATAATGCCCTTGAACTTGGATCAGAAACTGTTAAACTGAAATTAGGGGTAGGAAAGAAAATGGTTGATCAATCATTTCTCACTCTAGAAGAAAATCTAGGGAAAATGAAAGATGAATTGTATAAGAAAGGTGAATTGATTAAGGTCCTAAAAGAAGATTTAGGAAAGGTAAAGCATGAACTAGACAGAACATGAAAATGAACAAGGCTTCTGATGCACTCTGCTTGTTGCAAGAATATCACTACAGCAACAAGAGAGGGCTTGGATTTGGGACACATGCTCCAAAATGGGATCCAAAATAAGTAAATCACACTTTCTGAATATAAGATCTGCACACACAGTGGTAAGACTGGCCATTACAAAAATGAATGCAATGCAAAAGAAAAGGCAGTCAAAAGAACAAAGCCTTTGTCTAAGAAAAACACTAACTGCCTGGTTGGGAAAAGAAAAATTTAAGTCATCCTTTTGCCCATAAAAGGGACCAAAAATAGTTTTGGGTTCCTAAGACTAACCCATGATTTCATTTTGCAGGTCCAAGTGAAGGGAAGTAGCCAAATTTGGTACATGGATAGTGGCTGCTCAAAACATATGACTAGGAACAAGGACAAGTTCCTTTCGCTTGAGAACCTAAAAGGAGGTATTGTCTCATTTGGAAATGGAAAGAAATGTGAGATAATTGGGGTTGCAATGGTAGAAAAGACAGACTCACATTCCATTGAGAATATCTATTTGATAGATGGCTTGAAACATAGACTGATAAGTGTATCACAACTGTGTGACAGAGGTATCTTGTAGCTTTCACTTCTTAGCCTTACTACTGATAAGATTGTTTTGCAGGGAAAGAGAGTTAACAATATTTGCATTGTATATTTGTCAACTGTCTTTGAAAATGAACTCATTTGTTTAAGTGTGTTAATTAATGATCCCCTCATTTGGCACAAAAGACTTGTCATGCCAGTCTAAATCAATTGAACTAATTAGTCTCCAAAGACTTGGTGATATGGATACCTAATATCAAGTTTAAGGAAGACAATGTTTGTGAGGCATTTCAAGGGGGAAGCAGGCAAGGTCATCCATCAAACCCAAGAAAATGGTAAGTACGTCCAAGACTTTAAAACTGGTTCATATGGATCACTGTGGTCCAATGAGAACCATGAGCAGAGGTGGAAAAAGATATGTTATTGTGCTTGTTGATGATTATTCTAGGTTTACCTGGGTGCTATTTCTAAACTCTAAAAATGAAGTACTTGAAATGTTCATTGCTTTTGTTAGAAAAACCCAGAAACCGTTAGGAAATCAACTTGCATCCATTAGGTTTGATCATGGAGATGAATTTGAAAATGTAAAGTTTAGTGAATTCTATGATTAAAATGGAATAGATCATAACTTCTTTGCTCCTAGGACCCCTTGGCAAAATGGGGTAGTCTAATGGAAGAACAGGACCCTTAAGAATATGGTAAGGACCATGCTTCTTTCCAGTAAACTACCTCACAGCTTCTGGGCAGAGGCTATAAACACTACATGCTACATAATCAATAGATGCATGACTAGACCTCTCGTAGAGAAAACTCCCTATGAGTTACTTAAAGGAATAAAACCAGACATATCCCATCTTAGGGTTTTTGGTTGCAAGTACTAAGTGCACAATAATGGAAAAGACTCCCTAGGTAAGTTTGATCCCAGAAGTGATGAGGGAGTGCTCTTGGGATATTCTTCACATAGAAAATCATATAAAATATTTAATTAAAGAACTATGTGTGTAGAAGAAATTGTACATAATGTATTTGATGAATATACCATTCTTTCTAAGTGACAAGAACATGAAGATTAAGTCATTGGACTGGTGAAACAATTGACTGAAGCCACAACACAAGTCAATGTGGCATCAAAGCAAGGAACAGGTGATGGAACATGTCCTTCCACTCAGGGCAACCTGATAGGGGGATCCAATCTGAGAGAAATTGAACAAAACTCTCTAAAGGAACCTGTACCTGAACCTATTCCTCTGCAGCATAACAATGAAGAAGCATCTAGCAAGGACCAGTTGTTGAGGAAATCTTAAAAGCACTTGAGTTCTCATCCCAGTGAGAACATCATCAATGATCCAACATCTGGAGTCAAAACAATATCTCAAGTGAAGAATCTTTGTGCGTTTGATGCCTCTCTATCCATCATTGAACCAACAATTGTTGTTGAGGCTTTGCATGATGCAGATTGAGTTAATTCTATGCAGGATGGATTAAATGTATTTGAGAGAAGTCAAGTATGGCATTTGGTTCCAAGACCCAAAGACATATCAGTCATTGGGACGATATGGGTCTTCGTAAACGAACTAGATGAAGATGGAACAGTTACAAGAAACAAGGCAAGGCTGGTGATTCCAGGTTATAGTCAAGAGGAAGATATTGACTATGATGAGACTTTTGCTCTAGTTTCTAGACTTGAAGCAGTTAGACTCATCATAGCCTTTGCAGCACATACGGAATTCACTCTTCAACATATAGACGTCAAAAGTGCATTCCTAAATGGCTACCTCAAGGAAGAAGTGTTTGTGAATCAACCTCCGGGATTTGAAAGTAAGGAGTGTCCTAAACATGTGTACAAGCTGGATAAAGCTCTATATGGTCTCAAGAAGGACCCAAGAGCTTGGTATGAAAGATTGTCAAAATTCCTACTGGGGCATGGGTACAAAAGAGGTAAAATTGACAGTACTTGATTCCTAAAGGAAAAAGGTAAAGATCTTCTTGTTGAAAAAATATATGTTGATAACATAATATTTGGGTCCACTACATATAGGTTGAGCAAGGACTTAGCAAAACTAATGGGATGTAAGTTTGAAATGAGTATGATAGGTGAACTCCATTTCTTCCTAGGATTGCAAATCAAACAAAGTCCAAATGGAACTATGATCCATCAGCAAAAGTACACAAAAGAAATAATCAAAAAGTTTAAAATGGAAGAATCCAAAGAAATATATAATCCTATTGCCACTGCAGCTAAATTAGATATTGATAAACTTGGTTCATCAGTTGATCAGAAGTTGTATAAGGGTATGATTGTTTCACTTTTTATCTTACTGACGGCAGACCTGAAATTGTTTTCAGTGTAAGGATTTGTGCTTATTTCCAGGCTAATCAAAAGGAGTCACACTTGACAACTGTTAAAAGAATATTGAGATATTTGAAAGGCACTACTGATTTGTGTCTTTGGTATCCCAAAGGTAGTAATTTTTATTTAGTTAGATACGCTGATGCAGATTATGCAAGTTTCCTAGTGGGTAGGAAGAGAACCTCAGGTATGGCACACTTCCTGGGTTCTTGTATTGTATCATGGGCTACCAAAAAGAAGAATTCAGTAGTTGTCTCTACTGCTGAAGCTGAATATGTTGTTGCGGCTTCATGTTGTGCTCAATTGTTGTGGATTAAGCAACAACTGGTAGATTTTGGAATTGAGGTGGGATGCATACCAATATTCAATGATAACACTAGTGCTATAAGTATTACTAAGAACCATGCTCACCATAGAAGGACTAAGCACATAGATGTTACACACCGCTTCTTAAGAGATAACTATGAGAAAAGGGTTAATCTCCATAGAATTGTGTGCTACTAACAAGCAAATAGCTGATATCTTCACTAAGGCACTAAGTAGATAAAACTTTGAAAGGAACAAGTTTGAATTAGGGATTATTAAGATCACCTAAAAGGTCCAGTTCAGATTGCACAATGAAAAAAATGAAAAAAAAATTGAAAAAAATATTTTTTTTGTTAGGAGTCTTAATTCATGTAAATATCTAGACTAATTAATACTTAGTCTCATACTTTAACTAGAATACTCTTGTTACATGTGTTTATATGACTCATTGATCTCTTACAAAGTTTGCTATTCTGACATTTGTGGCCTAATCAAGAGAAGTTTTACTTGAAAAACCTAGTTCATCAATATATGCTCATGAGAAAGATCGTGTATGTTTCCATACTTTTCAGAATTATAAAGATAAAATTATCAATCATGAGCAGATGTCCTAGATACACCAAACGTCCAGAAAATGTTATCCGTTGAACAAATTGAACCAGTTTCATTAAAACTAGGAGTCCAAGTATAACGGTCTCTTCCCTAAATATTAGCAATTCTCATTAATCACTAAGGAAATCCGAATTCTTAACTGATTAGACTCCTAATGGCCTCTGAAAAGCCTGCCATTACTGATCTAATCATGACCCTATTTAAAAAACCCAAATCACTCGTAATTGACACTCTATTCTCAAACCTTTGATCATCTACTTTCTGCTCCAAAAAATCCCCAAAATTTCTAGAAAAGTTTCATCCATGACCAATTCTCAAGACAACCCTGGAACTCCACCACCAGTCTCCCCTAACACCACCTGATCTTCCACTCCACCTAAAGAATACCCAAAACGTAGATTCTGTCGCTAGAAAATGTTAGCAGGAAAAACAGTTGCATCTGGTGCTTTGAGGCAGGTTTTAAACAAAAGACTAAATCCTAGTCATAGAAAGGAAGTCCCGACCAAAAAGACAGACTCACGTTCTCAGTCTGAAAATTTCATCTCTACTAGTGATGGAGAACAACCTGGGTCTTTTGACAATGACAAGAGTCAAGAAATCCCAGGAGAGGTAAACACTTATTTATTGTTTTCTGATTTAGAACGAAGGGAGAATAATAGATTTGTTCTGGTAGGGTCAATCAAAATTTTGAAGGGGCTGAATCTAGTAAAAGGAGAAAGAAAAAGATGGGGAAGGTTTTAACTATCTGTGGTAGTGGAGAAGAAGGAGGTTTAAAGTCAGGGGAAGTGGGTCAGGTGAAGTTACTGAGGGACTAATGAACTTGAGTGAACAACCAGATGAACCTAGTTCATCTGTGGAGGAGACTTTGGCAAATATGCTGAAGAAAGTTGACGCTAGTTATGATCCCAAGAAACGCAAGGATTCCTCACAAAGGACCCCAGTTGCATCCAAACCAATTAAGAAGAGCAAAGTGTCATCACCTATGTCTGCTCGTAGGGTTAGAGCCACAAGAAGTAGAGTTAGGGATAGTGAAGCAGAACTGGAAAAAGGCTCTAGAGAAGAGCAAGAAAAGGAAGAAAGAAAAGGGGAAAGCAAAAAAGGTTGAAAGTTCTGAGGCTACAATTGAAGAAGAGGAGGAAGAGCTGGAACTGGTCCATCAAGAGCGGAGTACGACTGTGGAAGTTCTCACTGCCAAATAAAAGGGAACAAGGTCTTCTGCAAAGAAGCCCTCAAAGTCAGTATCTGTTGAACCTTTCTGGCCAAGAAAACTAGGTTAGCTGTGAAAGGTAAACAAGTGAAAATAAATTAAGAAGAGGATGAAGATTGGAGTAAAGAAGAAGAAGATTCAGAACATGAACAAGATAGGTATGGCATGATTGGAAAAAGAAAAATTCTTAAAGGAAGGTCGCACAAAGACCTGGATGAGCCAGACATGATGAGATTGTTGACTGCACTGGAGGCATAAGGATGGACGTACATGGTCTTTCAGATGGATGGTAGATTGGCCAGAAATGAGCTCGTTGAATTCATGGCCAATGGGACTGTGAAAAATTGACTGGTAACTCGCATAGTGAAGGGGTGAAGATGAAGTTCGATGCACCCAAGTTGGAAAAAATTCTTGACATTCCTAGTGAGGGATATGATTATTATTCAAGGCAAATATCGCATTGTCTGGATGGACTGCCTACTGATCTTCAAATCACTATGAACTTATGTGACACTAAAGCTGATGAGGAGGTGCCTGAAGCAAGGGCTGTTCAAAAGAGTGAGATGAGGCCAGAGCATAAAGTGCTCTTTGAATTTGTGAATAAATGCCTACTGCCTAGACAGGAGAGGAGGCATACAGTAGACTACATGGACCTGGTCCTTATGCAGTGCTTGGTGGAAGGAAAGCAGATTAACAGGCCTGCTTTCATTGTGAAGCTGCTAGACAGGGTGATCAATGGTCAAAGACTCATGCCATTTCTTATGGATTTATTCTGACTACTGTCTTGGACAAGCTGAAAGTTCCCTTGAAGAAATGGGAAAATTCTTCCAGCAAAGAGAACTTTGGCATCAAGACCCTCCAAGCCTGTGATTATCTGCTAAGTGTAGGCCCAGTTGAACCTGGTTCATTAGTGAAGACTCCTGTGAATAGTAAGGTCAGAGACTTGGTTCATGAGGTTGGGACAAAGGATGCTAAGATTGCAAGTCTTCAAGCTCGAGTTGATGAATTGGAGGAAGAAAGGAATGGGTTGAGAACTAAACTTGAAAAGTAAAAAGATAAGAATCAAGGGATGCTCCTACCAATGCTTAATCTGCTACAAACCCAACCCTCCAGCTCCTCAAAGCCTTAGGTTTCCTTGTCCTGTTGTGAACCAGTCTAGAAAGTCCCCCAGTGACCCAAATTAAGGACTTATCTGTTTCTGTTTCTTTTTATCTTTGCTCATGGTTTGTAGTTTTGTCTTTATTTTTGTGAAATTCTTTGTAAAAACATTGCTTATCAATGAAAATATAAAGTTCTCTTGCTTTATGTTAATTCTCATCTTAATAGTTCTTTTTGTCAAGTTGATTTTTGATTAACTAACACATGTTTTCACTTGCAGTAGCCCTAGTGGCCATGAGTAATAATTGATATCCTGGGATTCACATTATTTATGAAACATTTTGATGATGCCAAAAGGGGGAAGATATTGTGCTTAAATTCTACTATCTGAACACTGATGTTTATTACCTAATTAAATCTGGCCTTAATGATAAATTAAAATTTTAAGTGTTTCAGCTAAACTCCGCATGTTATTTGATCAGTAAAAGCACAGAGTTGTTCATCATCAAAAAGGGAGAATTTGTTGGCCCAAGTTCAGTTGAAGTTTTAAAGATTGACAAATGAACTCGGTGATGGACCTGGTCCATCTTGGGAGACACAGTTGTTATAGCCCATACACATGAGACGCACATGAAGAAGATAAATCCTTAGGGATCAAGCAACAATATCTTCTGAATATCTTCTTAACTGATTAAAAATATTGCATATTGTACAAGGAGAAGATGTTTCCTTATAAGAAGAGAACACATCCGGATAAGGGTAGTTTTGATTGGTGTAGGACTAAAACTCAATGGATGATCAGAAATTGAGTTACAATCCAACATATTAAATCTAATCTAATAAATAATTGAGTTGTTCTATTTTATAGGTATTGCACATACGCAGAAGTAAAACATAACTAAGGGCAAAAGAGCAAGTATGTTTTGCAAGCAATATATGTGAGATATAAGTGTGCAATGCTGAAGCTACATGAACGAGATAGAAGACCAGTCCCTTTGTGTTTATTCTTATGTTAGTTCAATTGTAGTAGGTGTTTCATATTGTACCTTTCAGCTTACTTAGAAGCAATTGCATTAGGTACTTTGAGTATTCAAGTTAGAGTTAACTTTAAAGTGTCGCAATAGTTCAGGTTGTCTGCCGCACTGGGATTAGAGTTAATCCTTAGGTTTACAAAGAGTTTTTGTAAATGCTGTTTTGGCACAGTTATTTTACTGGAAGTTTGGGAAAATCCTACTGAGTAGTAGGTCGTGGTTTTTTCACCTTTTGATCCAGGTATTTTCCACGTAAAAATCTTTGTCCACTTTACTTTAAGTATTTATTATTCTGCAAACATCAGTAGTTAGAACATTTAGAAGAACCTGGTTCTTCTAAAACAAAAATCGGATACCACATAAATCACCCCCTCCCCCCTCGTTTTGTGTGGTAGCCTGGTTTCCCCAACGTTTATATATATATATATATATATATATATATATATATATATATATATATATATATATATATATATATATATATATTGCACTATGTAAAAGTGTACTAGCATGTAACGATCCAACCGATCATTTTGAGATCTAGTGCGTCATTCAGTAGTTGAAAGCCATGAATAACCTCATTTCAGGTATATTGATTTGTGTGTATGGTTAGAAATGAATTTCGGGTAATTTAGAGTAAAATTGGAAAGAAAAGTTTCATCGCGGCAGCCTTATGTTGAAGAAAATAGCTAAGATAGGTATTTTAAGTAAACAACCTCGGAATCGAGATCTGAAAGTTCCAACAGCTTCTTATGGTGATTTCATACTTTGGCGTATGTCTGGATTTGGTTCTGGATAACCCGTGAGCATTTCGGTGTATATTATGGAAGTTAGTATTTTGGAAGAATATCATAAATTTAGGTTGGAAGGCATTTCGGTTTTATAGATGTCTTTTTGGGATCCTGAGTCTACCAATAGCTACGTATGTTGATTCTAGAGTTGGGAGTGAGATAAGAAGTGAATTTGAATGTCCGTAGGTCATTTTGAAGTCATTTGTCTAAATATAGGAATTTGAAGATTCTTGAGAAATATCGATCGGAATTGGAAATTTTGATATCGGGATCGAAATGCAATTCGGAAGTTGGGACAAGCCCATAATGTCGAATGTGACTTGTGTGCAATATTTGAAGTCATTACGGAATGATTTTGGTAAGGTTTGAGATACTTAGTCTCTTTTAAATAAGCTTAAGTTGAAAAAATTAACCGTATATTGACTTATGTGTTAGAGGGCTCGAAATGCAAAAGTTATGGTTCAGATAGCTTCGTTCGGTGATTTGGGACTTAGGAATGTGCCCGGAATTTTTTTGTGATGATCGATGTAGAATTAAGCTTGAATTGGCAAAGTTAGTATTATGGCGAATTTCGGTTGATAGGTCAGATTTATTATTCGAGGGTCGGAATGGAATTTTGAGAGATTCTGCAGCTTCGTTATGTCATTTTGGACTTTTCTGCAAAATTTGAGGTCATTCGAACTAGTTTTGACGTGTTTCACCATCAGATGTGGAGGTTAGAAGTATCAAAATTCATAGGCTTGAATCCGCGGTGAATTTAGTATTTTTGCATTATTTTTGGTTATTCGAAGGAACAAATAAGTTTTTTTTCATGTTATGGGGCTTTTTAGTATACTTTATTCGGATGCCATGAAGCTCGGATAAGTTTTGGAAGAGTTTTTGGAATATTTTGGCTTTTTGAGCAAAAGCATGTAATGATCCAAAGGACAATTTTTAGTTGTGCATATCGAAATTTGATTTCGAGACTTCTGGGATTTTGATAATGAATTATAGGAGTGATCTGGTAAGTTTGGTTTACTTTCATCAAGTCGCGATTGAGTTTTTGACGCGAAATGTGAGTTAATTGTTTAACGAGTGAAATGAGTATCACACTGAGCAAATGAGCTTCGAATTGAGTTTCGATTGAAGGACTATGTTCGTATTATTACTTGTGACTCATAGGAACAAGAATCATCAAATTCTGAGTTCGGGTGGTCGATTTTGAGCCATTTTAGTGACAATAAACGTTGATGGTGCAACAACATCTAGTACGCACCTTTAGCGACGAGATGTGTGCACTTTGAGCGAGGGAATTAGGCTTTTAGCGACCACAATAGGTCTTTTTATTGATGTTCAGATATTTTAGCCCACATTTGCATTTTTGGGTGAAAGAACATGGCTTGAGGCAATTTTTGAGCAATAAATCATGGGAAATCTTAAGGTAAGTCACTTGTGATCATTTCTACTCCATAATAATAAATTACCATGGAATAATCCGATAAGATTACATGTTTTTGAAGTGTTTAATTGGAGAAAATCAGTAATGAAATGTGAGTTTATGGCTTGTGATTTTCAGACCTTCTACGGTCGATTTGGGGGATCAAACGAGCTCCAGTTTGTTGTTCTTTATATGTACGGACTCGTGAGAGTTCGAAAACATTTTGGTACAAAATTTTTGAGTTTTGAGACATGGGCCCGGGGCTTGGGTTTTGTCAAATTCGTGAATTTTGATATTTTTCGATTTCTTTCAATTAGGTATTGTCTCTTTAATATAATGCAATATATTCAATGTATATTTGGGTAGATTCGACACCCGTGGACAACAATTCGAGGGGCAAAGGCATCGCGAAGTAAATAAATAGCCGGTTCGAGGTGAGTAATTGATGTAAATGCTGTCCTGAGGGTTTGAAACCCCGGAATTTCACATCGTAACGCTATATTGAGGAAAGACACGCACTCTATGACGAGGGCGGGGTTGTTTAATGGGGATTGAGAATTGGTCCATCTCAAGAGATGTTTGTACTTTGATTTTTGATTAAATCGTATTTGCTAATCATCCTACTTGGATTTAATTGTTATATTTGTGTTTTATGCCAGTTATCTGAATCCTTCAGGGATTGATATCACCGTTTTCGCACATTTTTGCATATTATTTAATCTCAGTCCAATGTTTTAAAAATTGTTTTGCAACACAACCATCTTTCTAAGATTTGAAAACTTAAATGATATTTTGGGCTGAGAACTGCTGTTTTACAAATGCCCAAGGGGCTTATGATGATTTCTAGACTGAGCATGGATCGGGCTGCGCACCGCAACATTATTACATTTATATTGAGGACGATGGCATGGTTGATTACATTAACACTGAGGCCGAGAGCCTGGTTGATTATATTGATATTGAGGCCGAGAGCCTAGTGAATACGAGATGACTTGATATTGCGCTTGGGCAGTAGGAGCCCCTCCGGAGTCTGTACACACTCCTAGTGAGCGTCGTCGATGATAAATATGGATGGCTCGGGCTGCACGCCGTAGTGGGTACCGGAGGATACTGTCATATGTATTGCATTGCACTCATGCATTTATTCCTTATCTGCATTATCTACCGTAATAATTATATGCTCTTATTTCATTAACCGGTTGCTTCGTACTGTTCTGAGATACAGATACAGAGCCCGAGGGGCAGATTTGTACTAACTATTTTGATACTGAGCCCGAGGGGGAGATTTCCACTTGTTATTTTGATACTGAGCCCGAGGGGCAGATTTCTTCTTGTTGTTTTGATATTGAGTCTGAGGGGAAAATTTCTACTTGTCATTTTACTGCTAAATTACCTGTTTTACTGGTTTAAAAGAAATTTCACATGATATTTCACTAATTATTATTCTAATTGATTTCACTGATTCTGTATAGAATGTTGTGTGCCTTAACGTATTTTCTTACCTTCAGCTGTTATTTATATTTATTACTCACGAGGTCGGAGTACTCACATTACTCCCTTCACAGTGTTTGCAGATTCAGGCATAGTAGATTTCCATACCTGAGAGTTGATCATTCCAGTCCATAAGGTGTTTCGGAGACTATGAGGTACTTGTTGGAGCCCTGTGACTCATTTATCTTATTATTTCTATGTTTTTCGAATTATTGTATCAGAATTCATATTTAGTAGACTTGCGTCAGGATTTCTTAGTTGCTCATGACTTGTGACACCCCGGTTAGGGCTATGTTGGGTTTGATTTCCGCATTTTAATCGTACTTTCCGCTATTGGATATTATTTAACCATGCTTATACTATAATTGTGTTAATTAAATTGTATTAAAAGGATTAATTAGGTTGACTATCTGGCCTTATCTTCATGAGAGGCACCATCACGATCAGGTTCGGGAATTGGGTTGTGACAAGTTGGTATCAGAGCCTAGGTTACTAGGTCTCACGAGTCATGAGTAGGTTTAGTACAGTCTCGCGGATCGGTACGGAGGCGTCTGTATTTATCCTCGAGAGGCTGCAAAACCTATAGGAAATACTTCATATTCTTAAATTCTTAAGGTGCGTCCTTGATTCAGCTTGATAAATTAACTCATATGTGTTCGTATGAACGAAGAGCGCTCAATATTTTGCTAGTCTGGAGGACTTGAGGCCGGATCTTTGCCAATGGCTTGAGCACCGAGGTGCTAATTGTGCGAGCAAGTGTTTTGAACTTATATGTCTGGTATTGTCCCTATTAGTGGGAATGATGATTGGATAGCTACGTGAGGAGTATGTTAGTACTGCGACATGTATCTATATGACTTGTAAGTGACGAGGAAGGTCTACTGGATGATAGATGAACTATTGAGTGTATCATTTCCATTGTGATGGGATGTGTAGCCCCAAGTTATGGACGCAAGAAAAATCTTTTCATGTCTCCAGTTTGGAGTGAATTAAACTTCATGTTACAGTATGAGTTTAGACTCAGGAACACTAAGTGATTGTGTAATATGTATGATGGTGGAAGGTATACAAAAATGTTAATTGGAGGCAAAGCAGGTGGATTATCTCATGCGAAATAATTTACGTAGGTGTGTTCCTTATAATGTTGAGTAGAGAGTTTCTTTTCTACTAACATGGTGTAGGTGTTCAGATTTGCATTTGACTCTAATTGAGAAATTTGAGTTGATTTTCATGAGAATGAAGGTGATATTAATAGTGGAATTGAGGGATTTTATGGTTTGTATTACCTAAGCTTGTGAAGATTTTTTGTTGAACTAGGTGTAGTAATATGGCAATATTCTTGAGTTTGATGATCTGCGTGGCCTGGTTGAATTAGAGGAAGTTAGTTCTGATAGCTTGATTAGGAGAAAATGGATTTCCAAGTGTTCTTGATGGTTTCTACCATGGTTTAAACCAGATATTTTCTACCGGTACGGGGAACGTGTTGTGTATTGTGAGTTCATGTATATTTCTTCATTATTGATGGGGTACGAAGGTTTTTTAGCGAGGTTCTGTTTAATTTTGGGGTTTCCTACTGGTACTTGGTTGGTTTGAGTGGTTATGGTGATCGAGAATGGTGTTGCGAGTATACGAGTTGTGTAGTATGTTATGCGATTATATCTAGGGTTATTGTTATGGCTTGACACAGTTTGTTTGGACTTATACAGTGTGTGTGTATGTGAGATTCAGGTCTTGAAAAGAATTCTAGATGTTAGAAATTTGGCTCCAAGGATTTTGGGTTAAGGTTAAAGTAATGTTTATTATTCTCTACAATGGGTTTAGTGTGTTTCGGAATAATTGATTCCAATTTTTTTATGAATTATATGCCTCACCGGTATGAGGGTTCATTACGTGCTATGAAAAAAAATGTTTAAAAAATTTATTGAAAAGAAGAAAGGAAGGAAATTGAAAATTGCAGTTGGCACCAATGTGAAATTTTAAATCGAGTTGCAAGCCGAGGTGGAGGTTATGTAAGGACAGGGTCCTTGTGGTAAATATTTATGAGTTTAAAATTTCCCTTTGTAAAGTTTAATTTGTACGATAATAGTAAAAGGGAGTCATGCCAGTTAGATTGATTTGATAATTCTTCAATATTTTATATTCATATCCAGCCAATTTCGTGCTGTAAACATTGAGTTTCACCTTATGATATGAGTTTCCAGATAGCCTTAAATGTGACTCATTAATCTGAGTAAGTAATAATGAGGTCTTCATGCCTCATATTCTGTTGTAAATATTGTGAAAATTTGAAATGAGGTGGTGGTTACTATTAGATCTATTGATGATGATGGAACTATTTATGAACCACTATTAACACCAGAAATGTGGTTACGATCATACAAATGTGTAAGGCCCCATGAAAATGAGTGCTCAAACGCTAGCAGCTCACAAAGGCAAGTCTACCTTCGTGGGTTGGATTCTTTTTACTATTTTGCACTTAAAAATTCTGAGTCAAATTTTTTTAAGAAAAGGTCCAATCTGCAGCCCAAAATGCAGTTGTAGATCAAGAATGCAGACTGCATTTTTGCCGCAGAGAGTTCCAAAGAGCAGTCAAATTTTGGTGTTGAAAATGCGGTCAGATCTGCGATCGCATAATCAATATGCGAACTGCATAGTGACCGCATATGATCGCTGAAAAATCTCAAAAGTCAGTTCTGAGGTCCAATCTACGATCGTAGAATAGAAATGTGGACCGCATATCCACCGCATTCCCAACCAGGGAAGGTTTGAAACTTGGGACCCTTCTGGGGTCTACTCCGCGGACCACATGTCAGTTCTGCGATCGCAGACTTGTGTTGCAGATCGTGCTCAGCCAGTTATTTTCTAATATTCTAATCCCGACACCTCTTTTAATAAAGCAACCCATCCATCATTTTAACACATTTTCTGAACAAAATAAGAGAGAGGAAGAGAGGGTTCTTGAGAGAGAAAATTATTTCTTCATCAATTGATCTTTCAAAATCATTGGAGCTCGGGGAATTTTAGTGCATTGTCTTCATGTCTGATTTCACAGGTAAAATCCCTAACCCATTTTCCCTAAATTTTCAAACTTAAGCTTGGAAAGGAAACCTCATGCACTAGATGTTGAAGCTCTTGATTAAACCTTCATGCACGTCTTTAAAACCCTAAAATCTAGTAAAAAGGGGATTGGGTAGTAAATTATGAGTTCCTATTCTAAGGCCTATGTATTGGTCATGAACTAGATTGACCCGTCTTGATTGCTTGGTGAGTTGGAGTAGAAGTTGAAAGGGGATATTCAATTCCAGGTATGTATGGCTAACTGTGATCCTTGTGAAATCGCCTTGTGTTGGTGTGTGTAATTGCTTAATAATTGATATTCATGTGAGGATTGGTGAAACTCTTCTGATGTATACTTGTGTGGTAACATCTTGTGGAAAAGGTTGAGGAACATGCAATTGAAAAGAATTCTTGAATGGTGAAGCCGGAACTATTGTGGTAATAACGTGTATGGATGGTTATGGACATCCATTGTGGTAACTCGGATTGTGTACGAATTGGTGAGCATGAGGAAATTGTTTTTGTTAGTTGTGGAAATACTATACCCCTTGTTGTGGTTATATCTTAACAATGTGCTACGATTGATTTTCTTGTACTTGTTGTTGTGTTGTATGTTTTTTGTGAATTGAAACTGTCAAGCGGGGTCGGGTTGCGCGCTGCAACACGAGGAAATAAGGTGTGGGTTTTGGCGATAAAGGTGGCGAGGTAATAAGGGTGGACGAGGTAATAAGGGTGGAAAAAGTGATCCAATATCACTATTGAAATGAAGATAAATTATGAAATGATAAATGTAAAATTGTGAAAGGAGACAGCAGGAGAGTTTTTAACCTATGGGGCACTGATTGCCCCTTTGTTTGGCTAATTGTATCATCTATGTGTGAAGTGCTTAGTTGTTGTTTCCATTGTTGTTCAGCTTTCTACTTGTTCATGTATCTTCTTCTTCAGTTTACTTGGCACAGAGTTTGTTCTTACATACCAGTACAATTCAAATGTACTGATGTCCCTTTTGCCGAGGGAGCTACATTCGTGTTATGATTGTAGGTGGATCCGTGGAAGGCACTCCGGTCCACCGTCCGTTGATCCTCCTCCTTCTCCATCAGCAATGTTCGTAATTAGCGAGTCCCTTTCCTTCCATGGCCCTGCGTGGCTCATGCCACCTTTGTTGTTGTATTTTGGAGTTTTGTTTCGTTATTGTAAAGGTATAGTCGGGGCCTTGTCGCTTGCAAGTATTGTATTATTTTCCTCATCTTACAGGCTCCGTAGACTGGATGATATGGGTTATGGAACTAGTGTAATATATGGGTATGTAGTGGGCTCCGTAATATGTAAACCACGCCAGTTGTTAATGATAATATGCATATTTTTGCAAAGAAAGATATATGTTTACTTTCAGTTGCATCAAGTATCATTGGTTAATTAATAATGAATATTGTGGGGTAACACGTGGGAATAGTAAAGGTAGCCAGGTTTGCTTGACTGTGGCTACCCGGTCGAGCGCCGGTCATGTCCCTCGATTTTGGGCAGGACAAAGTTGCTATCAGAGCCTAAGGTTTAATGTGTCCTAGGATGTCTCAGAGCTATGCCTAGTAGAGCCCTTCTTATCGGTGTGTTGTCGAGCACATCTATAAGTTGGGGGCTACACGGGCATTTAGGAAACTATACCCTTCTTTGTTTTTCCAGTTCGTGCGGTGAAGTAATGTTGTGTCTAATTCATGCTTTGTTTTTAATTTTCATAAATGGCACCTAAGAATAAAGCTAGACTCGGCCTAGGGGCCAATGCCACTCCCAGTGCGGCTGAGGATCATGTGCCAACTGTCGTGGGTGATAGTGATCCCCCAGTTTTTAAATTGCTCGCTCTATCCATTCATGATCCATGTAATCATGTTCCAGCGATGGCCGAGGGTACCACTAACCCTTCTGCCGACGCTCCTTATTTTGATGTTGCTCCAGCTTTTGGTCCCGATATTTTTGATGGGGACCTTAGAGGAGCCATCCGTATGTTGACCCGGCTAGTGGTCGCCCAGGCCCTGAGATCTCATGGTGCCCCTGTGTCCTTCAGCGGACAGGGAGACTCACCCAGCTCAAGAGTTCACCAGTTTTTGCGGTTGTATCCTCCAGAGTTCTAAGGCACAGGCCAAGAGGCCGATCCGCAGGATTTCCTTGATGAGATGTATAAGATCCTTCGAGTGATGAAGGCTACATAGATAGAGGGGGTAGAATTGTCTTCTTACAGGTTGAAGGGAGCAGCGCGTTCGTGGTTTGAGATGTAGGAGGATTCCTGTGAGGAAGGAAAACCCCAGCTAGGTGGGATGATTTTGTAGATGCTTTCATAGACCACTTCTTGCCTGCCAAGACAATGGCACCCCGTGCCACTGAATTTGAAGTTCTTAATCATGGTAGTATGAGTGTTTGGGAGTATCATATGGAGTTTGTGAGGCTGTCCTAGTATGCTCCTCAGTTGGTGTCGACTATAGAGGCTAGAGTTCAGCGATTTGTTTAGGGTCTCAGTCCATTGGTTGTAAATGAGGCTGCTACAGCGGCTTTGCATTAGACATGAACTCTTGGAAGATTGTGGGTTCGTTCAGGCCACAAAGGCTAGGAAGTTAAAGATTCGGGCGGACAGGGAGAGTAGCATTAAGGCCCGGTCGATGGGTCACTCCGAGAGGTCATCTCCAGGGAGAGGGTCATCAGGACCACCTCAGCCTTATGCTCAGTCCTCTAGCAGTACACCGCCCTCCGTGCACCATTACCAGTAGGGTAGCCCTACGGGGCCAGGTTCAGACAGAAGGAGGCCCCGCTAGTCCAGTCATTCGGGGATGAGACATCGTCAGCGGTGAGGTATCTGTCCCAAGTGTGGGAGATATCATACAGAGGCCTATTACTTGGATGCTACAGTGTCTTACTATTGTGGGGTGAGAGGTCACATACACTGGGGCTGTCGTGCACCCAGATAGGGCATGGGCAGGGGACTTGCTCAGCCATCCAGTTCATCAGTTGCTATGTCGTTAGTGCACCCTCCAACCCCTGCAGGGCGTGGTGCAGCCAGAGGTGGAGCTCATGGTGGGGACGGGACTAGCAGGTTTTATGCATTAAGTGGTCATCAGAGTGCTGAGGCTTCCCAAGATGTTATCACAGGTATCCTATATGTCCAAGCCATTGAATACTATGCTCTTATCGATCTTGGGTATTCTTTATCCCATGTTACCTCATTTTTTGCCTCGAGTTTTGGGATTCAACCCGAGAAGCTTCTTTACTCGTTCTCTGTATCGACTCCGATTGTGATTCTATTATAGTCGGGCGGGTCTATAAGAATTGTATTGTTATGGTATGAGGTTGTGTTACCACGGCCGACCTTATCGAGCTTGGGATGGTGGATTTTGATGTAATCATGGGGATGGGCTGGCTCTATTCGTGCTTTGCTAAACTTGATTGTCGGATGAGAGTCATGAAACTCGAGTTCCCTAATGAGTCGGTGGTTAAATGGAAAGGACATTGTGTTGTGCCGAGGGGTAGGTTTATTTCCTACCTCAAGGCTTCGAATATGATCAGAAAGGGGTGCACTATCATTTGTTCCGAGTGGCGGACACCATTCCAAGAGTACCTGCCCCTGAGTCCGTGCCAGTTGTGAATATGTTTCCTGAGGTATTTCCAGATGAGCTTCCAGGAATTCCGCCAGATAAAGAGATTGACTTTGGGATTGATGTATTGCTACCCATCAAAAATCTATTTCACCGTACAGAATGGCACAAGAAGAGTTACGAGTGATAAAGGAGCAGTTGAAGGATCTATTGGAGAAGGGGTTTATCCGGCCAAGTGTGTCACCATGGGGTGCTCCGGTTCTTTTTGTTACTACGAAGGATGGGTCGTTTCGGATGTGCATCGATTATTGGCAGCTTTATAAAGTCACCATCAAGAATAAATACCCTTTGCCTCGGATAGATTATTTGTTAGAACAATTGAAATGTGCAAGGTTCTTCTCCAAAATTGATTTACGGTCTGGGTACCACCAATTGAAGGTCAGATAGCAGGATATTACTAAGATCGCTTTCAGAACTCGTTATGGTCACTTTGATTTCTTAGTCATGTATTTTGGGCTAACCAACGCCCCGACGCCTTTCATGGAACATATGAATCGGGTCTTCAAGTCAATTTTAGACTCCTTCGTGATTGTTTTCATTGACGACATCCTCGTGTGTTCACATAGCATGGAGGATCATGCGGACCACCTCAGGGCAGTTTAGCAGACTCTTCATCAGCACCAATTGTATGCCATGTTTTCCAAATGTGAATGTTGGTTGGAGTCCATTTCTTTTCAGGGTCATGTCTCCAGTAAGGGAATTCAAGTAGACCCCCAAAAGGTGCAGTGGTGAAGGATAGGCCTAGGCCCACGACCCATATGGAGATCCGTAGCTTTATTGGTTTAGCAAGGTATTATCGGAGGTTCGTAGAGGGATTCTCCACCCTCGCCTCCCCATTGACAAAGTTGACGCAGAAATCAGTCAAGTTTCAATGGTCACATGCTTGTGAGAAAAGTTTTTAGGAATTGAAGTCGAGGTTGACCTCGGCAACTGTGTTGACCTTGCCACAAGGCACAGAGGGGTTTGTGATTTAGTGTGATGCCTCCAGGGTTGGTTTGGGGTGTGTACTGATGCAGCATGGGAAGTTCATAGCGTATGCTTCCAGGAAACTCAATAATCATGAAAAGAATTATCCGGCGCATTATTTGGAGCTTACAACAGTCGTGTTTGCCTTGAAAATATGGTGGCATTATCTTTTTGGGGTTAATGTGGATGTGTTCTCAGACCATAAGAGTCTCCAGTATTTATTCAGGCAGAAGGAAGTGAATTTAAGGTAGCGATGATGGTTAAAATTGCATAAGGATCATGACATGGACATCTTGTACCATCCAGGGAAGGCAAATGTGGTGGCCGACGCCCTTTGCCGGAAATCCATGGGTAGCTTGGCTCACTTGAGAGCGGATCAGAGGCTCCTAGCTCGGTTGGTACACCAACTATCTAACCTTGGGGTTTGTATCTCGGCCCCGAATGAGGAGGAACTTATGGTGCATAACATACCAGAATCGTCGCTTGTGGTGGAGGTTAAAGAAAAGCATTATATTGATCCAGCATTAGCACAATTGAAGGAGGCAGTTCTAAGTGGAAATATTTCAGCATTTTCACTCGGCAGCAACGATAGTGTGCTCCGGTGCCATGATAGGTTATGTGTTCCTTATGTAGATAATCTTCGGGAAAAGGCAATGCTAGAGGCTCATCATTCCAGGTATTCAGTGCACCCAGGCTCTAAACATATGTATCACGATCTGAGGGAAATCTATTGATGGAGCGGTATGAAGAAGAGTGTGGCGGACTTCGTCTCTAAGTGCTCGAATTGCCAGCAACTGAAGGCCGAGCCATTGTGGCCCTGTAGGTTGACTCGGCTTAATACCAATGTGGAAGTGGGAAATGATCAATATGGACTTCGGGTACGGCTACCTCACACTCAGCACAAGTTCGACTCAATTTGGGTAATAGTGGATCGACTCACCAAATCACCTCACATTTTGCCAGTCAAGTCCACCGATGCTGCAAAGCAAAATGCTTGATTGTATATCAAGAAGATAGTAAGGCTTCATGGTACGCCTCTTTCTATTATTTCGGATCGAGGAGCTCAGTTTACAGCTAACTTCTAGAGGAAGTTTCAGCAAGGTTTGGGTACTCAAGTGAATCTTCGCACAATTTTTATTAGAAGACCGATGGCCAAGCAGAGCGGACTATTCAGACACTCGAGGATATGTTTTGGGCATGTGTCTTTATTTCAAGGGTAATTGGGATGATCACTTGCCCCTTATAGAGTTTTCTTATAACAATAGCCTCTACGCTAGCATCCAGATGGCCCCTTTTGAAGCATTGTCAGAAGGAGGTGTAGGTCCCTGATCGGGTGTTTCGAGGTAGGTGAAGCAGAATTGATAGGGCCAGATCTCGTGCACCAGGCCATGGAGCAGGTAAGAGTCATTCAGGAGAGGATGAAGACTGCTCAGAGTCGCCAGAAATCGTATGCGGACGAGCGTCGAAGAGAATTGAAGTTTCAAGAAGGCGATTGGGTATTCTTGAGGGTGTCTCCTATGAAAGGAGTCATGTGCTTTGGGAAGAAAGGGAAACTAAGTCCTAGGTATGTCAGGCTTTATCACATTACTCAAAAGATTAGTCAAGTTGCGTACAGGTTGGAATTTCCCCCTGAAATGTCCTTAATGCACCCGGTGTTACCGAAGAGTTAGCATATGAGTAGATTTCGGTTTCTATTCTAGATAGGAAAATAAAATACCCCCATCTATTTGAACAAGTCTAGAAATTATTGTGCGAATCTTTTCCCCAGGAGAACTAGTGTTGTGTTCCATTAGGTGTAAAAAAACATCCCTTCTCTACCCCAAGTGCCTTACTATTGTAGTCCCTTCAAGTCGTGCCAAAAAAATGATGTGCTGTGATTATTTGAACAATGTACAGTCCTTCTCGGTAATGAAAATTTTGTACTCTCATGGTAAGTAAATAACTCATAAAAGTGCTGACAATTAATGATTAATTTTGCATGGATAGAGAATACCAAGGTGTTCTAATTGTGTAGTGATTAGTTTTTGCATGGATTAAAAGTGCCAAAGTGTTCGAATTGTGTGTGTGCAAGTGTAATAGTGCTTCGAAATATGTTTTGGGGGTTCTCTGATAGGTGGTTATGTCCATATTACAAAGGAGACTCTGGAAAAATTTTTCAAACAAACTTGAAAGTTAATAAAGACGTAGGAACTTGCATATCATGTTTTGAAACTCTTTAGTTTCCAAGTCCTCATTCGAGGACGAATCATCTTAAGGGGGGGTGGATTTAAGGCCTCGTGAAAATGAGTGCTCAATTGCTAACAGCTCACAAAGCCAAGTCTACCCTCATGGGCCGGATTCCTTTTACTATTTTGCACTTAAAAATTCGGAGTCAAAATTTTTCCGGAAAAGGTCAAATCTGCGATCTAGAATGCGGTTGTAGATCAGAAATGCGGACCGCATTTCTACCGTATAAAGTTCAAGAGAGCAGTGAAATTTGGTGTTGGAAATGCGATCAAATCTGCGATCGCATAATCAATATGCGAACCGTATAACGACCGCATATGATTCCTACAGAATTTCAAAGGTCATTTCTATGGTGCAATCTACGACCAAAGAACAGGAATGCGGACCGCATATCCACCGCATTCCCAACCAGAGAAGGTCCGAAACTTGGGACCCTTCTGCATTCCACTTTGTGGACTGCATGTCAGTGCTGCGATCGCAGACTTGCGTCACAGATCGTGCTCGCCCAGTTGTTTTCTTAAATTCTAAACCCGACCCCTCTTTTAATAAAGCACCCCATCCCTCATTTTAACACATTTTCTGAACAAAAGAAGAGAGACACAGAGAGGGTTGTTGAGAGAGAAAACAATTTCTTCATCAACTGATCTTTCAAAATCACTGGATCCCGGGGAATTTTAGTGCATTATCTTCACTTCTGATTTCACAGGTAAAATCCCTAACCCATTTTCCCTAAAGTTTTGAACTTAAGCTTTGGAAGGAAACCTCATGCACTAGATTTTGAAGCTCTTGATAAAACCTTCATGCATGTCTTTAAACCCCTAAAATCTAGTAAAAAGAGGATTGGGTAGTAAATTACGAGTTCCTATTCGAAGGCCTACGTATTGATCATGAACTAGAATGACTTGTCTTGATTGATTGGTGAATTAGTGTAGAAGTTCAAAGGGTATATTCAATTCCATGTATGTATGGCTAACTGTGATCCTTGTGAAATCGCCTTGTGTTGGTGTGTGAAATTGCTTAATAATTGATATTAATATGGGGATTGAAGAAACTCTTGTGATTTATACTTGTGTGGTAACATCTTATGGCAAAGGTTGAGGAACATGTAATTTGAAAGAATTCTTGAATGGTCAAACCGGAATAATTGTGGTAACAACATGTATGATTTGTTATGGACATCCATTATGGTGACTCGGATTGTGTACGAATTGGTGAACATGAGAAAATTGTTGTTGTTAGTTGTGGAAATACTTTACCCCTTGTAGTAGTTATATATTAAAAATGTGCTACGATTGATTTTCTTGTACTTGTTGTTGTGTTGTATGTTGTTTGTGAACTGAAACTGTCAGGCGGGGTCGGGATGCACGCCGCAACACGGTGAAATAATGTGTGGGTTGGGGCGATAAGGGTGGCCGAGGTATTAAGGGTGGACGAGGTAATAAGGATGAAAAAAGTGATCCAATATCACTATTGAAATGAACAGAAATTATGAAATGATAAATGTAAAATTGTGAAAGGAGAAAGCGGGAGAGTTTGCAACCTGTGGGGCACTGATTGCCCCTTTGTTTGGCTAATTGTATCATCTATGTGTGAAGTTCTTGGTTGTTGTTTCTAGTGTTCTTCAGCTTTCTACTTATACATGTTTCTTCGGCTTGAGTTTACTTGGGACAGAGTTTGTCTGTACTTACCAATATAATTCAAATGTACTGACGTCCCTTTTTCGCGGGCGCTACATTCATGTTATGATTGTAAGTGGATCTGTGGCAGGAACTCCAGTCCATCGTCTGTAGCTCCTCCTCCTTCTCCATCGGCAGTGTTCTTAATTTGTGAGCCCCTTTCCTTCTGGGGCGCTGCGTGGTTCATGCCACCTTTTTTGTTGTATTTTAAAGTTTTGTGTCGTTATTTTAAAGGTATAGTCGGGGCCTTCTCGCCGGCAAGTATTGTATTATTTTCTTAATCTTAGAGGCTCCGTAGACTGGATGATATAGGTTATGGAACTGGTGTAATATATGGTTATGTAGTGGGCGCCGTAATATGTAAACCACTTTAGCTGTTAATGATAATATGCATATTTTTGTAAAGGAAGAGTTCTTTTTACTTTCAGTTGAATCAAGTATTAATTGTTAATTAATAATGAATATTGTGGGGCAACACGTGGGAATAGGAAAGGTAACCAGGTCCGCTTGATTGGGGCTACCCGGTCGAGCGCCGGTCATGTCCCTCGGCTTGGGGCGTGACAAAATGATGTGTTTCATGTCAAGATATCATTCTGATAATTTCGGGCTTGTAATGCAGATATTAGTGTTATTGATATACTTGTGGTACTTTTTGGGTTGTGGACATGCTGTTAGGAGTTGTTTTGGTGTTACTCTGATAGGTGGATGGGCCCAATTACAAGGGAGACTCTGTCGAAATATTTGAAAAATCTGGGAGTTAGTCAAATTTTGGGGACTTAAGAAAGTTGAAATATTGAAAGAATATCTAAGATCTATATGAAGTCGTTCGGTTCATTTGGTTGTGGATTGTGGGGTGTTGTCCCGGCTTTGGTGGTAATTCTTGCGTGTTATGAGAAGAAATGACTTATTACGGGTCCAGGAAAAGCTATCAGCCTAGTTCAGTGCAAGAAGAATCGACCTGAAGTGGGTGAATGGAATTAAATAGGATGATGGGCTTCATGTGAGTCAAATGTGTTCATTTCAGTAAAGCGCTCCTCAAGGTGCGGTGTCGGAATACCATATGTTGTTCTGTGTTCGTCAATCCGTGTAATATTATGATTGTGCCATGTGTGATGTGAAACGGCTTGATAAATTCCTATCCTCTAGGGAACATACCATATTAGTTGTGTGAGTTCAGTTGTCCATCCCTAAGTCATTTCCTTATGTATCATTTTCGCGTTATGGCCTATTGGCGCATTTTTGCATCATGTGAGACCGTTGGTCAATCATATGTCAAGACCCGAATTTTCTCACCATCGGGAGTCTTGATGGCGCGTACTCTGGGAGCTAGGCAAGCCAATTTAAACATAGATTTTCAGGTTTTATGCAACAAGATAATAATAAAAAATAAAAAAATAAAGCGGGAGTCTCAATTTAATATTAACCAAAAGAAATACCGAAAGGTTAACATCATCATCTACCCAAGATTTGGTATCACAATGCTCACGGGCTACTATGAAATACTACAAACAGGAGTCTGAAAGAAAATACATCAGAATTCTGTTTCGATACAATGAAAACAAACAGATATGAAATAGAGAGACTCAAGGCCCGCGAACTCCAGCGAACTACTTAGAAGTCTTTGGACTGAAGGCACGCTCCCAATCTATTGCGGCGGTCCGTAAGCTGCTCCAATACCGTAATCTATGCAAAAAGCACAGAAGTGTAGCATCAGCACAACTGACCCCATATGCTGGTAAATGTCAGGACTAACCCCGGCGAAGTAGTGACGAGGCTAAACAGGACCTACCGCAGTTAACCTGTGCAAATATAATATACAAGTGCGAGAAAAACAATAACAAAATAGTACAAAGTAAAACTATGAGTGGACATGCTATAAAAGTGTACTAGATATAAAAAGAACATTAGAAACAGCAGCAGATTTATTCCAGGTTTCATGACACATATGTTTACAGTGGACGGCGCGCCACACGATCCCGTAGTGTAGTATATAAGTGGATGGCGCGCCACATGATCCTGTAGCTTAGTATATAAGTGGGAGACACGCCAAACGATCCTGTAGTGTAGTATATAAGTGGATGGCATGCCACACGATTCGGTTTTCTCCGTGCACAATGTCACTAGCATCTCAGGCCAATAGCAATAATCAATATAAGTTGTGGTCGGCGTGCCACACGATCCCGTAGTGAAATATATAAGTGGGCAGCACGCCACAGGATCCCATATTATAATTGAATAACTCTAATAATCTCTCCAAAGGAGGTCCCATTAGGGAAGAACAACAATATAACAGTTAAACCCGGCGATGGTACAGCTAACAGCCCAAACATCCCGAGAAGGGAGAATTAAATAGTAACAGTCTACTCGTCCCGGCAAGGGAATAATTGTTTCACAAACTCTTTCTGTTCATTTCCTTCTTATCCAACACTTTACATGGAAATTATCAATTTAATAAGATAGTTGAATCATATCATTCGAATTAAAAGCATTTACGACTCACGGTCATGCTAGATACCGGTGTATATATACTCTTCGCCATGCCTATAAACCATACTCGATCATTTAGAAAATAGAAATCAAACACTCTAATCTTTTTCCCTCAAGCCAAAGTTAGATCAAACACTTACCTTGGTCCGAAAATAGAAATCAAGCCTCTAACACCGCCTTTCCTCTAGAATCCAACACCAAAACAATGATATCTAGCATGTTTATCCTAGGATGGTATAGTATATGAGGTATGTTGTGTAGGATTGATATTTGCATGTGTAAGGCCACAGTTCAGTTTTGAAAGGAAGGTCACAAATTCTTAGGTGGAATGGACGATTCAAATGATTAGGGAAATGATATTACTAAGGGGTGTGGCTTGATGAGGGTATAGATTTCATAAAACGGGCAATGTGATAGAGTTAATGATACTTCATTAGTATTGCGGCACTCTCATATTGATCGATTGCTGATATTCGAGTATACTTGGTGGCACAGAAGAATTACACGGATATAACGTGGGATGATTGGGAATTAAAGGTATGTTATATTAAGACGATGGAGTTGGGATCGGATAGGGTGATTGCTGTATGGAATTGGATATTGGAGTTGTCATAGACAGGTTAGGTCGTGGTTGTGGACCGCATATAACTATTAGAGGTTTGGAGGCATGAGTGGATCCTTTTTTGCTTGGTGTGTTAGATTTTAGATGTGATATTCGGCATAGACTGGTTGTCTTTGTGTCGTGTCATTCTGGGCTGTTGCACTAAGGCGATGGAGTTCGCTATGCCAGGGATGCCACAGATTGAGTGGCGAGGTTAGACTAATTTCGTACCCAGTAGGGTGGTTTCATTTTTGAAGACCCAGCGGATGTTTGGTAAGGGTTGTCTTTCTTATTTTGCCTTCGTGATTGATGTCAGTTCAGGGACTCCTACCATTGATTCAGTTCCGGTGATGAGGGAAATTTTTTGGATGTGTTTCCTACTGTCGGTCGAGTCGCTGGACAAGGTTGTTGATTTCGGTATTGTTTTGGTGTTGGGCACCGTATCAAATGTTGCTTATAGGCAGATATGGTGCAGTTTTTATTGGGTCTCTCGGTGGAATTCGAGCTGGAAGAGAATTGGGTATTGCTTGGCGGATGGCGTATCGGGTTGTCCTTTCGGGTTTGAGTAATGTTATGGCAATTTCTTCGCGGTGGTTATGATGATTTGCTTTGTTTCTAGACATCAAATTACATGTGGTTGTCGATTTTGAGTAGAGTGATTTAAGGTGTTTCATGTCGACCACCGTTTGGATAAGGTCGCACATTTCAGCGAAGTTATATAGAGGTATGACCCTTCGGGTAAGATTCGTGCATTCTATTTCAACGATGTTTGGCTGGTTCTCAACCTTGTGTTATGGTGGTACTGGTGAGCTTACGGTACAACTCTTTCATTTTGGTCATGTTTTCATGATTTGAGTACGTTAGGATTGTTTCTTATTGGTGTGCTGATTGCTTGAGTTGAGGCTTTAGATAGTATTGATGTGCCATGTCACCAGAGTATTTGTGTTGGATTAGATGAGATCGTTGAGATCTATAATGAATACAAATGGATTTGGTTTCAGCGTGTTGGAAGGATAATATCGATATTAAGCTTAGAAATTGCTATGGTCCTTTCCAAAAGATAAGTGGCTTCACGGATGGTTGATCTGAAGAATGGTTATGACTTTCTACGTGTTTCATTTATCATTGGCAATATATGGAAATATTGGAATGAGGCTTTATTGGATAAGAGGCTTATTATCGATATTCGATTGTTTTGAGAAATTATTGTGATTAGAAGTTATCGCTAAGAGTGTTCGAGTTAAGTGGTATATCATGTACCAACTGAGATTGCAGGTATGATTTGTCATAGCTTGTTTGGGCTTATAGATGCTTTCAGAAATGGAAATGTGATTCTAAGATTTATGGGCTAGGTTGGATTGTGAAATATCAGTTACATTGTGTTGTTAGACCAATATGAGATAGGGTGATGTGGGATAACCCCCAAGTATGTTCATGGAAAGGTTGCACACTGATTTGATGGGTTTCGAAACAACTCTGGGCATGTTTGAGGATGAATGTATGTTTAAGTGGGGGAGGATGTAATGACCCAACCGATCGTTTTGAGCTTTTGCACTTTGCTCGCCAGTTCTTATGCATGACTAGCCCTGTGTGATGTATTATGAATTATGAAAATCGTAGGATTTGGTTTTTAGGGTAACCGGAATGGATTTGGAAGGACAGTTCTCCATTTGAAGCTTAATGTTTGAAAGATTTGATCAAGTTTTGACTTGTTAGTATGTGATCTCAGATTGGAGTTTTTATGATTTGGTTAGAACTATTAGATGATTCAGAATTTTAGGAGCATGATATGAATGTATTTTTGAGGTCCGTAGAGGGTTTAGGCTTGAATTGGTAAAATTAGAATTTTCACATTTTTCGGTTGATAGGTAGATTTTGATATAGGGGTCGGAATAGAATTCCGGAAGATGGAGTAGGTCTATTGTGTCATTTGTGATTTCTATGCAAAATTTCAGGTCATTCGGACTAGATTTGATACACTTTTTGATCGAAAGAGGAATATTGAAGTTTTTGGAATTCTTAAGCTTAAATCCGATGTATTTTGGTGTTTTGATGTTGTCTTGAACGTTCCGATAGTTGGAACAAGTTTGAATGACGTTATGAGATATGTTGGCATGTTTTGTTGATGTCCTGAAGGTTTCAGACGAGTTTCGGATGGTTAAACGGATCAAATATATGTATGGAAAGCAGCAGTTTTGCTGGTATTTTCTTGCAAGTATTTTGCTCTTCGCGATCGCGTAGAGGGGATCGCGATCGCGTAGACTATTGCAGAGCTGGGGGTGAAGCTGTTCTATGTGGTTCCCAGAAAGGGGTTCTTGATCGCGAATGTTTGAGAAGTTGTGCTTCACGAACGTGTGGACAAGGCCGCGTTCATGTCAGAGAAAGTGGGTTGTGAGAAGTGGAAGGCATTGTTCTATGCGATCGCATGGGGATGGTCGCGATTGCGTGAGTTGGCTAGGAAGTGCTTCGCGATCGCGTGTCTTTTTCCGTGATCGCATAAGGTAAATAAGGGGCAGTCCACTTTTGTGCTTTGTGACCGCAAGGCAAATTCCCCAATCGCGATGAAGAAAATAACTAGGCAGAATGTTTTCGTTCAAAATCGAGGGTTTAAGTCCAATATCACAAAAAACCATTAGAGAGCTCAGGAAAAGGTGAAATTTGAGGATATTTTCACTTTGGGTAAATATTCTTCAATCATATTTGGTTTAATTCCATGATTTAGTCTTGAATTTCATCATTTAATTTGAGAAATTAGAGAGGATATTGGGAAAAAATGGAAGAAAAGTTTGAGAATTTTTTTGGAGAGTTGAATGGGCATTTGATGTCCAATTTTGGTGTTCTTGGTATGTATGAACTCACTAGAGGATACGAATTTTATTGATGTGATTTTTATCGTATTTCAAGACGTGGGCCCGGGGGTCGGGTTTGGCCAATTTCGGGAGTTTTGATGTGAATTGGTTATTTTCGAGTGGGCTTTGTTCCCTTAGCATATTTTAATGGTATAAATCTGTATTTGGTTAGATTTGGAGAATTTGGAGACTGGGTCGAGAGGCGAGGCACCACATGCTAGAGTTTGGAACAGATAGATGTAAGTAATGATTGTAAATATTTGTGCTGAGGGTATGAAACCTCGAATTTCACATCGTTGTGCTACTTTGAAGTGACGCACATGCTAGATGACGAGTGTAGGGTTGCACACCATTGAGAATTGTGATTTATTCCGTCCCGTATGACTATTAAGTCGCATATTTGATTGAAAACTATTTGATATTATTGTGTTTTGGAAATTGTTACCATGTTTTGGGCTGAATGCAATATTTGGGCTTCGTGCCAAGTGTTTTGGACCTTTAGGGGATTTTTACTACTATTCCTCGGTGTTTTGTTTTCATAACTTTGTCATATATAGTAATTTTTGATACTTTAAATGATATTTTTGGGCTGAGCATCATGTTTTACTGTAGCCCGAGTGGCTTAAGATGTTTCTGGCTGAGCAAGGCCAAGGGCCTGTGTTGTAAGGATATTATGGGATCGAGATGCACGCCGCAGCAGGTTGTTACTAATTCATGATATTGTGAGGCTGAGGGCCTAATTGATTTATGCAACGAAGTGGCTTGTTGTGATGAGGCAAGGTGCCAGTTTGACTATGTCACGAGATTGTTTCTTATTGTGCTTAGGTTGTAAGGAGCCCCTTCCGGAGTCTGTACACCTCCGGTGAGCACGGATACCAAGTGTGAGCGATATGCTACAGCTCGAGGGGCTTTGTTGATTCATATTGATGCCCGAGGAGCTATTTTTGATCCATGTTTTTCGGAGGGGCTGATCTTGATTCATGTTATACCCGAGGGGCTGATTACAAGGGATTGTGAGGTAGCCCAATGAGAGATTTATGGTACATATTTTTCCCGAGGAGCTATTTATGTTTTATCATGTTTACTCATTGTTTTATCACTCGTTTGAAACTATTGAAAATTGTTTTAAAAGGTTTTACCAAAAACGGATCATGATTTACGAAGTAAATGATTTATATACTGTGTTGGAAATATCCTGCATTCGTTATAGCGTTTTGATGCGGCTTACATATTTTCTTACTACTCATCTTTCATTTACTTTTATTACTTATTGAGTTGGCGTACTCACATTACTCCCTTCACCTTGTTTGCAGATCCAGGTAGTTCTGAACTAGCGGGTGTTGATTGCTCAGTGGCAAAGTCATTGGAGTTAGCAAGATAGCTTCCCGACGTTCGCAGCACTGCTTTTCTCCCTCTTGTCTTTCCTAGACTCTATTTAGAACATTTTTAGACTCTTTATTATATTCAAACCTTAGTAGATGCTTGTGACTTGTGACACCTCGATGTCAGGCTTGTGTATTTATTCCGCACTGTTCGTGTAGACTTTCATTATAAAATATTTGATTAATTAAGACTCAAAAATGACTCTTATTGATTAATGGTTAATTAGAAAATTGTATCGACTTACCTTGATTCACGATAGGCGCCATCACGACCGGGTCAGTTTTAGGGTCGTCATTGCTACCATTTCTATAGTTTTTTCCCAATCTAAGCTGCATTTATCTTACAGAGGATCTTGGTCAGAGTTTTGAGTTAAATAGGACACTCTCACATTATGAATTTAATCAAATCAAGGGGGCCACAATGTTGTTTATTTGCGATTTATCTGCTAAAAATACGGGGATAAAGAGAGAATACAGAGAGGAAAGGGGTGAAAGGAGAGGAGAAAAGGAAAATGGTGTGACTAAATCCCTTAATTGAAGGCACAAATAATGGATTGGGAGCCTTTTAAGGTGGATTGTATATATTTCGTACATAAAACTTGTTTATTCTGGATAATTAACTAAACATAAATATTAAGAATAATAACGTTTCAAATAGTGTATAAGAAAGAAAAAATCTCATTCATGTTGGTAATTGGAGGGGAATAAAAAGGCTGCCAACCTTCGCTTCAGCCCATGATCTGGTGTCAACATTAAAATTGGTCATCCGATGCTATACTTTTTAGCTGCATATTTTTATTTTATTGAAGTTGCTAATAATTCAATTATTTCATCAACATTTTGTTCAATGATATAATCCAAGATAAACTAAAAACAAAAAGATGCTAGGTAGTCGAACATATTATTATACTTTCAAACTTTTAGGGGTGGGAGGCTTGGTAAGGGGAAGGGAAAGAGACCTTGAAATTTGAAAAATCATCTTCATGTATATTGAAACTAGAGGGAAATTCTTAAAATTATAGAGTAATATTCAATAATCAATCACAGTTGAATCAAAGAGCTGACGAAACATGGAAGAAACCATTTACTCCCCACACCTAACTGCTTCTTCATATCTCAAAGAACCCAAACCTCCTGACATATTCATCAATTCATCCGCAGCCACTCTTACATCCCAAGACCTCCACAACAGTTTGATGATTATTGACCAACCTTCCTCCCCCAAAAAAACTATTGACCGGCCACACACTTCATATCTTAGTTCTTTAATTCCTGATGGCCATATATTCACAACTACTACTGATAATGCCTTCAATGACATGTCCATCGATGATGAACTGGAAGCACCTGATGATGCATCTAATTTCATTCCTTTGTCAGTAGAGGAAAATTATCACATATATAAACCCTGGAAATATGATGTTATTGTTAAGGTGTATGGACGAAAGATTGAACATCAACTGCTTCAAAATAAAATATACACCCTCTGGCAACCTACAGAAAATCTTCCGCTGATTTTCTTAGGTTCAGACTTCTTCTTACTTAAATTTCAAAAAGAAGAAAATATGATTCGTGAACTCCATCATGTGCCTTGGTTCATCATGAATCATTACTTATCTGTCAGGCACTGGGAACTTAAATTTATTGCTTCAGAGACAAATATCAAATATTCAGTTATTTGGCTTCGCCTACCGAAATTGCCTACTCAATTTTATGACTTCAATATACTTCAAAAGGTAGGCAACAAGGTTGGTAAATTATTAACTATGGATAATTGTACTTTTTCAACTACAAGGGGTCGATATGCTCGTTTGTGTGTTAAAATAGATTTGGACTAGCCTTTTAAATCTCATGTGTTTATTGGTAATCATCGGCAACCAATTATGTATGAGGGATTAAATTTGCTATGTCTTAGCTGTGGCAAAATGGATCATAATCAACGAGCTTGTAAACTAAAAGCTCAAGAAGAAACCTCCTCTACTGATCCAAATCGAACTGGTATCTCTAATCGTTTGTTACAATCAGTGACTAATGAGTGGAGGATAATTCAATTTTAAGAATTTTTTTTTCTAAGCCTGTGCCACAGTTGGATCAGAAAGGCAATAAGCAAGAATATATTCTAGCAATTCCTACTATCCCTATCAAACACGTAGCTTTTTACCCGAAAAATCCTCTTCACACTAATCAACTCCATAATAAAATTTCTCCTGTTCCTCTCAAAAATTCATTTGGGACATTAAATACTCAGCTACTCCAAGATAATCCATCACCACAAAAAACAACTTTGACTTCCTCAAAGACGCCTCCATTTGGACAACCGGTCTAATTAGCTCTTATTCCCCAGTCAACTCCTCCTCTCAACCATGCATCCAGCCACGTCCACACACAGCACATGTCACCCCAATGTCATAGCCCTAAACCTAACTCCATGCAAGATTTATTGGCCAAAATATGTGCTACTTCTACTGTTGTACCACTTTCTTCATCTTATCCTCCTAACCCTAAAGACATATCTTCCATGCAGAACACTCATGACGACCTCCTCACCCCTTCACTTAATACTCACACTTTCCCAACACATCAATCACCACAACTGCCCTCTTTTCCCCCATTAATCCATCTCATTCTTCACCACCTGATGAACCATACCCCCCTTCACTTCACCCATCAAATAACACTTCTGCTCATACACTCCCTATCCAGCATGTTCACTCCAAACCTCAACATTTTGAGACGTCACCAAGCTCCAGGAAATTAGTCACACAGACTAGTTCACCACCCCAATCCACACTCCATTCCACCACCTCAATTGCAACCGGACGAACATTCCATAGTATACACTGCACAGACTCCTCATGCACCAACTCATTTTGAATCTTGGTTAGCGACGGGGCTCAAAAATCATGCCTTGACGTGCACAATGACGGTGAATCAGCAAGAGGTAACGATATTAATCAATAACCCACGAGATTTAGCTCAAATAGTGCTGGAGGGAATGCAGTTGGGAATGGAAATCTACGGTAGGTATCATTGGGCGGTGACTCGGTCAACTCATGTGGCACCCTATCAACAACCACCGATGCCAAATCCAACTCAACACCTTTACCCACACATTCTACATATGCCATTCTACCCTCCTCCTAACTCCACAACTCAATGGATTCAACCTTACTGGGATCCACCGACTCCACCACCTCCACCTCCATTTCCCATTCCTTCACCTCCTCAATGCCCTCCTAAAGAGGAACTGAACAACAACGAACAAGCAGAGTTATAGGCGGCGATCATTTAAATAGGTAAACTCACCCAGTCCATGCATTTCTAGATGGGATAAAAGTCTTCGTGCAGAAAGAGGAATACGAAAGAAACATATTTCTAAGGAATCCACAAAACCTTCGCACAACCTCCTTTCGTCTTCGTGCAACGACAAACCCGAAAGTTGGGAAATATGCAATGTTGTTCATGACAACTTTTCTGCTCCAAACAAGCAGAATCAACTCTCAGAGGGGTCCTAGGGCTAGTCTCCGATTTGATTACACAGATAGCCAAATGAATTTTATTGTCTGGAATTGTAAGGGGTTCACTCGGAGGATTTTCAAAGAAATTTCAGGTCTCTCTTGAATTAACAGGCCAGCTTTGATATTACTTCTGGAAACTCACAGTGCCCGTCATCAATCAATCAAGGACAACTACAACTTTACCGGTATGATAGAGGTGCCAGCAATAGGTCGGGCAGGAGGAATTGTGATTTTATAGAATGAAGAATTGCATGTGGAGCATGTTGCTTCAACTGGTCAGGAGATACACTGCCATGTACAGGTACTCCCTAATCCTTAAACTTTTTTATTTTCTGCCATCTATGCAAACCCTATGTTAGTAAATAAACACTTACTATGGGATAATTTTATGCGAGTATTTGACTGCTATAAAGGGCCATGGTTGGTAGGGGTGATTTTAATGATATTAAGGAGGGGGCAGACAAATTTGGTGGCTTACCCATTAATAATGCACGTGTAAATAAGTTTTTCCATTGTGTAAATCACTGCTAGTTGATAGACTTAGGGTATAAAGGTAGCTGTTATACTTGGACAAATGGTCGACAGGCTACTACAGATATTTTGGAAATAATAGATCGTGTCTTTGCCAATTATGAATTAATAAAACATTTCCCCGATTTTCTTGTCACCCATTTACCTAGGCTGCATTCTGATCATTGCCCGTTAAAACTAGATTTATTCTGTCGACTGCCTAGACAAAACATTTTTCGTTTTGAAACCATATGGGCATCATATCCTATGTTTACAACTTTAGTAAGTCAAGTTTGGGAACAACATGCTTAATCCCTGCTATGGAAAATTTTATAACGCACGTGTAACAATGGAATGTTTCTACCTTTGGGAACATTGTTACAAAAAAGAAAGAACGGTTAGCTCGTATTAGTGGCCTTCAATCCTCTGTACACTACCATATAAGTTTGTTTCTACGTAACTTGGAACAAACTCTTAAAAAGGGGTTTGATCATATTCTGAAATTAGAAGAAGAGTATTGGAAACTAAAATCAAGATTTGACTGGCTTAATGATAGCGATGCGAACACTAAATGTTTCCACTTTAGTACTATTAATAGAAGACGTTTTAATCGCATTACTACTCTGCAGGATCTTAATGGAATTGGATAACTGATCCGCTCCTAATTAAACTTACTATCACTCATTATTATCATGCTCTTTTCCAAACTAGCAAAATCAGCTCCTCACATCACACTTACAAGCTTCCTTTAAATGTTCTAACAATTGAAGAAAACTTAGCACTATTACAGCCTTTACAAGATGAGTAAATCACAAGTGCTTTAAACTCCTTCAAGCCTTTAAAGGCTCCGGGACCTGATGGCTTCAATCGATCTTTTTACCAAAAATATTGCGGCACAATTGGGAATTCTGTGAAATATTTTTGTCACACTGTGTTCAATAATCATCAAATAGACTCTGACATTAATAAAACTTTTATTTGTTTAATTCCTAAGCATAAGCAGGCTTCTACGATTTACCAATGTAGACCCATTAGCTTTTGCAATACTATTTATAAATTAATTACCAAAATTATTGCTAACAGGATAAAACCATTACTAGATCGTTTAATACATCCTACCCATTCCAGCTACCTAAAAAATAGACGTGCATCGGACAACGCTATAATAGTACAGGAAATTATTACTAAATTTAAAAAAATGAAAAGAGTCAATAGTCAAATGCTTTTAAAATTGGATCTTGAAAAGACATTTGATAAATTGGAATGGTCATTCATACATCAGACTCTACATGCTCTGAATTTCCCTCAATCATTCATCCAACTTATTATGTCTTGCATTACAACTTCTTCTGTGTCAATATTACTAAATGGTAGCCCAACTGAATACTTCCAGCCCTCTCGAAGCATTCGTCAAGGGGATCCCCTTTCACCATATCTGTTTATTCTTTGTTTAGAAATGTTTTCTCGTAGTAAACACTTCGGTGGATTACTGCAAATGGACACCTATCTCACTTAGCTATCACGACCCTAAATTATCTCATCTTTTCTTTGCTATTGATATCATTCTTATTTCAAAAATCACCCACAATTCTTCCCAAGTAATGGTGGATAACCTAGCTAATTTCACTACTGAGTCGGGCCAGAGTATTAACTTTGATAAGTCAAAGATATTCTTCTCTAAAAACTGTTCTCCTTCTACTAGAGATAACATTTTACATACTTTCCACATGAAGGAAGGAACACAATTTGGGACATTCTTAGGTTTTCTCATTTTTATACAAAGACCTACTAAAAATGACTTTCAATTCTTAATATTTAATACTAAATTGGTTGGCTGGAAAACAAGCTTTTTAACAAAAGCATGAAGAAAATATTAATTTGTTCTACTTTGAATTCTCTTCCTAATCATATCATGCAATTTATTACGCTGCCCTCTTCCATCCTTAATACTCTTAATAGACTTCAAAGTAATTTCATATGGGGAACTACATTTACTAAGAAAAGATTACACCTTGTCAAGTGGAAAACCATCACTCAGCCTCTAGACCAGGAAGGCTAGGGATAAAAAATTTATCTTTCAAGAATCAAGTTTTACGTGCCAGCCTAGCTTGGAGATTATTTCAAAACCTTACCCAGTTATGGGCTCAGTTGCTACTGACTAGTTATATAAGACCTTCTCATATTCACCAAAATTATGCCTTTTATTTGGAAGAATATCATGAAAGTTTGGATTAACCGTAAACTTGGGAACAAATGGAACATTGGTTCTGGTAAATTTATAAAATTTTGGTCGGATCCTTGGATTAGCCATAATTTCATATTTTGAAGTCATATTACTGGCCCTCTTCTGAGATTGGAGGAACCTAAATTAGTATCCACCTACTATTATGATAAACATTGGCATCTGGAACACCTTTCCTTTGTCTTACCAAATCAGCTGCAGGATAGCATGGCTATCCAACCTATCACTACAGATCACCTCTACTGGAACCTAACTTCTACAGGTTTGTTTTCTGTTAAATCTACGTACACTGTTGTGAAACTTAATATGGGGAATCATGCAGTTAACAATGGAAGCTATAAATGGATTTGGAAATTAGCAGTTCCCCCTAAAATTTCCTATTTTATTTGGTCTGCCTGTCACAATAGGCTTCCAACTACTTCTTTTGTGAATAAGATATGGATCGTTGGCACTAATATTTGTTCACAGTGCCAACAATTTCCGGAAACTGTTATCTACATCTTACTCCACTGTCCAGTAGCAAAAGCTTTTTGGAAGGACCTTCACATAGCAGTTGATTTAAATCCTATAGAACCATTCGCAAATAACTTATTGATTTTTAAGGATTCAATTCATCAGAAACTTCTTAACTACTCTTATGGTATTCCAAACAATACCCTACTACCGTTTGCTCTTTGGGAACTTTGGAACCATCGTAATAAATATACTTTTGACCACATAAATCTTTCCTTGGATATTAGGATTGTAATTACAAAGGCTGCAGAGTTTTTCCACCTAACAAATCATAAATGTAAACCCCAAGCATCCATGCCACTCTATATCAAATGGCATCCGACAAATCAAAATATTTATAAGCTTAATATAGATGGCTCTTGCTCTTCTAACGGTTTTAGGTGTGGCATAGGAGGGGTATTTCGCAATCATACAGGGCAATGGATCTATGGCTTTGCAGGAGCAACTTTGCATGGCGCTCCAATACAAACAGAGCTACTAGCTTTACTCAAAGAATTACTTATTGCTAAAGATCTGAACTTACGACCACTTAGCATCGAGACAAATGCACAATGTGTACTGAATTTATTACACGCTAATACGCAACACTACACTAATCTTTTACATGATTTCAGGTGGTTACTCCTTCAACTGGATAGGGCCAGCATCACCAGAGTGTACCGCTAGAAGAACTGCGTAGCAGACGACCTCGCAAAGTTTGGAGCACAACAACAACAAGGTTTCTGTATAATGTATAAAGACCGCCATCTTTTGCGACATCTTCCTACCACCAAGACGAGCAAGGAGAATCTCGTACAAGGCTGGTGAAATCGGCAATTACTAAAGACAGTACTAGTAGTAGTGTTAGTTTTGCTCATAGGCTTGCTAGTAGTAATAGGGTTGATTTATCTACTACTGTATCGAATGTATATACTTATCCGGTTATGTTAGGTACTCATAACTATCCTTTTGGTTCTGCTATTGTAAATCTGATGCCTCTAATGCATCACCTTAACTGTTCTTTCTGAGCTTGATATATATATATATATATATATATAAAACTATCCTTTCTATCCAAAAAAAAAAAAAGCTATCGTTTAAACAACTATTTATAGGCCTATAGAAGATTCTGCGGAAATAGAATACTTCTGGACCATTATTTAGTTTTTGTCTTGTTAAAGGGAATGCTCTTTTAGGTGGAAATGGTCATCTTTAAAAAGTTAATAAATATTGAGTCATGTAAACAGTAAATGGAGACACTATCAATCGTCCTCAGTGAGGGGTGGAAAATTAAAGTTAGAGACCATTTTCAAAAGGTTATGTCATATAGTATAAACTTACTCAGCCTCAATGTTTACACTAAATCTGCAGATGCAAAACATGTTCTCGTATATAGACTTTTCTCACTTAATTATAATTAATTATGTATTATTACTTCATTGGATTGTTTAGCTATAGTTCATATAAGTAAATATAGGTATTTTTACCTCCTATATCAATGGTTAACACCATACTTATTTAAAATAAATACTATTTTAAAAAAATTATATTTTATAGATACCTTTTAATATTTATAGCAAAATATTTAATTTTTGTTACCTCCTACCCCTAAGCCACTAAATACGTTATTCAGTTATATTATTTGTTTTCTCACTCTACTTTGATACATGTTATTCTCTTCTCCCATTCCTGAAAAATGAAAATAGCAACAAAGACGTTCAAGAAATTGTTGTGGAGATGGGGCTTGATGAGGAAACCCTATTGATTTATCCAAAGTTGTTTGTATGGGGCTAAATTTGGCTCATAATGTCCCCACGCCAGGTAGGCACGTCCCCCATGATAAGGGCGACCCAAGCAAGGGGGCGGCCCAAATCGACGAAGAAGGAGCGACGCTGTTTAGCACCTGACCCTTTTACTGATTGGAAGCCACCAACCTTTGTACTTTTGTTATTATTTCGAGGAAAGTTTCCTATTATATAAAGGAAATCTTCTCATTGTAAAAGCATCATCATTATTCTCGAATAATACAATCTCTATCTATATCTCTGTCTCTCTCTCTCTCTCTCTCTCTCTCTCTCTCTCTCTCTCTCTCTCTCTCTCTCTCTCTCTCTCTCGAGTTCTTAATCATTGCTTCCTTCTTAAGATAAGTCTATTTTTATCATCCATTTACAGATCTACGAAGTGGTAATCATCTATTCGACTTATTATATTTGATTATGATTTACCCCCGTATATTTTTTAATTGTTTTTAGGCATAAAATACGAATATAATTTTTGAGCCAAACAATTTAGCGCCATCTCTGGGGATTTCGAGAATCAAAACCATAGTTTGCACCTAGAGAACCAACGAAAACCCTTCCTTACAACACAAAAACGAAAAAATAGATGACAAGAATGCAACAATGAAAATAATAGCAGATGTTGCAACCAATCTCATCGATCCTCTCAACGAAGCTGGTGAAGATTGGGTTTTTATTACCACCCCTAGTACTACCTTAAGCGGAGAAATCCCACCTCCACCACCCAAAGATCTAACGATCTTGCGGGAAAAAGGCGCTTCCACATCCGCATCTAAAGAAGCAAACCCATAGGTCAGGAAACTACTGGAAGAGTGGTTAACAGGCACTCTAAGTGGTTTGGTTGAGAAGTCACCACAACACAATATTAGAAGCAGGCCAACCACAGATCTTGCTGCTGTCAAAGGCGAACTTGAGGTCACCCGCGCAAACAACACGTTCCCCGATACTCGAACCAATGGCGACACAATCACAACCATCCTCAAGAAGTTGGAGGAAATGGAAAACGAAAATTGTCACTCCGTGATCATATGAAGGAACATCAGGAGAGGGTGGACAAGATCCCTGGTGCCCCCAAACTACTACCAAAGCGTGACGTAGGGAGGTTTGTCGAACAACCCTACACGGAAGAGGCTGCACCATACCCCATTCCATAGACTTTCAAAATGCCACCTTACTTGAGAGTGTACGACGGCACTACAGAGAGGACCACTTGATCCATTATGTCACTAATGTAAAAGGTAACGACCTAACAAACGAACAGGTAACGTCAGTGCTGCTGAAGAAATTCGGCAAACCACTGACAGGAGGAGCACTGACCTGGTATTCCCAGCTACCGGCCAGAATCATTTCCACGTTCGAGGAGAGGACACACAAGTTTTTCACCGTCCATGTAGGAGTAAATAAAGCAGGAGCGAGGATCAATGGCATCTTCACCGTTCGGCAAACCGTCGAAGAAGGACTCGGGGACTTCCTAGCTAGGTTCAACATGGTAAGGAAGAGCCTACCCAACATATCGTAAGGCATGGTAGTCGCTACTTTCAAAAACAGGTTAAGCAGAAATGGCTCAAAGGTGACCAAAAAGCTATTCAGCCGCCTCATGAAGTACCCGCCCACCACATGGGAAGAGATCCACAATACTTATTGCACTGAGGTACGTGCAAATGAGGACGACCTCAACGCGGAGACCCAATATCTAACAACAATATATCCAGAGAGCAGAAGAGATCGATGCAATGAAGGGTGGCGGGAACAAGGCCCAGGTCCCAATAGGGAGAGACAACAACCCTACATCAGATCGTCTCACCCACCGCCACCCAAGCGCGCGGACGCACTACAGCCACATGTTGCCCGACTACAAAACAACAGAGGTACGCCCCTTTTATTATCTGCCCATAATTTTTATGCGTCCCCTTCAGAGACAGTGTACGCACTTGAGAAATTGGGCAACAAAGTGCAATGGCCGGGAAAGATGTAGTCGGACCCTGTCACTAGAAAATAAAATTCCTTATGCGAGTTCCACCAGGAAGGAGTGCAGAAAACCGAAGACTACATAGGTCTACGTGAAGAGGTGGCCAGGATGTTGAACCTAGGGTTCCTGAGAGAGTTGCTCAGTGACAAAGGGAAAATCAACTTTGCACGTGGACGGGAGCAACACCACGGGCCACCAAAGCCGCCCTCACCGGCCTGCACAATCAACATGATCATTGGAAACAACGACGACTCGGCAATCAACCACGTCAAGTTCACCTCTATGCACAAACTGAAGTGAACTACCACCCACGAACGATATGACGACTTTGAAGATAGTATCATCTTTGATAAGTCGACGCCGAAGGATTGTCTTTCCCTCATTACGATGCATTAGTTATAACTTTACATATCGCAGATACGGAGGTTAAAAGAATTATGGTCGATTGCGGTAGTGACGCCTGTATTATACACCCGAGGGTCCTCGTAATAATGGGACTCGAGGATAAGATAATACTGTGGTGCATAGCACTAATCGGTTTCAATAATGCGGTAGAACAAACCTTCGGAGAAATATCGCTACCTGTTCTAGCGAGGGGGTCACGCTGGAAACAACTTTCCACGTAATGAACCGGGAAACAACATACAACATCATCATCGGACGACCGTGGATAAATTCCATAAGAGTGGTCCCTTCAAGCTTTTACAAATGGTCAAATATCCCACCCCGTGGGGAATCTTCAGCATTTGAGGTGAGCCTCACACCGCTCAAGAATGATATAAAGTAGCTCAAGACTGAGCCTACACAAAACAGCTTAAAGGGGCAAGCGTAGACGAATAGCAATCAGCTATGTCAGGGACTAAGGTCCTCCCGACAGAGAACGCCATTAAAGACCCTGATATCGTAGAAGCACGTAAGGTTACTGTCAAAGATGTCAACCCGGTCCAACAAGCCAACAACGACCCTACAAAGAAGGATTACATCGGGCACGGTCTCTTAAATCCAAGTAAGTTTCGTGAATTTTTATCTAACCATACTGACCTGTTTGCTTTTTCCCATTCAGATATGTCGGGATTCACGCGAAAAAGCGCCACTCACAAGCTGAATGTTGAGCCATTACACCCGCTTGTACGGCAAATGAGAAGAAAATTCAACGCTGCTATCAATGAAGCGGTCGGTGAAGAAGTAGACAAACTTCTGTCCAACGGCTCCATTAGGGAATCAAAGTACCCTCAGTGGGTCGCCAATGTCGTCATGGTCCAGAAGAAGAACGAGAAGTGGAGAATGTGTGTAGACTTCACCGACTTAAACAAAGCATGCCTGAAAGATTCCTTCCCACTTCCCCACATTGACCAGCTAATGGACGCAACCGCGGGGCATGAGCTACTAAGTTTCCAAGATGCATACTCCGGTTACAACCAAATCATGATGGCCGAAGAGGACCAAGAGAAAATAACTTTCATCACCCACCAGGGGGACATACTGCTACAAAGTGATGGCCTTCGGGCTCAAGAATGCAGGAACCACGTATCAAAGGCTGGTAACCATAATGTTCAAAGAACAACTTGGTAAGACCATGGAAGTCTACATCGACGATATGCTGGTAAAATCGGCAAACGAAGAGGACCATATTGGCCATCCAAAAGAGGCCTTCATAATACTAAAGAGGTACGGTATGAATTTGAACCCCAAAAAATACGCCTTTGGTGTAGCTTCAGGAAAATTCTTAGGATTCCTCATATCGCAACGAGGCATCGAGGTCAACCCAGACAAGATCAAGGCGATAGACGCGATACCCGGGGTGATGAGTAGCAAGAAACATGTACAAAAGCTGACGGGGCGCATAGCCGCCCTGTCCCGGTTCATCTTACAGTCATTCGATAGGTGCCACCAATTTTTCAACGTACTGAAAAAAGATCGAGTACTACAGTGGAATGAGGAATTCGTTGAAGCCTTGAGAAAGCTAAAAGCATACTTGTCTTCGCCACCCTTGATGGTCAAGCCGAGTCAAGGTGAACCCCTGATAGTATACCTGGTCGTATCAGCGGTCGCTGTCAGCGCCTTCCTAGTACGCGAGAACAAAGGTACACAATCCCCTATGTATTACATTAACAAAACCCAAGTTGACGCCGAATCTCGGTACCCACACCTCGAGAGGTTAGCATTGGCACTAGCCATAGCTTCACGAAAGCTACGACCCTATTTCCAATGCCACCCCATAAAAGTGATAACGACTTTCTCATTAAGAAGCATCCTACACAAGCCCGAATTATCGGACCGTCTCGCAAGATGGGCCATTGAGCCCAGCCAGCACTACATATCATATCTTCCAAGAACCTCCATTAAGTCGCAAGTCCTGGCCGATTTTATAGCTGACTTCAGCGTAGAAATCCTCCCAAAAGCAGAACTTGAGGCACAACATGCCTCCATTAATAATGACCTATGGGCCTTTACGCGGATGGTGCCGCCAATGCATCGGGATAGGGACTGGGACTCGTCCTCGAGGTCCCCAAGGGAAAAAAAATCTCCAGTCCATACAATGCTTTAAATGACTAACGACAAGGCAGAGTATAAGGCCGTTATTGCAGCTGTGACGCCCCCTTTTCTGACTACTAAAAAGAAGCGAAATTGGGTTTACAACATTACAGACAAAACAAATCTTATTCCCGTATGGGAATTGGGTATTGGAAGTTGAAGAGTCGCCACCTAATAATAATAGTGCATTAGGACACTTTTAAGAAGAAGATAGTATTTTGAAAAGAAAACCAGAGTTCGGGTATGTTAGAAACTACGCTTTACGCTAGAGGGGGGGTGAATAGCGTATTAATAGAATTTAGCGTTTTCTTGCGGAATTTAAACTTTGCAGGAAGTAAAATAAATGCAGAAAAATAAACTTACACAAAGATGTATACTGGTTGGCCACCAACGTGGTTAGTCCAGTCCCCAAGAGACTCTCTCGAGATTTTTCACTATCTTGTTAAGCTTAAGGGTGCTCAACAAACCGTTACACACTTGAGGACACAAGCCTCAAACAGTTGCTCGGAGATCGCAATCTCAAAGACTTCACCCAAGGAAACGCAAGTTCCTTGAAACAAGAGAATCGCAATTCTCTTACAAGTATATCAAATACTTGGACACTCACTTAACTAAGGTACTCCTTATTGAGTAGATATGAGTAAAAGAATATGTTCAAGATCACAACAACTTTAAGCAATAATATGGCTCTCAAAAGCTTTATGAAATGAGTAGAAAATGAAGAACAATAGAATGAAAGCTTATAGCAATGTAATGATCAGTTTGTGTATGTTGTTGTATTTAATACACTGAAATGAAGCTGTATTTATAGTTGAAAAAGTTGGTTCAACCGTTGTCTAATTGCCAATTAAGAGTTGCTGAAATTACTCAGTGATAATCGATTATTAAGACCAAACAATCGATTATCTGCCAGTCAGTTTAAAAATCAATCCCAGATTTAACGCTTCACAATCGATTATACATAATCTATAATCGATTACTTTAGCAACGTTCTAAAAATCATTTCCAGATTTTAAGCAAAACATCGATTATATAAAATCAATAATCGATTACTTCAGCAACGTTCTAAAAATCATTTCCAGATTTTAAGCAGAACATCGATTATATAAAATCAATAATCGATTACCTTATGGTATTTGAAAATCATTTGACAACGGCTAGCTTCAACAATCGATTGTCCTTTGCAACAATCGATTACTTGTTATTTTCTGAAAATCATAAAACTTACTGTCTCAGTGATAATCGATTATCTAAATACATAATCGATTACTTAATTAAATTTAAAATCACTGGAAGACATCAACTCAACACAATCGATCACCATTAGTTCATAATCGATTATTTTGAGTATTGAAAAACTTTACCTCAACAACAATCGATTGTCATTTGTTCACAATCGATTATCATGCCGATTTGGAAAAACCTGATGTTCACTGTCTTACTCACAATCGATTACCATTAATTCATAATCGATTATCATGCAGTCTTGGCTCAGAAACAATCGATTATCATAAGTACATAATCGATTATTTTAGCCCAGATTTTTGAGGCATGTTTAGAAAACATTTTGTCTAATGTAAATATGCATGATTTAAAATCTTTTTGACACAGAATTAAATATGCATGATTTTGGAAAATAGTTTTATGAGAGAGGCCATACTATGAGTCAAGTTATAGGATCGAGATTACAATTTAGAACAACTCAATAACAATTAAAAGCTATATCTTGAACTTCAATCTTATTCGCAACCATTGTGCGCTTGTACTTGAATTCCGTCATATATCAATTTTTGCTTCGTTTGTCATTCATCAAAACCTACAAAAGAGTACACGTTTAGTATATTGCATTGAGAACGTGTTTCTAACAATTTCCCCCTTTTTGATAATGGCAAACATTAAGCGGGATATGCAATTTAGGCAAAAGATATTGACAATTCAAGACAAGTAACAATTATGCAATTTTGTTCTTGTTCCCCCTCAATTTAAGAGTTCCCCCTCAATTTTAGCTTATAAGCAATCAATGAATTAAGAGGTGGTGCATACCCGATATCCCGTTTTCTTCCCCCTTTTGCCATTAGCAAAAAAATAGTAAGGAAAGATGCAAAAAGATGAAATAAACAAGGATTATTTATTGGAAAAAAAAAGAGGGTACATTAATGGGAACCAAAGAGAACAACAGCAAAAACCACACAAAACACAAAAAAATTTATTCATTTCCGTCGTTGTCCGCCTCGTTATCCGGCGCTGCTTCAAAAGGAACGAGAGCTGCATATGGATAATTGACATGATCAAAGTATCCATGGATCTCATGAGTGAGTTGAGCAAGCTGGTCGGATATGGTTTGGAGAGTAGGCTCTTGGGACGAACGAGCACGACGGGGTGGACGACTTGAAGAAGGAGCTGGAGCATGATCACCATCATGATGGAAAGAAGACTCCGAGATTTCCCAAATTTTGGTACTCCTTTTGAGAGGACCATTTTCCGTGACAAATCCGGATGCTTCAAGGAAGTTCATAATGAGGAGGGCATAAGGAAGAGGCATGTCATCACCGATGGCATCGAGCATATGAATTTTAATGAGCCGACACCAATTTATTTTGGCTCCGGTGACAATGGCATGCAGAAGTTTGGTATCCTCCTGGGAGATGGTGGTGTGATTGTGCCGTCTAGGCTTGAGGACTCGGGTGATGAAGTAAAGAATCAACCGGTAGTTTGGATCCATACCCGTTATGGTAGGACGACGGGTAGAGATAGATGGATCATAGGAGGTTATACCGGCTTGGTGGAGAAGGATGGTTTCATCAAAGAGAGCCCCGGCCTTATCAATATACCGGTAAAGGTCTTCACCTTCATTTGGAAGGCGGGCAATGGTGTGGAGATTCTCTTCAGAGAGAAGAATTTGAACCCCATTAATGGAGGTGACAAGTTCGCCATCTTCATCTTTATGGAGATTTGAGTAAAAAGTTTGAACGAGAGTTGTGTTTATGTGAGGATGAGTGAGAAGCAAGAAGTCATATAGTTGACACTCCTTTAACATATTTGCGGCAGGGGTGAAAGGCTCAAGGAGTTTACTATTTGAGAACCGAGGAGGAAGAATGGTGCGTTTCTCAAATTTTGATAGGAACCTTGTGAGTTTATTTTCAGTTTCAAAGAACAAGACGGAACCGTCTTGGTATGGAAAATTTAAAGGAGGAGGGGCGGTTGAGGCTGATGCGCCATGTTTGGATCGGGAACGTTTTGAAGATCGTCCAGACATGTTAGGAGAAAGACTGCTGGAATTTGGCAAAGAAAATAGAAGAGATTTAGCTTTTGAATACTAGAGATAGTGCTTGAGTGGGTGAACGTGAGCTCTTATGATGCCTATTTATAGAGGAAAGGATTATCAAGCATTGAATGGAGACATTTGCTGAGATTTTGGTTTAGGAGCAGTTAGAAAACGGTAAGAATTAAAATTACTGACCGTTAGATAATCGATTATTGAACTGAAATAATCAATTATATTTACTGTTTGATTGAGATTTTGAATCTGACAAATCGATTCTTGAGTCAAACGGTAAAAAATTTGAATGAAATAATCGATTGTTAAATTTTGGTAATCGATTATGGAGCATTTAAGACCTGACAGGAATCGATTGAGGAGCCAAACGGTAACAAAAAATTAATATGAAGTAATCGATTGTCAATTCTTGGTAATCGATTATTTAGGGAACTAATTTGATACAGTGAACTTGGAGAATATCAGAATTTGTCAAATAATCGATTGTATGAAAAAATAATCGATTGTTGTAGAAAGCATTGCTGAATGACTGAGGCGGAAATCGATTATGCAATTTAGGAAGTAAAAAATTAAACACAGATGCATAATAGTAATAATCAGTCATAAACAATCGATTATTGATACTGATAATCGATGTACTGCACAGAAAATAATCGATTAGTGGCTTGAAATAGTCGATTATTTTGTGCTAAAACTTCATAATTCCCCCTACCTTTGGGGTGGTACCTGCAAAATAGATTTAAACGTCTCCGACGCTCAAGTTAGTAATTTATAGCGAAATTAATAAATTACACTAGTGTTAACAAGTAATGCCGTGAACTCTTAAGAATTGTGTCCTAGAGTGTTCTTAAGAGAGTTTCGGGTACTTACCTTTTCTCCAACATCGCCAATTACCTGTTCGAGAGGATGATCCTTGATCGTTCTCCACTCGTTAGGCGTATTTATTCCTTTTTCTAATTGTGGCGCTTCTTCCGTTGGTTGTTCCCCAATTTTTGTTTTCCTTTGAAGGTTCTTCTTGGATTTTATCTTTCAAGCTATCCAAGATACCTGCAAGATCAAAACCGGATTCCTTTCTCGCCAAGCGAGTATTATCTTCGGAAAACACAACATGAGGGGATTCCTCCACAATTTGGGTTCTTTTGTTAAAGATCCTATATGCTTTGCTACGTGAGGAATAACCAATGAAAATACCTTCATCCGATTTAGCATCAAACTTACCCAATTGGTCCTTCCCATTATTATGAACAAAACATTTACAACCAAAAACACGTAAATGAGAAATGTTGGGTTTTCTACCCTTATAAAGTTCATATGGGGTTTTCATGAGTATCGGCCGAATTGCTACTCTATTTAAAACATAGCAAGCGGTACTCACGGCATCCGCCCAAAAGTATTTGGGAATCTTAGCTTCGTCGAGCATGGTTCTTGCCATCTCTTTGAGACACCTATTTTTCCTTTCCACCACCCCATTTTGTTGTGGTGTCCGTGGAGCGGAAAAGGTGTGTTCGATTCCGAGTTCGTCAGAAAAATCCGCAAAGAGATTGTGATCAAACTCTCCCCCATGATCACTTCTAATCGAAGTGACGGTCGATTCCTTTTCGTTTTGAACATGCTTAAGGAAATACTTGAAATTTTGAAAAGCATCACTTTTATTTGCAAGAAATAGAGTCCAAGTAAATCTAGAAAAGTCATCAACAATTACAAAAACATATTTATTTTTACCAAGACTTTCAATACGAGAGGGACCAAATAAATCCATGTGAAGTAATTGCAAAGGTCTAGACGTTGAAACAATATTCTTGGATTTAAAAGATGCTTTGGTTTGCTTCCCTTTTTGACAAGAATCGCAAATAGAATCATTTTCAAACTTTAAACTGGGAAGACCAACTACTAAGTTTTGAGAAAGAAGCTTGTTCAAAAGATGCATGTTCATGTGTGCTACTCTACGATGCCATAGCCAAGAGTTATCCTCTTTGCTTACTAAACAATCAACATATTCGGGTGAGGAGTTTGCAAGATCAACCATATAGATATTATCAATTCTAAAACCACGAAGTATGATCTTGAAATCACTACGTCTAAATACAAGACATTCATCCGAATTAAATAGAGCAAGATTTCCCTTGTCACATAATTGGCTTATGCTCAAGAGATTATGCTTCAAACCTTTCACAAGTAGTATATGTTTAATAGAGGAGTTTTCGTCCTTACCGACCGAACCAATGCCGATGATTTTTCCTTTATTGTTATCACCAAATGTGACACTTCCTCCTTCTTTGTGCTCTAGTTGAAGGAATTTGGATTCATCTCCCGTCATGTGTTTGGAGCATCCACTATCAAGGTACCATAGTACACTTGATCCCTTCAAGCACACCTACAAAACAAATTAATGTTCTTTAGGTACCCATGCCATCTTGGGTCCTTGAGGGTTAGGCATGTTATAATGATGCAATTGATTTATATGTCTATGACGAGTAAAGCAAGTGGGAGCAATATGACCAATACGTCTACAATAATGACAAGTCACGTTGGGATTATGCATTTTTCTAGGTACATAGTAACTAGATGAATGAAGGTTGCTTACTCTACTTTGAACGCCATTGTTTCTCCTATTATGAGCTCTAGGAGGTTCACAAGTTTGTCTAAAATATGCATCATTTCTAGAATATCTATTTCTAGGTGGAGGGTCATTTCTTGGTCTTCTAAATTGTTCAAGGTTTGGCCTAAAATATGCATCATTTCTAGGTCTTCTAGCATTTTCACTGTTTGGTCTAACATGCAAGTTATTTCTAGGATTTCTACTTCTAGGATAAGCATTTTGGTTATTAGTCCTAGGTTGAGCTCTAGGTTGTTGTGGTTTAGCACCAACCTTTTCTTCATTCTTGAATCCTATTCCATGTTTAGTTGATATTAGATTAACAAGCACATCATTCAAGTTTTTATGCGAAGAATTAAACTTATCTAATGTGCCTTTAAGTCTAGCTACTTCATTCTTAAGAAGCACACAAGAAGAACAGTTTCTAGTAGAACCTTCAGGTTTATCAGCACTTCTTTTTCCATAAAACTTGTTTTCCTCTTTTAGCTTCTCATTTTCGAAAACCAGTTTTTCTAATTCTTTTTCTTTTAATGAAAGCTATGTTTGAAAATCTTTTTCTTTTAGAGAAGCGCTTTCTTTAACACTTTTGACAGTTTTTGAAGCTTTGATAAATTCAGCATATAGTTCATCAAAAGCATTTCTCATTTCATCAAGAGTAAAGAAATTTTGAGAAGAGATTTGACTTACCTCGTCTTTGCCGTCTTCTTGAGCCATGAGACATAAATTTGCTGCTTCATCGTCTTCTTCTTCGCTTGCTTCATCTCCGGAATCTCCTCCCCAAGAGATGTATGCACGTTGCTTTTTGAAGGGTTTCTTCTCCTTTTTGATGTTAGGGCAATTTGATTTTATGTGCCCGGTTTCTCCGCATTCATAGCATTTTAGTTGATCGCCTTACTTTTTGTTCTTGCGTTCATACTCTTTGCGCATGAATTTTTGAAACCTTTTGATAACGAGTCCAAACTCGTTGTCACCTTCCTCATCAATTTGTGGTTGGCTAGCCTTTAGAGCAATCCTTTGCCTTCTTTGATCATCAACAAACGGGTTAAGTATAGTTGATTCATAGGTTTTGAGATTACCTCTTAATGCGTCAATTGTGACATTTGTGATGCCAATGGATTCTTGGATTGCATCGGCCTTTGATCGCCATGCCGGAGTGAGACTTCTGAGGATCTTCCGGACAAGTTCTCTATCAGTAAACGTCTTTTTGAGGGCGTGTAGATCATTCACGATCATTGAGAATCGCTCAAACATTTCGCCTACTTTCTCTCCTTCCTTCATGTGGAATAGTTCATAAGAGTGAGTTAAGAAATCAATTTTAGCTTCTCGTACCTGGTCGGTTCCTTCGTATGTCACTTCAAGCTTATCCCACATTTCTTTTGTTGTTTTGCAACATGATATCTTCCTGTAGTCGTTAGCATTAACAGCACAATATAATAAACTTATAGCTTTGGCATTATTTTGAACCTTACGAAAATCCTCCGCGGTATATTCCTCTTCGGTCTTTGGAACCCATTCGTCTTCCACCTTCTTGGTTGGGATTTGGTTTCCATTGGTGAATACTTTCCACAAATGAAAGCTATTTGATTGCACAAAGATTTGCATCCTCTCCTTCTAGTATGAGTAGTTTGTGCCGTTGAATAGAGGAGGTCGTGTAGAGCATTGTCCTTCTTCAATTCCTGCAAAAGAGTCAAGAGTAGAAGCCATGGATGGTTCTCTCAAACGGTTAAGTTTTCAGAGAGTTGGGCTCTGATACCAATTGTTAGAAACTACGCTTTACGCTAGAGGGGGGGTGAATAGCGTATTAATAGAATTTAGCGTTTTCTTGCGGAATTTAAACTTTGCAGGAAGTAAAATAAATGCATAAAAATAAACTTACACAAAGATGTATACTGGTTGGCCACCAACGTGGTTAGTCCAGTCCCCGAGAGACTCTCTCGAGATTTTTCACTATCTTGTTAAGCTTAAGGGTGCTCAACAAACCGTTACACACTTGAGGACACAAGCCTCACAGTTGCTCGGAGATCGCAATCTCAAAGACTTCACCCAAGGAAACGCAAGTTCCTTGAAACAAGAGAATCGCAATTCTCTTACAAGTATATCAAATACTTGGACACTCACTTAACTAAGGTACTCCTTATTGAGTAGATATGAGTAAAAGAATATGTTCAAGATCACAACAACTTTAAGCAATAATATGGCTCTCAAAAGCTTTATGAAATGAGTAGAAAATGAAGAACAATTGAATGAAAGCTTATAGCAATGTAATGATCAGTTTGTGTATGTTGTTGTATTTAAAACACTGAAATGAAGCTGTATTTATAGTTGAAAAAGTTGGTTCAACCGTTGTCTAATTGCCAATTAAGAGTTGCTGAAATTACTCAGTGATAATCGATTATTAAGACCAAACAATCGATTATCTGCCAGTCAGTTTAAAAATCAATCCCAGATTTAATGCTTCACAATCGATTATACATAATCTATAATCGATTACTTTAGCAACGTTCTAAAAATCATTTCCAGATTTTAAGCAAAACATCGATTATATAAAATCAATAATCGATTACTTCAGCAACGTTCTAAAAATCATTTCCAGATTTTAAGCAGAACATCGATTATATAAAATCAATAATCGATTACCTTATGGTATTTGAAAATCATTTGACAACGGCTAGCTTCAACAATCGATTGTCCTTTGCAACAATCAATTACTTGTTATTTTCTGAAAATCATAAAACTTACTGTCTCAGTGATAATCGATTATCTAAATACATAATCGATTACTTAATTAAATTTAAAATCACTAGAAGACATCAACTCAACACAATCGATCACCATTAGTTCATAATCGATTATTTTGAGTATTGAAAAACTTTACCTCAACAACAATCGATTGTCATTTGTTCACAATCGATTATCATGCAGATTTGGAAAAACCTGATGTTCACTGTCTTACTCACAATCGATTACCATTAATTCATAATCGATTGTCATGCAGTCTTGGCTCAGAAACAATCGATTATCATAAGTACATAATCGATTATTTTAGCCCAGATTTTTGAGGCATGTTTAGAAAACATTTTGTCTAATGTAAATATGCATGATTTAAAATCTTTTTGAAACAGAATTAAATATGCATGATTTTGGAAAATAGTTTTATGAGAGAGGCCATACTATGAGTCAAGTTATAGGATCGAGATTACAATTTAGAACAACTCAATAACAATTAAAAGCTATATCTTGAACTTCAATCTTATTCGCAACCATTGTGCGCTTGTACTTGAATTCCGTCATATATCAATTTTTGCTTCGTTTGTCATTCATCAAAACCTACAAAAGAGTACATGTTTAGTATATTGCATTGAGAATGTGTTTCTAACAGGGTAAGGGATAGAAATTATCTCGAGGGGAAGGTGTTAGGCACCCTCAAGATCCACTAGTGTGGTTCCTGGTTGGGACCCCGAATGCACACTTGGCGGGGTTCAGTCTCAGGTTGTATCTCCTCAGTCTGTTGAAGAATTTTCTCAAATCTGCCATGTGATCTGCAAATTTTCTGGATTTAATGATGACATTGTCCACGTATACCTCGATCTCCTTGTGTATCGTATCATGAAAGATTGTGGTCATGGCTCTCATGTTAGTAGCACCAGCATTCTTCAGACTGAAGGAATCATTTTGTAACAATACATTCCCCACGGCGTGATGAATGCCATTTTCTCTGCATCTTCTTCATACCCAGCAAAACAATCGATGAAGGACTGCAGCTCATGTTTGGCGTAGTTGTCGATTAATATGTGTATATTTGGTAAAGGAAAGTCGTCTTTAGGACTGGCCCGGTTGAGATCCCGGTAGTCTACACAGACTCTAACCTTCCCATCCTTCGTTGGAACCGGAAAAACGTTGGCTAACCATGTTGGATACTCTACTCTGAGAACCTTGGCTTTGACCTGTTTGGTGACCTCTTCTTTTATTTTCAAACTCATATCTGGCTTGAATTTTTTGAGTTTCTGCTTGACCAATGGACATGTAGGATCTGTTGGCAGCTTGTGAGTGACGATGGACGTGCTGAGGCCGGTCATATCATCATACGACCAGGCGAATATGTCCTCATATAGTTTCAAAAATTCTATGTATTCTTCCTTTTCTGATGGTGACAAGTGCACACTGATTCGTGTTTCCTTGGTATTTTCTGCATCTCCCAGATTAATGACCTCACTTTCGTCTAAATTGGACTTAGTTCTCTTCTCAAAATTTTCGACCTCTTTAACAACCTCTTCTGGTATTTCATCATCTTCTAAATCTATGTCCGTTTTTTGCATTGTCTCGTTGCAAGTTACAGTCGTGGGTTCATCATCAAGATACGTAATAGTAATGTTGTGCAAAATAAATGGCAGAGAAAATAAATGAGAGTGAAATATAAATATACACATGAAAAATGCTTTAATTAAATTCATAATTGTGTGAAACATCATAGCTTTTTTTAAAAAATAAAGACAATGCTGAAAAAGTAAAAATCAACTAAAAGTAAAGTGTGATGCATGTGTCATTTATCCTTGCTACCCCGAGGCTCTACGGGCACTGGTGGTCCTGATTGACCAATTGGTGAGGCGCTCCCCTCGGTTCACATCTTGAATGGAAAGGTTTTCTTCCCCTTCCTCCTCAAAGGTAACACAGCAATCCATATCCTCCTCCAGAAACAGGTTCTTCATGGCTGCCAGCGTCTCATCTTCCTCTGATATGGCATAAGCGGGTTGAAAGGTCTGCTCTAATTGAGGTAGAGGGTGCTCCAGTGGGTGTTAGGAACTGCGCCATGGTGGCGACCAATACTGGAACTCCTCCCAAATGCATTCACAACCCAAACCAAAAGTGGTCCCATGTTTCTTCAAATGGATGGGCTTGGTGATACCCTGGAAATTCTTGCCAAGCCCCTTTACGGGCTCGTATCCGCTCCAATTCAGAATGCTCTTGATTTTTCTATCCCACCACTTATCCTTGTCTATGGCATTGACTCGCTCGATGTGGTGGTATGTTTCTCCACCTATTCTCCTTCTTCCTCCAATCGTTAGGACAGCGTGGCAACTGTATATAGGGTTGCTACCGTCACCATAAATGATTACTTTTTGATGATTCCACATAAATTTCACAGCTTGATGCAACGTTGACGCCACAGCCCCATCGGCGTGGATCCAAGGCCGTCTTAGCAATAAGTTGTAGGATGTTGGTACGTCAATGACTTGGAACTCAACATCAAACCAGGTGGGCTCCATCTACAGGCACAAACTGATTTCTCCAATGCTGGACCTCTGAGATCCATCAAAAGCTTTAACATTGATAGCCCCGTATTTGATCTCGTGCAACCCTTTGCCCAATGTCCTGAGAGTCACCAACGGATAAATGTTGAGATTGGATCCCCCGTCGACTAGAATCCTGGTGATAAAATGATCCACGCATTGCGCAGTGATGTGCAATGCTTTGTTGTGACCAATCCCTTCCAACCGAAATTCATCTCCGTGGAAGGTGATCTTATGGCTTTTCAGTATCTTTCCCACCATGTTTGCGCCTCATGTAATGTTGCTGGGGACATAAGCTTCACTTAGTATCTTCGTCAAGGCATTTTTATGTGCCTCAGAACTCTGTAGAAGTGGCAAATGGAGATATGTGCCGGAGTCTTGTTTAACTGCTCAATGACCGAATATTCTTTAGCTTGTATCTTTCTCCACAGATCATCAGGCCCAGTTTCAACAACTCGCCCAGAAGCTTGCTTGCTAGACTCAGCCAAATGTTCCGGGGTGTAGACCTGCCCGTCCTAGTCATGCCTTGTGCGGCAGTTGCTTCTCCAATGCGTGTCTTTCCTTTCCTTCTCGCCTCGGTTGTGTAGTCCTAAGGTATAACATTTGTTTGGAATGGGGTCATGTCTATCATGGAGGCTGGAATAGGTCCTTTGGGAGTCAACACAACAACTTCAAATGGTGTAGGTGGTTTCGGAGTCCCAAACTCAACTTCAATTGTTTTTGACACTTTTGCAGGAGGTGCTTCAAACTCAAATGGTGAAGACACATTCACCACATCTCCCTCAGACGGCTGGATTTGAAAAATAATAGGATTGAGAGTAACCACCGGCTTCTTGGGCTGATCTCCTTCAGCTATCAAACCAATTAACTCCTTGGGGTCCCAATCATCTTCGATCTCAATCATGTGGATGCCTCCACCCTTGTGGTCAGGCAGAGGGTTATTGCTGGCATTAGGAGCGGGCTCCTTTGCTATGATAATCTCGTTGTCAATCAGGTTATGAATTTTGTCTTTTAACGAGCAACACCCGTCAATGGTATGGCCCTTCATCCCGGAATGGTATGCGCAAGTCTTGTTTGGGTTGATCCACTGGGAAGGGTTTTCTAGATTTATGGCTGGGATAGGGGCGACGTAACCTGCTGCTTTGAGTTTCTCATATAATTGCCCAATCGGCTCGGCTATGGCAGGGTATTGTCTAGGGGGTTTGCGGTCAAATTTTGGTCTAGGTCGAGGGAAATTTTGGCTAGTAGACGGTGATGGGTAGTGAGAAGGTTGAAAGTTATATGCTTGGTATACGGGTGCAGGTTAGAATATCGGGGTGAAGTGGGTTGGTATATGGGTGGTGGGGGTGATTGGTAAGCAAGTGGTGGAATTTGATAAGTGGGTAGTGGTGCTGGGTAATTTGGGGTAGGCTGGTATGTGGGTGGGGCTGAGGGATAGGTTTGGTATTTCATGGGAGAGTTGTTTCTTTGCGCAACCATTATAGAATTTACCTCTTTCTTCTTTGTCGAGCGACCAGACTGTAGACCCTTGTTGGTGGCTTGCAATGCCTCTAGGTTAGTGACCATACCGTTCTTGATGCCTTCTTCAATCCTTTCTCCCAATTTGATGATATCGCAGAACATTTGACCTTCAATTAGCATCAGTCTTTCATAGTATTGTGGGTCTTGAGCATGGACAAAGAATATGTTCATTTTTTCTTCTTCCAAGGCCGATCTAACCTTAGCAGCTTCCGACCTCCAACGAGTAGCATACTCACAAAAGGTCTCCGTAGGATTCTTCTTGAGATTCTAAATATAGAATACATCTGGTGCGTTCTCAGTGTTGAACCTGAATCGATCCCTAAAATAAGACGCCATGCTTACCTAACTAGTCCATTTCTTTGCATCCTAGCTAATATACCAGGATAAGTCATCACCTCTCAAACTCCTCATAAATAGCTTCATACGGATCTTTTCATCCCTACCGACTCCTACCAGCTTGTCACAATACATCCTCAAGTGAACCCTGGGATCCTTGGTACCGTCGAACAGTTCGAACTTGGGAGGTTTGAACCCCTCCGAGAGCTCAACATCTGGTTGAACATAGAGATCTTCGTAATTCAACCCTTCAACACCCTTGTTACCTTCGAAACCCTGAACCCGATTAGTCAACTTCTTAATCTCATCGTCCAGATTCTGAAAGAATGAGCTTTTGTCGTCAGACTCGGCTACATTGGTGACTAGCTGACCGTAATGTGGTACAGTATCCACAAAGACAGGAGTGTTCTGGTTATCTATGGTGTTTTGGTGATCCGAAATAAGTAGTGAAGCATTGTTTCCTGTGTTACGAACTTGAGTCTGAGCATGATGGGTTGGTGGCGGCGGTGTTGATTTGTTAGAATCAGCAGTAGCAAGGGTGATCGATAGAATTTCCAAGTTTCGTACTTGTTCCAATTCTTCTCGAAACCTCAGAAAAGTTTGCTCAAGATGAGCAGCAGTTTCTTTGGTGATTGAAGCCTCTCCGACTTCCTTTCTAGCATTGGCATCTTCCATTTATTTCTTGTTCCTTTTCTAGGGGGCTCGGAGGAGGAGGAGGTGGAGGACCCTTTAATCTTGTGGAGTATGCTGATGGTGCCAGAATGCACGAACTAACCTTTGGGGAGGTGAATAAAAACAAAAAAATATAAATAAAAAGGTAAAACGTTAATGCGGATTCTGAGAAAGAAAATATTGAGGTATTTAAACACGTTGTTGCAAGAATATAAGTCGTTTCCGATTTAGGTGCCTCGTTGTGCCAGAGGTAGGCCTAGCGACAGATATAATTTGGAGAACTTATAACACCAAATACCTCATTTTATCAATAGAAAATAGAACGAGTCAAAACAAATTGAAATAAAAAGAAATTGTCACTAATGGCCAGTGGCCTTATTACATCAAGAAAGTAGTAAAAATCCCAAATTCTTGGTCCCTGAAAGACCTTCCCCAGATTCGGTATCTTTTCCTCTCTCATACAGCTGCATCAACTCGCGTAGTCCCAGCAACAAGTAAGCTCGAGCCAAGTGCCCACCTTCGTTACCTTCAGCTTCCTGACAGTCGTTGATCCTTTTCAGAAATTTGCCTTCCAGTTCCACTAGACCCCATTCCAAGTACCCTAAATGGTTGTTTGTGCAGATAACCATGTCATTCCATTCATTGATTAGCTTCTTTTGGGTCTCTAGTATTTCGTGATGCTCACTTTTGCACTCTCGCATCCATTTGCGTAGCTGATTGTACTTGACTTTTGCTATAGTCTTCTCATCAATAACCCTGTGACCATGGACAAAACCTAGCTTTCCCAAGTCGATGTGGTCATCTTTTAGCCACCCTGGATAAAGCGGCGCATGCCCCGCCTGATACATGTCTGGTTCCATAGATTCATTTTCGAAGATTAGTTTGGAATGCCGCATATGCTGAGCCCGGCACCTGTGTGGGCTATTGTCATCTTGGAAGTCAGCCCTGTAATGACTCATCTTTTCTATCCTTGGTATAATCTGCTTTCGTCTGGCTTGCCTCATGACTCGGAGAGGGACATAGGGGTAAGTTCCTCTTAAGCCAATGAGTACAAGGAATGGCGCATCCCTAGACCGAATGATAAACTCTCTAGTTGGAAACCACTCGTACATCCGTTGTACCTGCTCGTCTTTCAGATTCGTTTATAGTTCTTCCCATCAACTAGCGTCTTCTGGGTGAGCAAACATATCCGGCATGAAGTGCATTCGCTTTGGATGATGGAAAGTGATATGGTCATCCCAGTCTCGACGTATGATCTCCTGTCTATAATCTCCCTTCTGAAGATGTCCAATGAGCTAAAGTTGTAGTAGCAAATTTCACCCTTCAAAGTGCGGTGCCCCTTGTTGACTTTTCTCTAAGGCACGGTATTGTTCAGCGAGGATAATGGGTGCTATGTTTAATGTCTGCCCGTAGATACCCTCCATTATGGCTTTGGTTACCATGGCTATTCTTGTATGGATTCTAGCCTTCTTCATTGGAAATACTATCATGCCTAGGAAACTAGACATGAAGACAAAGGCTCTCCTATGTATGTGCCCCAAAGAGGTGAGGGTGAACTCGTCCATGTGAGTGCGGTAGGATTTGCTATGTCCGAACCTTTCATGCATGAAGTGGAAGGATATGTATGAGTCCTTCAGACTTGTCAGATTAGGATTCTTCTTGAGCCCCATCATTTTCAGGAACCCTCTACCTTTGCGGTTTTCTGGTATAAGCAGCTCCGGGCTATCCCAAGGAATTTCAGCCAGACCCCCAATTTTTCCAACAGCGGCGTCATTGCAATACCCCCAAAGCGGAAGACAGATAGTTCACTATCCCAAAAGAGAGTAGAAGCTTCCACAATCTGGTTATTTGGCCTAACTTCCAAGAGTGAAGGAAGATTCCCTAAGTGCTTGCGGAAAGACAACCCGATCACTACTATGCAGATCCTCCCACCAGCTTAGTAGCTTTGGGTGAATGTTTGATACCATATCGAATCTGGGGACCTCGTGCCTCAGTTCCTACAAAATAGAGTGTTAGACCCTAACCCCACCAGACTCGACCATTTAAATCAATAATTAGCAACATGCTTTTAGTTCTCTAAATAAAAGCACATAACGTGAATGTACGTTTGGGTTTCAGGAAACCCGATGGACTTTGGTTTTGGCTATCTTAATGAGTCATTATGCAGACGACATAACTGACTCGGCTAAGTTTGACCATGATGCATGAACAATATAACGGAATAAGGTTTCTACTTTTGAAGTGCTAGGGATACTCTTGAGCGGAAAACTCAAAAGGGAAAGGCACGGAACCGTCGACTACACCGTTGATCGATTGGTTTTAATGCAAATATTCCATTGCCACATTTAGGGGGTTCATAATACTGGAAGAGCGCAACCACTCATTATAAGCGTTGCAATAGGATTTGTTTGGCACGAGTGAAAAATGATGTTGACGGATGCAATTACAACAATGAAATAAATACATGTATTTTCACGTTCATAAGATAATGATTACAATAGATGCTCGAAATTTAAGACGGAATTGAAATGAAGTAAAGCAGTAAAACAAGTAAAGAAAAAGAAAACATAAGGAATCAAGTTAGTAATTATGAAGAAATAATTAAAGCAGAAAAAAAAAGAAAGGCAGTAAAGAAAGCAATAAAGTCACAAAGTACGTAATGGTAAAAGCCTTAAAGAACTCTCCATCAGAGTCGCCATGCTGTCGACGCCCCCTTTTCCGACTACTAAAAAGAAGCAAAATCGAGTTTACCACATTATGGACAAAACAACTCTTATTCCCGTCTGGGAATTGGGTATTGGAAGTTGAAGAGTTGCCACCTAATGATTAAAGTGTATTAGGACACTCTTAAGAATAAGATAGTATTTTGAAAAGAAAATCAGAGTTCGGGTAAGGGCTTGAAATTATCTCGAGGGGAAGGTGTTAGACACCCCTCAAGATCTACTAGTGTGGTTCCCGGTCGTGCTAATTGTGACATTAATGGGAAATAAGGCAAATAAACACATAAGGCTCACATATAAAGCATTCAAGCAACTTGAGAATTTTAAAAAGGGGAAAGGCATAAAAGCGAAAAGGAGAAAAGAATTACTTTAGGAAAACATGTTTAAATAAAGCAAGCAAAAGAGAAACATGTCCTAGGTTTAACTATTATATGGATCATTCGATAAAATATCACGCACATATTCCCAAAGAGGGGTCGCTTTATGATATTATCGCATCGTCACCATCTCCATATTCTACCTTTCCCACCTCGTTGAGGTACGTAAACGTGTTTGGTCTCGTTTACTTATTGCATGCTAGTACCCGTCCCAACCTAAAGTCCCGGGGTATTAGGATTTCTAAACTTAAGAGGAGGAGATAAAGATAGGGCATATATGGAGTTTTCAAAGGCAAAAATACTAAGTGTCAATCAAAACAGATAGCATATAAAAGTATGCAAATCAGAAATTCAAGGCTCATGTAATCCCTGTAATCCATAACAGCAAATAGTCTAGCACGACTTACAAGTACTGATTTGGTCTTAATATTAAAGCTGATCGGAAATGGATTAGTTAAACACATAAAACTGGATAGAAAATATGCTTTGAGCTCCCCGGGTATGTTATCAAGAATTGTTGTATTTAAGGAGACTGGGAGTTTTAAAAGGTAGCAGAGGAATTTTGAAAAGCAGCAGATAGTTTAAGTAAAATCTGCACAGAACAAGGTTTCAAAAAGACAAGCAGATTTGAGAAGAAAACGATCTATTTCAAAAACGTTGAGGCAGAATGGTTTTATGCAGAAAAACAAAAGCATTTGAGCAGGCAGATTATTTTAGAATACTTTGGGCAGAGCTTTATTTTAAAGACTGTTTCAACGAGCGAAAATCATTTGGGCAGAGATTATTTTAAAAGGCTGAAAACATAGACTTGATACGTCAACATGCATACATAGCTAACTGTTTGCGAAAAAACGTTATTTTGAGAAAGAGATTAAAGCTCAGATGATTGACTATTATTGATTAAGCGAATAGGGCAAGTTTGACAGTTAATCCTACAGGCATGATTTCTATGCTTCTGATTTTAAAAGTTGTTACTGAAATAATGAATAATTAAGTGTTTAACCTTAGCGCTTGTCTATCGCATGCAAGTCCTATAGGCAGGATTTCTATATGCATTTTTTATTACAAAAGTATGCAAGTCCTATTGGCAGGATTTCTATATGCATTTGATTACAAAAGTATGCAAGTTCTATAGGCAGGATTTCTATATGCATTTGATTACAAAATATGCAAGTTCTATAGGCATGCTTTCTAAGTGATTTAAACATAGAACCCTATAAACATGGCTTCTACCTTTTGACTTGTGAAGAAATAGTAAAGCCCTTCCCACACCTTTTAACTAATATCCCCAAGTCTTTTATACAATTATTACAAAAACTTGAAAGAAAGGACTAAAGAAAGAAATAAGATAAATACATCAAAACTACAAAAGGCCCGGGGAGTCTCGAAGCAACCTTAATGTCCAACCCATGCATTTTTACCAAATCGAATGGATCCAGATGTTGGAAACACGTTCTCAATGCAATATACTAAAACGTGTGTTCTTTTGTATAGGTTTTGATGAATGACAAACGAAGCGAAAATTGATATATGACGAAGTTCAAGAAACAAGCGCACAATTGATATACAACGAGATTCAAGCTCAAGACAAAGTTTTATAGTTTAATTGAGTCATTCTTAATCGTGATCTTGATCCTACAACTTGACTCGTAACATGGCTTCTCTCATAAAACTATTTTCCAAAATCATGCATATTTAATTTAATGTCAAATAATTTTAAATCATGCATATTTACAGTAGTCAAAATAATTTTTAGACATGCCTTAAAAATCTGGACTAAGATAATCGATTATGTACTTATGATAATCGATTGTTTTAAGCCAAGACTGCATGACAATCGATTGTGAACTAATGACAATCGATTGTGAGTAAGACAGTGAGCATCAGGTTTTTCAAACCTGCATGACAATCGATTGTGAACTAATGACAATCGATTGTGACTGAGGCAGTGTCCATCAAATTTTTCAAAACTCAGAATAATCGATTATGAACTAATGGTAATCGATTATGTTGAGACAGTGTCTTCCAGTGATTTACAAATTTATTAAATAATCGATTGTTACATTGGACAATAGATTGTCAAAGAGACAGTGTCTAAAACATTTTTCAAAAACTGATAAGTAATCGATTGTTGACTTTGTGCAATCGATTGTGAAGCTGACCGTTGTCGTAGAGTTTTCAAATACCGTCAGGTAATCGATTATTGATTCTGTATAATCGATTGTTTTGATTAAAATCCGGAAAAGATTTTTTGAACGTTGCTGAGTAATCGATTGTTGATTCTGGACAATCGATTGTTTGTGGTAAAATCTGGAAAAGATTTTTTGAACGTTGCCAGTAATCGATTATGGATTGAAAGTAATCGATTATCAAGCGTAAAATCTGGGTTTGATTTTTTATCTGACTGGCAGACAATCGATTGTTGGGGTTTGACAATCGATTGTCAGTGAGTAAAATTAGCAACTCTTAATTGGCAATTAGGCAACGGTAATGCCAAGTTTTTCAACTATAAATACAGCTTCATTTCAGTGTTTTAAATACAACAACATACTACAACTGATCATTACATTGCTATAAGCTTGTATACTATTGTTTATCATTTTATATTCAATTTCATAAAGCTTTTGAGAGCCATATTCTTGTCCAAAGTTGTTGTGATCTAGAGCTTACTTCTTTTACTCATATCTACTCATTAAGGAGAATTTTGTTTGAGTGTTTAGTGTTTTATACACTTGTAAGAGAATTGTGATTCTCTTGTTGTAAGGAACTTGTGTTTCCTTGGTTGAAGTCTTGGAGTGTTGTATCTCCGAGCAAAGGTGTTAAGGCTTGTGTCCTTAAGTTGTAAAGGTTTGTTGAGCACCCGTAAGCTTAACAAGTTAGTGGAAAATCTCGAGAGAGTCTCTCGGGGACTGGACTAGCCACGTGTTGTGGTGAACCAGAATATATCGGTGCGTTCTTTCTTTTTGTTTATTTAACGCACTTATTTATTTCCTGCAAATTTTAATTTACGCATGTTTACGCTAAATTTTATTATAACGCTATTCACCCCCCCCTCTAGCGTTAAGCGTATTTTCTAACAATTGGTATCAGAGCCCAACTCTCTGAAAACTTACCAGTTTGAGAGAACCATCCATGGCTTCTACTCGTGATTCTTTTGCAGGAATTGATGAAGGACAGTGCTCCACACGACCACCTCTATTCAACGGTACAAATTACACGTACTAGAAGGAGAGGATGAAGATCTTCATTCAGTCCAACAGCTTTCACCTTTGGAAGGTGATAATGAAGGGAAACCAAATTCCAACAAAGAAGGTGGAAAACGAATGGGTTCCCAAGTCCGAGGATGAGTATGACGCGGATGACATCCGAAAGGTTCAAAATAATGCTAAAGCAATTAACTTATTATATTGTGCTGTTAATGCTGACGATTACAGGAAAATATGGTGTTGCACAACGGCAAAGGAGATGTGGGACAAGCTAGAACTTACGTACGAAGGTACGGACCACATAAGGGAAGCAAAAATTGATTTCCTAACCCATTCTTATGAATTATTTCACATGAAGGAATCTGAAAAGGTGGACGAAATGTTTGAGCGATTTTCAATAATCGTAAATGACCTACATGCTCTCAAGAAAACATTCACGGATAGAGAGCTCGTGCGAAAAATTCTTAGAAGTCTCACACCGGCATGGAGATCAAAGGCCGATGCAATTCAAGAATCCATTGGCATTTCAAACGTCACCATCGACGCACTAAGAGGTAACCTTAAGACCTATGAATCTACTATTCTTAACCCTTTTGTTGATGATCAAAGGAGGCAAAGAATAGCTCTAAAGGCGAGCACAAGCCAACCGCAAATTGATGAGGAAGGAGACAACGAGTTTGGACTCGTTATCAAAAGATTTCAAAAGTTCATGCGCAAGGAGTATGAACGCAAGGGCAAAAAGCAAGGCGAACAAATCAAGTGCTATGAATGTGGTGAAACCGGGCACATCAAATCAAATTGCCCAAACATCAAAAAGGAGAAGAAACCTTTTAAAAAGCAACGTGCATACATTTCTTGGGGAGGCGACTCCGGAGATGAGTCAAGCGAAGGAGAAGAAGACGAAGCAGCAAATCTTTGCCTTATGGCACAAGAAGACAACAAAGATGAGGTATGTCAAATCTCGTCTAAAAACTTCTTTACTCTTGAAGAAATGCGAACTGCTTTTGATGAATTATATACTGAATTTATTAAGGCTTCAAAAACTGTTAAGGGCATAAAGAAAATGCTTCATTAAAAGAAAAGGATTTTCAAAAACAGCTTTCTTTGAAAGAAAAGGATTTAAAAAAACTTGTTTTAGAAAATGAAAAGCTGAAAGAGGAAAACAAGTTTTTTGGAAAAAGAAGCGCCGATAAGCCCGAAAGTTCTACTAAAAATTGTTCTTCTTGCTTGCATCTCAAAAATGAGGTAGATAGACTCAAAGGTACCTTAGATAAGTTTAATTCTTCCCACAAGAATTTGAATGAGGTCCTTGTAAATTTGAAATCAACCAAGCATGGCATAGGATTTAAGAATGAGGTTAAAGAAAAGGTTGAAGCCAAACCCCAACCAGCTAAGGCTCAACCTAGGACTAATAAAGCAAATGCTTATCCTAGAAATAGCAATCCTAGAACCAATATGCATGCTAGACAAAATGTTGAACATTTTAGGAGACCTAGAAATGACTTACCACCTAGAAATAGTTACCCTAGAAATGATGCATATTTTAGGCCAAATGTTGAACCTTTGAGAAGACCTAGAAATGGCCTTCAACCGAGAAACAATTACTCTAGAAATGCTGCCCATCCTAGAGCTCATAGTAGGAGAAATAATTCTCATGAAATGCGAAATAGTCATAGTGTTCAAAATAGAGTAAGAATTTTTCATCCGTCTAGTTACTATGAACCTAGAAGGATGCATAACCCAAATGTGACTTGTCATTATTGTAGACGTATTGGTCATATTGCTCCTGCATGCTTTACACGTCATAGACATATTACTCAATTGCATCATTATAATATGCCTAACCCCCAAGGACCCAAGATGGCATGGGTACCTAAAGAACATTAATTTGTTTTGTAGGTGTGCTTGAAGGGATCAAGTGTACTATGGTACCTTGATAGTGGATGCTCCAAGCATATGACGGGAGATGAATCCAAATTCCTTCAATTAGAGCACAAAGAAGGAGGAAGTGTTATCTTCGGTGATAACAATAAAGGAAAGATCATCGGCATCGGCTCGGTCGGTGAGGATGAAAATTCCTCTATTAAGCATATATTACTTGTTAAAGGATTAAAGCATAATCTCTTGAGCATAAGCCAATTGTGTGACAAGGGAAATCTTGCTTTATTTGATTCGGATGAATGCTTAGTGTTCAGACGTAGTGATTTCAAAATTATCCTCCGTGGTTTTAGAGTGGATAATATTTATATGGTTGATCTTGCTAATTCCTCACCCGATTATGTTGATTGTCTAATGAGTAAAGAGGATGATACTTGGCTATGGCATCGTAGAGTAGCACATATCAATATGCATCTTTTGAACAAATTGATTTCTCAAAACTTAGTTGTTGGTCTTCCCTATTTAAAATTTGAAAATGACTCTATTTGTGACTCGTGTCAAAAAAGGGAAGCAAACAAAAGCACCTTTCAAATCTAAAAACATTGTTTCAACTTCTAGACCATTGCAATTGCTTCATATGGATTTATTTGGTCCCTCTCGCATTGAAAGTCTAGGAAGAAATAAATATGCTTTTGTGATTGTTGATGATTACTCGAGATTTACTTGGACTTTATTTCTTGCCAATAAAAGTGATGCTTTTCAAAATTTTAAATGTTTTCTTAAGCGTGTTCAAAATGAGAAAGAAACAAACGTCACTTCAATTAGAAGTGATCATGGGGGAGAGTTTGATCACAATCTCTTTGCGGACTTTTGTGACGAACTCGGAATCGAGCATACCTTTTCCGCTCCACGTACACCACAACAAAATGGGGTGGTGGAAAGGAAAAATAGGTGTCTCGAAGAGATGGCTAGAACCATGCTCGACGAAGCTAAGATACCCAAACTTTTTTGGGCAGACGCCGTGAGTACCACTTGCTATGTTCTAAATAGAGTAGTAATTCGGCCGATACTCATGAAAACCCCCTATGAACTCTATAAGGGTAGAAAACCAAATATTTCCCATTTTAGAGTTTTTGGTTGCAAATGTTTTGTTCATAACAATGGCAAAGACCAATTGGGTAAATTTGATGCTAAGTCGGATGAAGGTATTTTCATTGGATATTCCTCACGTAGTAAAGCATATAGGGTCTTTAATAAAAGAACACAAATTGTGGAGGAATCCCCTCATGTTGTATTTTCCGAAAATAATGCTCGCTTGGAGAGAAAGGATTCCGGTTTTGATCTTGCAGGTATCTTAGATAGCTTGAAAGACAAAATACAAGAGGAACCACCCAAGGAAAATAAAGATGAAACTGAGGAACAACCAACGGAAGAAGTGCCACAATTGGAAAAAGAAACAAAAGTGCCAAATGAGTGGAGGACGATCAAAGATCACCCTCTTTAACAGGTAATTGGAGACGTCGGAGGAAAGGTAAGTACCCGAAACTCTCTTATGAACACGTTAGGACACACTTCTTAAGAGCTCACGTTCTCACTTGGCAACACTAGTTTAAGTTATTACTTCTTTACAAATTACTGACTTGAGCGTCGGAGACGTCTAACGATTTTTGCAGGTATCGCCCCAAAGGAAAGGGGAATTATAAAGCATGACGCGCAAGAGTCGAGTCTTCTTCAGAAAAATCTGTTTCCCTCATCTAATAATCGATTATCTCGTATCAATAATCGATTGTAATGCTATCATTTGAGCTATTATACTCTCTTTAAATAATCACACCTTCTTTCCAATAAATAAACATGGTTTATTTCATCTTTGGCATCTTATTATTATTTTTGCTAATGGAAAAAGGGGGAAGATAAGGGGTATGATGCATTCTCAAGTTATAAGCCTAAATTGAGGGGGAATTCTCAAATTGAGGGGGAACAAATTGCATACTTGTTGCATGTATATACTTGTCTTGAATCGTCAATATAAATTGCTTGTCTTGCGTATCCCGCTTAATGTTTGCCATTATCAAAAAGGGGGAAATTGTTGGAAACACGTTCTCAATGCAATATACTAAAACGTGTGTTCTTTTGTATAGGTTTTGATGAATGACAAATGAAGCAAAAATTGATATATGACGAAGTTCAAGAAACAAGCGCACAATTGATATACAACGAGATTCAAGCTCAAGACAAAGTTTTATAGTTTAATTGAGTCATTCTTAATCGTGATCTTGATCCTACAACTTGACTCGTAACATGGCTTCTCTCATAAAACTATTTTCCAAAACCATGCATATTTAATTTAATGTCAAATGATTTTAAATCATGCATATTTACAGTAGTCAAAATAATTTTTAGACATGCCTTAAAAATCTGGACTAAGATAATCGATTATGCACTTATGATAATCGATTGTTTTAAGCCAAGACTGCATAACAATCGATTGTGAACTAATGACAATCGATTGTGAGTAAGACAGTGAGCATCAGGTTTTTCAAACCTGCATGACAATCGATTGTGAACTAATGACAATCGATTGTGACTGAGGCAGTGTCCATCAAAGTTTTTCAAAACTCAGAATAATCGATTATGAACTAATGGTAATCGATTATGTTGAGACAGTGTCTTCCAGTGATTTTCAAATTTATTAAATAATCGATTGTTACATTGGACATTCGATTGTCAAAGAGACAGTGTCTAAAATGTTTTTCAAAAACTGATAAGTAATCGATTGTTGACTTAGTGCAATAGATTGTGAAGCTGACCGTTGTCGTAAAGTTTTCTAATACCGTCAAGTAATCGATTATTTATTCGGTATAATCGATTGTTTTGATTAAAATCCTGAAAAGATTTTTTGAACGTTGCTGAGTAATCGATTGTTGATTCTGGACTTAATCGATTGTTTGTGCTAAATCTGGAAAGGATTTTTTGAACGTTGCCAGTAATCGATTATGGATTGAAAGTAATCGATTATCAAGCGTAAAATCTGGGATTGATTTTTGATCTGACTGGCAGACAATCGATTGTTGGGGTTTGACAATCGATTGTCAGTGAGTAAAATCAGCAACTCTTAATTGGCAATTAGGCAACGGTAATGCCAAGTTTTTCAACTATAAATACAACTTCATTTCAGTGTTTTAAACACAACAACATACTACAACTGATCATTACATTGCTATAATCTTGTATACTTGTGTTTATCATTTTATATTCAATTTCATAAAGCTTTTGAGAGCCATATTCTTGTCCAAAGTTGTTGTGATCTAGAGCTTACTTCTTTTACTCATATCTACTCATTAAGGAGTATTTTGTTTGAGTGTTTAGTGTTTTATACACTTGTAAGAGAATTGTGATTCTCTTGTTGTAAGGAACTTGTGTTTCCTTGGTTGAAGTCTTGGAGTGTTGTATCTCCGAGCAAAGGTGTTAAGGCTTGTGTCCTTAAGTTGTAAAGGTTTGTTGAGCACCCGTAAGCTTAACAAGTTAGTGGAAAATCTTGAGAGAGTCTCTCGGGGACTAGACTAGCCACGTGTTGTGGTGAACCAGAATATATCGGTGCGTTCTTTCTTTTTGTTTATTTAACGCACTTATTTATTTCCTGCAAATTTTAATTTCCGCAAGTTTACGCTAAATTTAATTATAACGCTATTCACCCCCCCCCCCCCTCTAGCGTTAAGCGTATTTTCTAACACCAGATTCCAAGGCCTTCTCATACTCAAAGTGTTTTCAGAGTTCCAACGAATCTCAGCTCGGTAGTGCTTAACACCCTGAATAGCTTAGAGTAACAGAATAGTGCAGTATGGAAGTACCAGCCGTAAGGCATTCGAGATCAAAGGGAGCTCGAGGGTCCCAAGTCATGGCTTACCAAAGGGGGAAGAACTTAGGAGAGACTAAGAATGAGTGTAAGGTGAAGGAGATTTGAGGGAAAAAGCGAAGTAAGGGGTGGTCATACCCAGCCATGAGTAAGACTGGCACACCCCTGACCCTTTACTGGCTCAAACACATAGAGAGCAGAGTTGAGAAAGTCACACTCAGGTCTGGATGGTGATTAGGGCACCACCAGGCCTGGGTCAGGATCAACACATAAATGGGGGGTTAAGGGAGTGGGATTACTTTGAGTATAGATTGAGAACAACCTGGTTCTAAACTATAGGTGGCAATAGGGTACCACTCTAGTCCAAAACAAGACTCACATACAAAAGGGGTCGAGGAAAGGGGTCAAATATGAAAGCATTTGCATAAAAATAGAACGTAGTTAAACAAAAAGGGGTTTGGGGAAAGGGATGTGCAGGAACATACATATAAAAAACATAACAGAATTAAACACATGGGAATATGGGGTAGGGATGTGCAGGAAGTTAATTATAACATAACTAAAGACATGGGAGTGTGGGGGGAGGGATGTAACATGCTGAAGTTCAATTGCATGATGTAAGGAAATAGAGCATAAACAAATATATGAAAAGTATAAGTAGACACATAGTTGGAGGTGGTATTTAAATCATGGAACCTACCAGTTGCAAGTTTCAGACAGCAATACAAACAAAACAAGTAGGATCCTTAGTTAGCCTTGGCTTTCAGCCGGCTAACACAAGCAGTACACTTAGTAAGAGAGATGAGCAGAGAAGAAAAGAGAGAGTGTATAGTATGAACTTATGAAAATTGTTCCTGTCTGAAGTGAAGAGAGGTGGGGGTTTTATAGCTTGAAAAAAAGTAGTAAAGAAGGTAGGAAAATAAATTAGTATCAATCAAAATCAATTAGGGAAAGAATTCCCTTTAATTAGGGGATTCGGACTTAGGGTAAATAAACAGAGTTCCAAATATGGAAAGAAAATCAAGAATGGGTTGTAAAATAGAGGGTAAATACATATTTAAATACACATGGGTTTAACAAATAAGGAAGACCGAATCATCAATTACATAGGGAATCAAGGGAACATGTATTCGAATACAGTCCGAAAACAAGTCTAGGTCAGAGAATCAAATAAGTTTGTAAAAAATCAAAACCCCAAAAGTTAGGGTTATTTGAAAGGAAAATATGACTATAAAGAGATGCACAAATTCAAGCAGGCGAGGCTAGGATTGACAGAGTAGTCACATAATCAGAAAGCAGGCAAGCATAGGCATTAAATGGATTAGAGTTCTTGCAAAGCTTAGCAAGAACTTAGAAGCATGAAACAAACTCAAACACATTAGGGTCTCAGAATCAGATAAGCAACACACACAAAGTCGAAAACCCCAATATCTAGGGTTTCCTAACATTTCACAGTGTAAAGAAGAAAGTGAGATAATACTCAGGTAAACCAACTTAGAGAGAACACAAATACTCGCAGAAAGAATTATACAGTAGAGAGTTACCAAAAACCCTAGGTAAAGGAAAACATTCAAAAGTCATAACGAGAAATAAAGAAATCCCAGTAAAGAAGTTAAAAAAAGAAAATCGGAGAAACCCTAGGAAACAATTACATGGAATCACGGGTAAATCCAAAAGTCATAGCAAAGAAAAGAAATTACAGTAGAGTAGTTAAAAAATAAAAATCGGAGAAACCCTAGTTTTAGGATGACAAACAGCTTTGAAAGGTAAATCTGCAAAACATGAAAAAAAACACTTAGCATTCATGGATACATAGCAGAACTTAAAGAAAATAAGAAGAAAAACCTCGAAGCTTAGCTTTTCGAAGAAACCCTAGAAAAATTAGAAAGGCCTGGAACGGACTTGCTTTGAGTTGGAAACGGACTCACAAAGCTAGAGATCGCCAGAGGGAGGCCGAAAATAGCCATAAAACTTGAATCGCAGGTCTTATGAACTGGAGACCTTCAAGGTCTGGTTTTGATCCTTGAACGGAGGAGCCATAGAAGGGAGTGGGGGGTGAGCATAGGTTGTACAAGGCTTGGGAAGCCATATTTTCCGATGAGATAAGCCAGCTAATGGCCAGAGAGGGCTAGGGTTTGGAAAGGGAATGAGAGCATTTGGGGACGAAGGGGATACAAGGGCAGCAGATATGAGAGAATGGGAATAGGGTTACGGTGGTCTTGGGTTAAAAAAGGAAAAGGCTGTTGTGGGTCGTTGATTTAATTAATCAACGGCCACGATTTAAAGAGGGGCGTGCGGGTTAGTTTAAATGGGTCTGGTTCGGGTAATGTTGTAATTGGGTCGGGGATTGGGCTTAAATTTGGGATTAGATTAGGGCTGAATTGAAAGAAAAATGGGCTATAATTGAAATAAAAGGGGCTATGATTTAAATAGCCATTTTCCCTAATTTGGATTTCATAAAATAGTAAATGATACTGTAAAAATCAAATTAAAATACTGGGTTAATAAATAATGTATAAGTATTAATTTAAAAATGTTAGGAACGATTTTGTAATCAAAATAGTTATTAAATCGAGAATAGGCTAAAATTACGATTTCATGCAATTTTAGTTTAGAAATACCAAATGAGCTTGTAAAATTGTATACAAAATCATGTAAATTGTATTTTATATAAATGAGAGGATAAAATACATTGCTCACAAAAATAACAAGTTTTGGGACTAAATATCAGATTTTGTAATGCAAAAATAAGTCATAAATTGATTTAAAAAATCATTAAAATGTATAAAAATGCCAAAACTTTTGTGGATGCTTATATATGCACCTACATACTATTTTGGGAATATTTTGAGCATAGAAATATATGGGAAAAGTTGGGTATCAACAACAGGCATGAAGTTGGACATAAAATATGGGCTCGCCGACTCATCCTCTACTGCGATTCCCAACTCGTGGTAAACCAAGTCACAGGGACTTACCAGATCAAAGAACAGAGACTACAAAAATACCAGTAAGTTCGACGATGTTTCCTGGAACAGATCCCTAGGGCACGAAATATCGAATCAGGCGGTTTGGCAAAACTGGCTACAGCAACTAAAAACTTAACAAAGATAGCGTAGTCACTCTCCGCCACTCCGCCATCGATCACACTGAAGTATTCTTTTTAAATTTGACTTGGGACTGGCGCAACCAGTTTGTATCTTATCTATAAGACGGGGCGCTACCACCCGACAAGAAAGAGGCAAAGAAACTCCGTACACAAGACGCTCGGTACTGCTTAATAAACAGCAACCTCTACAAAAGAACGTTTGGCCGACCCTAGGCCAAGTGCCTAGGGCCGCACCAAACAAGGCCGGTACTCGAAGAAATACGTAAGGGTCACTGTCGTGCCCATACATGCAATCGCGCCCTCGTACGATGCATCATACGGGCCGGCTACTACTGGCCCACCATGAAGAAAGAGGCGACAGAATACGTTCGCGAATGCGAGCAATGCCAAAATACTCCCCCATGATACACCAACTAGGAGATCCCCTCCATTCAGTCATCTCCCCATGGCCTTTCATCAAATGGGGAATGGACATAGTGGGCCCCTACCCGCATGACGGGAAAGGTACGATTTAAGTTAGTATTAACTGACTATTTTTCTAAGTGGGTAGAAGCAGGTGTGTACACACAAATGTGCGAACATGAGGTAATCACTTTGATCTGAAAAAAATTATATGCCGCTTCGAATACCCAAAGAAATTATTTGTGACAATATTCGACAGTTCGTTGGTCCAAAAACGACCGAATTCTTCGAGAAATGGCGCATCATGAGGATATTTTCCACACAATATGACCTTGCCACTAACAACCAAGCGGAATCCTCCAACAAAAAAATATTAAACATACTGAAGAAGAAACTCGTGGACGCTAAAGGGCTATGGCCCGAGCTGCTACTCGAAGTATTGTTGGCACACCGGACCACATCGAAATCCAACACAGGGGAAACATTGTACCCGCTGGTCTACGAAACCGATGCGGTCATACCCGTCCAGGTCGGCAAACAAAGCCTAAGATATTCATACACCGGAGGAACAGAAAACGACACAAACAGACTCCAAGACCTTGACAAAGCTAAGGAAAGGAGAGAAATGGCCCACATCAGAATGGTGTCCCAAAAGCAACAAGTCGAAAGATACTACAACAAGAAGGCCAAAATAAGACCACTCAAGGTGGGGGATTACGTCCTCAAGGCCAAGACATTAGCAGCCGAAGACCCAAGTGAAGGGAAACTGGGCACCAATTGGGAAGGACCCTACAAAATCACAATAGTAGCCAGCAAAAGCGCATTCCATATGGAAACAATGGAAGGAAAAACGCTCCAGAACAACTGGAACGTTACTCACCTCAAGTATTTCCACTTCTAAAAAGGCACCTCCCGAGTCGTCCTCTTTTTCCCTTACCTGAGTTTTGTCCCAATTAGGTTTTCTTGCGGAGGCTTTTAAAGAGGCGGCGGAGGGGACACCTGGAGATATTTGCAGAACAAGTTTATCATATCAACCTCTCCTTACGACCTCCAGGCCGACATGATAAAGGGACTGGACTAGCTTGATCTCCAATGTACGAAAGGCTACGACCATCATGTATGAAAGGCTACATCCATCTCTAATGTATAAAAGGCTATGGCCATCTCCAATGTATGAAAGGCCACGGCCATCTCCAATATATGAAAGGCTACGACCATCTCTAATGTATGAAAGGCTACGACAATCTCCAATATATGAAAGGATACGGCCATCTCCAATGTACGAAAGGCTACGACCATCTCCAATGTATAAAACGCTACGACCATCTCCAATGTATGAAAGACTACGGCCATCTCCAATATATGAAAGGCTACGGCCATCTACAGTGTATGAAAGGCTACGACCATCTCCAATATATGAAAGGCTGCGGTCATCTCCAATGTACGAAAGGCTACAACCATTTTCAATGTATGAAAGGCTATGGACATCTCCAGTGTATGAAAGGCTACGGCGATCTCCGATACGGGAAAGGCTACGACCATCTCCAATCCATGAAAGGCTAACACCATCAGTTATATCATGGCCAATTTCATCGATTACATTATGGCTAAGGCCATCATCGCCAACAATAAACCTAAATTTGACTACGGTAAGTAAATGACTCGACAACAGTCGAAGTCACCTACATGGACAAGTCCATCAATTATATCATGGCTAAGGCCATCGCCACCAACGGTCGACCTAGATTCTACTACAGTGAGTAAACAACTCAACGACTGTCGAAGTCGCATACATGGACAAGGCCATCTATTATATCATGGCTAAGGTCATCGCTACCAATGGTCGACCTAGATTCAACTGCGGTGAGTAAACAAATAGATGACAGTTGAAGTCGCCTACATGGCCAAGGCCATCAAATACATTATGGCTAAGGCCATCATCGCCAACAGTCGACCTAAATTCGACTACGATGAGTAAACAACTCGACAATAGTAGAAGCCGCATACATGGCCAAGGCCATCAACTACATTATGACTAAGGCCATCATTGCCAACGGTCGACCTAGATACGACTACGGTGAGTGAACGATTCGACATCAGTCGAAGTCGCCTACATGGCTAACGCCATCAATTTTATGATGGCCAAGGCCATCGATTACATTATGACTAACGCCATCGATTACAGTATGGCTAAGGCCATCGTCACCAACAGTCGACCTAGATTCGACTACGGTAAGTAAGCGACTCAATGACAGTCGAGCTCATCTGCATGGCTAAGGTCGTCGATTCCATTACGACAAAAATCGTTGATCTAAGTTCAACCAGGGCCGCCAAAACCGATGGTCAACAAAGAGTAAAACATAAGCTCTAAAGAGCGAAAGAAAAATAGCGGCAAAGGGATGTAAGAGAAATCATATTTCATTTATCCAAAACATATACATACAAATGGCCCTACAAAAATTTCCATCTACAAAAACAATTCACACATACAAGCCCTAAGGGCTTTCACCACCCATCCCGTTGTGACCGGCCTGGTCGTCGTCTGGTCCGTTGCCGTCCCCAAATTGATAAGTCCTGGAAATCCACGAGCTGGAGTCTAGGAGGTTGACATCCTTAGAATTAATGCTCTCCCTACCAGGTGAATCAGAGCTATAACCGGCCTCTTCACAAGCAACATGAGTCAAGTTTCATTGCCTCTCTACTTCCACCTCGGAAGCTCGGCCCGCCGCCAAAAGCTCCTCAAAGACGACCAATCTAGCATTATGATATACGCACATCTCGTGTGCCTCACCGTGCACGGCATCTTGTGGGGGCATTCGCCTGAGGGCCTCAAGTTTCGCCGTCCTGGCATCAATCTCAGTTGTAAATGTAGTAACCTAAGCCCGTAGTTTCGTAGCCTCGGCCTCCACCCCACGGCTAATCCGCAAGTCCTCCTCTTTAGACCGAATGAGAGTTTCCAGTTCATTATTTCGAGCCAAGGCAGCCATCAGTAGCGCATCCAACTCCTTCAGCTTAGCCGCCTTCTTCTTCAAAAGAACCTCTGATTCCTCAAGGCCCTTGCGGAATGTCCAGAACCGAGGATCCTGCTTAAGCATGTATATCAACGCCCGATGCTAGGAACGAACCTCTTTGTACTTCTTCGCCATTTTGGTGAAGGTGGCCGCCTTATTTTTCTCACGCCACCTCCGCTCTACCTCCAAGATGAGGGTCTAAAAAAGAAGAAAAGAAACGCGTCAGTACATACCACAGTCGCTTTGAACGATAAAACAAAAAAAACGGCTAAAGCTACCTGGAAAGCTGAGCCTGCTACCCGGCTCGACATGTCCCCATTGCTGACACTTCTCGGCGACTCATGCTCCACAGCCGTGCACAACAGGGTCATGTCCGCCACTATCTGCTCGCTATCTTCTAATAAAATGTATCCCCTACGGATCACAATGCTGCGAGTGGACCGGCCTTCCCATATCTCCACAGGGGCCGAGCTGCCAGTGCTTCCCCAAGAGCGGCTTCAGAGCCGTCCTCTTTGTCTCTACAACTGCCTCATTAACACTGGAAGATGACTCGCTTCCTGGTGAACGAGACAAACGGGCAGCAGCGGCTGCTCTCTGAGGAACCATTCGCCCAGCACGAATGCCCTCTTCCATAAAGGTCAACCTCGGTACTTGGAGAGCCTCATTGGGCCTCCTTACGACCTCAACGTTAATGCCTTTGCCAGTAATCAGCCGCTGCCTCTTTTTCTCAAGCGGATCCTCTCCTTCGAAATCCACCTCCGCTGAAGCAACTTCAGGTACCGGCACGAGAACGGTTTTAGGTGCCGTTGTTGCTACGGCTTCTGGTATCTCCACAGAAGTGGCCTAAGGCACCACCTCCGACGCAGCTGCCGAGGCAGCCATTTGCCGGGAGTCGAAAGGGGGCTACCTCTGGGTGAGCCACCCATAATTATGTCTCCCTTATCAGACTCAGACTCCGCCCTAGACGGACCAGCGTCGATTTTCTTCTACTTTGTCCTCGTGGAAGCACCCTGACCTATCAAACAGAAAGCACATCAGGTAAAATGGTACCCAAGCCAAAGCAAAAAAAGAAAGACAGATAAGGTAGTTACCAGTTGGGTCGTACAAACTATGGAATTCAGGCCAAGTGCGGCATCTCTCCGCATACGGTATCAACCCCGCCACCCACAACCTAATATCGTCAATGGGGCGGGTGAGCGAGCCACCACTGCAAAAAAGGGAGAAGGTAAGTCAAAAGAAATTAGTGAGTCAAAATAGGGTGTCACAAAAGCACAAGTAGAGATACTTACATCCTGCATTCCACGTCCCTGGAAATCCTTGAGGATCGAATACTAGATGACCCGTCCTAACATAAAAGAATTTACGCTAGAACTCACAGTTAGCTTTATCATCAGCCCTCAGGACAAAGCTCTTTTTACCGAGACTCCTCAATTGGAGCATGGTACCCCTCATATAACTGGGGCTGAACGTCTATAGCAGGTGGTGAATGGAAACAACGGCCCGGCCCCAGCCTCACCCACAAGCGTGTTAAGAATCCGACACACCTTCAGGGGGTAAGGTGTGAGCTGAGCCGGACATATGTGATTGAAGCGGTAGAGCTCTTCCGCCAATGGGTTAAGCGGAAACTTGTACCCAATCTGAATGACATATTAATAAATGTACAAAAACCGGGCCTATGTACATTGGCGTAGTCCGTCCCGGCCGGAGTTATTTAAACGTGATCAGTAATGTTGTATCTGGTTCTGATAACGTCCAAGTGAGACTCGAGTAAATCGCTCTCCTCCCAAGGATGATAGGGGCATGTCGTATTGAAGTCTTTTCTCATACTCAAATCCTTCGGTAAAACGCTATCCACCGCTAAAGGAACAAGGGTTTTTCCCGCTCCTCCCCCTTCACCATCGGAAGAGGGTGGAACTCTAGAAGGGGCATTTTCCTTAACTTTTTTTCTTCCTAAGCATTTTGCCATAATACACAATAAGAGAATGAAGTGTTAGTAATGAGTGAGAAAATCCTCAGAAATGGTATCTCTCTGAAAACGATGCAACTATTTCAAGAAAGAAGGATGGAGAAATAAACAAAGGGAAACTTTTCAAAAGATCGAAAAACGAAACTCTTTGAACCACTCTCGTATATATAGGAGAAAGGCACACGAAAATCTAAGAGGCTCAGTTCTAAAACATGTGCCGAAAACCGAAATGTCACGTCGTGTTTTGAATAGTCTCGGGAACAGGTATAATGATGAAGCATGTGACTGTTGATGTCACCAAAAAGGGGTGGGTTACATGTCAACGATCCAACAAATGCTATCCACGTTCATGCTCTGCGAAGGAGTCACCTCTGCACATGGCCAAATCTCCATAACAAGCAAATCGTGCATGTCCGTCCATTGAAGACGATCATCGAGTACGTCTCCAACGAACGGAGGGACTAACTATATGGGGCTAAATTTGGTTCATAACGTCCCCCACGCTAGGTGGGCACGTCCCCCATGATGAGGGCGACCCAAGCAAGGGTGCGGCCCAAATCAGCGAAGAAAGAGCGACGTCGTTTAACATCTGACCCATTTACTGAGTGGAAGTCACCAACCTTTGTACTTTTTTTATTATTTCGAGGAAGGTTTCCTATTATATTAAGGAAACCTTCTCATTATAAAAGACATCATCATTATTCTCGAATAATACAATCTATACCTCTATCTCTATCTCTGTCTCTCTCTCTCTTTCTCTCTCTCTCGAGTTCTTAACCATTGCTTCCTTCTTAAGCTAAGTCTATTTTTATCATCCATTTACAGATCTACGAAGTGATAATCATCTCTTGGGCTTATTATATTTGATTACGATTTACCCCCATATATTTTTTGATTAATTTTAGGCTTATAAAATACGAATATAATTTTTGAGCCAAATATTGATGTATTCAGAAGCTAAGGCCAATCACAAGTATTCAACAACCACTTGTTGATCAATTTGTTTGGCGGATTACACGAATAGTGACATGTTAAGGTTATTGCCAGATTGTGGGCATTTGTTTCACTTAAAATGCGTAGATCCATGACTGAGGTTAAATCCAACTTGTCATGTTTGTAGAACTTCTCCATTGCCAACACCACAATCCACTCCTCTGGCTGAAGTTGTTCAGTATTTTTGCTGGACGGTGAATTTGCTAAAAATTAGGGTTTATTATTGAACAAAGACGACAGTATTTGGAGCTGAGCAATTTGATTTTCTGTTAATATATTTCAATATATTTTTAACATATCACGCTATATTTTCATGTATTTCATTGTATTCACTGTCTCTTTTTTTTTCATTGTAATTCCATGTATCTCGTTGTATTCCATATATTTCATTGTATTCACCTGTCTTTTTTTCATTGTATTCCAATATATCCCGATATATTCTATATTTTTCATTATATCACCGTCTCTCTATATGCCATGGATGTATTCATATATTTTTTTAATTAATATAATTAATTTATGTATTCAGATGTATTATATAATTTCTCTGAAAATTATATGTTTTTCGGTATTTTTGGTTTAGAATATTTTTTATAACTGGAAATACAAAATTTGTGTGTTATAATTAAGTTTGGTGAGTTATATTACGAATCTATTATGTTAATTGATTAACTTTCCGTTTAAAAACAATGTAATCCCCTATTTTTCGTCGTGAATACAGTCGAATACAATAATATGTTCAGTTGTAATCTCATATTTCACGCTATGAATGCAGTCGAATACACTCGAATAGAACAACCGATTAGCTGGACTTCCTTGATTCACGCCTATTTTTGCTATATATTCATGAATACAATAGTCTAAATACATCTAATACATCTTATAACAACAGAAAACGTATCTGCAATTCGTAATATAGGAAATAATATCTACAAATAGTTAATTACCACTAAAAAATAGTGCTTTATGAAAATTAAATGCTGAGTGCGAATAAATTTTTACTAGCCAGAAACATTCATTCTGAATTTAGGCTAACATGGTTGAATTTATCATGTGGGCCTTTTAACGGTTTTGAGGACAAGAGGAAAAATCAAGGGCTGGAGTCGATTGTTGAGAAGCCCATGGGGCTAACCTCGTTGAACCCGTCGTTTTCCAACTTCCTTAGAGGCCGGACAAAATTTGGAATCCAATGCTAAGTCCAAATCTTGGACACGAGATATGTGAGGCCCATCTTTCGGACCCAAAAGAAGAGTATTTTTCGAATAGAATCTCTTTTGGTTCCTGGGTAAGTGAAAGAAATGTATATTAGGGTAAAACTTTAAATGTAATCTGTCGTTTTTTGCTCTTACTTTGTATGTAGAGAGACTATGACGACAACAACAAGTAAAATTTTTCTATTGAGGTTATTTTCAAAAGATTCTCGGCTCAAGAAAACGAAAGGATAAAAGGAGATAATATTAGTATCAGCAAAGAAATCATATGAAAAACAGAAACAACATAAAACTCAGAAGAAGATGCAAAGCAAAAGCGATAGAATTGTATGTACAGAGACTAGCATTAAAAAATTCAAAATTGATATTTAATATTCATTGTTACGATGGCCCAGTATGTCTAAGGTACTAATCTACATGCACTAGCTTTAAAAGCTAGATTTTCATCGAAATTTGCCGAAGGGGCGGATTAAAAAGCTAAATCAGCTTATGAAAACAGTATAAAGGCTTAGTATATTGTGAGATTTCATTGAGTTTGATGTTGGTAATCTACTATATGTAAGTGGTCTGATGCACTTTTGAATAAAATGATGATTACTTCCCTTGGTTATAATTCTTACTAATCATTATTCTTTATCTTTCACAAAAGAATTTCAAATATGATAACTCAAGTGTTGCTTAGTTTGCCAGGTAAAAGGAGGAAGGGAGGAGGTTCTTGTCCTAAGAAGTAGCATTGAGAGTCTAAGACTGCAGATGAACAAAAGGACAAAATAAAGTTAAGTGTAGGAAGTGGACCACGTTCTGGAAACATGCATGGAATGCACGTAAACATATTATAATCAGGGACCAGACACTGTTACATCCGTTAAGTGCTAAAATTTTCAGCTAGCTGGTTCCTCGGGTCATTTTCTTGCTAAAGAGCAAGTTCATGAAATAGGAGCAATTAATAAGCTAGTGCGACCACTCCAAACTACTAGTGCGAAATTTATCTTTCACTGTAATATTGGACCACTTCCACATTTTTAGAATCTAAACTTCCCATTGTCAAGCCCTTAAAGTTTTGGGTTCACTGGTTTTGGCTAGCTAGCTTAATTAGTCCCCCACAACAAGTACGTCAATAGCTTACTGGCTCGGATCGTGACACTGTCCTACTTGATTGTCTATTTTATTGTAGCACTGTTAGCGTTACTGTGTTAAAACAGAAATCAGAAAACTATTAGAAGAATTAAAGAAAATTTAAAAATAGAAGAGAATCAGAAATATTTCGAGTCCACAAGTTTCTTGTGTGTTCTTAAGGAATTTTAACACTCTCACATGTTGCAAAGGTAATGGATTAAATCCTCCCAGGATAAAACAGAATAAACTTTCCTGTAACAGTGGCAATACAAACTGCAGGATACCAACGAACTCAAAGAACGGAGCAAAATCACACTTACGAATTTGAGAGAGAGTAACTGCGAATTAGGATGCAGTATATTCAGAAAGAAAGAAGTTATGGAGTGTTTTTCGAATCTATAAGATGCAGCTTTGCCTCAAAATTTATAGGAAAATATCAGAAGAGGTGTCTGAAAAATGTGCCTTTTCAGAATATACGCAGCCCACCACGGTTCTACTGCGATCGCGGCAGAACCGCGACCAGAGATGCTCTGTGAAAAGGAATGTCGCGATCTACCGCTGTCGCGGCAGAAACGCGGCCAGCTAGGTTCTGGCGTATTTTTCAGCAGTGATTTGGCATTTAATTAACTATTACGTAACTAAATAAATTGTGTTCAAAAATAATCTTATCGATCGATCATTTGACAATCAAAAGCCGAAGCCGAAGCCGAAGCCTAGCCGAGCGAGCCACGACGACGGCGAGAAGGTTCATTCTCTTCAACTCGTTTTAAGAGCTTTAAGAAGTGATTCTATATATAAACACACAAATATGGATGTCCCTCACCAATGAGGGACAAAGTGCAAGACAAAAGCACACATTCTCTTCACTTCTTCAAATTTTCATTTTCCCTCCATTTTATTTCCCTCCATTTTTAATTCACACTTCTTCTACTTTAAAGACAAATGGCTTAAAGTCTTCAACAATCCCCTAGATGAATGGGAATGGCTGCATCAAAAAAGATCATAGATGAAAACTATGTGATTTTGCAAGTAAGGACTAATTGCATCTGGATAAGTAGGTTTCCCTTTGAACTTTCTGTAGTGAACATATATCGGATATACTCAGTCAATTGGTAGATTTGATATCTTTGAACCGTCCAACTTTAGTGTATACCTAGACAACAATATGTCACACAACCAACCCTTAACCGTCTTTTGGTTCTCATTGTTGTGTTCCTTTTAGCCACGAACACCGCTTGGATCATAAGTATGTAGAGAATTGGCCTTACAAAATTCTCATTGAAGCGGCTTCCACTTCGCACTTACATAGGTGATTCCTGAACGTGTAATCCTTCTGATTGACACTATTTGATAAATACCTCATCAAACTTAGGTAATCATTAAAGAACTTGTAAAGTTCTATCCTTGTTACTGAACATTATCTTCATCAGGAGAATGGACCAAAGTTTTTTTTTTGACAATGTTGAATTGGTCAATCATAATATTGTTTGAGCTCCTTGAACCTAGATCTCAGAACAACCAAAATTCTAGGTAGAGTTACTGTCATGTTGACTTGTCCTCGGCCATAGTCCCATTCCCTTAGATGATTTCTCAACTGCCTCTCTAGTTAAGCCTTTTGTAAACGGATCCGCAACATTATCATTTGATCTTACATAATCAATAGTGATAATTCCACTAAAAAGTAGTTTTCTAACGGTATTATGCCTTCGTCGTATACGACAAGACTTTCCGTTATACATAACGCTCCCTGCCCGTCCTACTGCAGCCTCACTATCGCAATGTATGCAGATAGGAACCAAAGGTTTTGGACAGAACGGAATGTCTTCTAAAAAATTCCGAAGCCATTCAGCTTCTTCACCGGCTTTATCCAATGCTATACACTATGATTCCATTGTAGAGCGAGTAATGTATGCATGTCTGGAAGACTTCCAAGATACTGCTCCTCCACCAACAATAAACACATATCCATTTGTGGACTTTGTTTCTGTTGAGCCAGTTATCCAATTTGCATCACTATATTCTTCGATAATTGCCGGATATTTATTGTAGTGCAAAGCGTAGTCTTGGGTATACTCCAAGTATCCCAGAACTCGTTTCATTGGCACCTAGTGATGTTTGTTGGGATTACTTGTGAATCGACTAAGTTTGCTTATTACGTAAGCTATATCAGGTCGTGTACAGTTCATGACGTACATTAGGCTTCCCAACACACGAGCATTCTCCAATTTAGACGTATTTTCACCTTTATTCTTCATAAGATGATGGTTTAAGTAAATTGGAGTCCTTGCACTTCTAAATTCCAAGTGTTTGAATTTTTCAAGTACCACTTTCAAGTAATGTGATTGAGACAACGCTAGACCTTGAGGAGTCCTCTGAATTTTAATTCCTAGAATTACATCGGCAACTCCTAAGTCTTTCATATCAAACTTACTAGCAAGCATACGCTTAGTAGCTTGAATGTCTGCAATGTCTTTGCTCATTATTAGCATATCATCAACATATAAGCATACAATGACTACATGAATTTGAACATTCTTAATGTAAACACATTTAGCACATTCATTAATCTTAAAACCATTTGAAAATATTGTTTGGTCAAATTTCGCATGCCATTGTTTGGGTGCTTGTTTTAGTCCATAAAGAGATTTAACAAGTCTACACACCTTCTTTTCTTTTCCCGGAACCACAAACCCTTCAGGTTGATTCATGTAAATTTCTTCCTCAAGATCACCATTTAAGAAGGCTGTTTTTACATCCATTTGATGGATTTGAAGACCATACAAGGCGGCTAACGCTATTAGCATCCGAATGGATGTAATTCTTGTTACCGGTGAGTATGTGTCGAAATAGTCAAGACCTTCTCTTTGTCTAAATCCTTTGACAACAAGTCTTGCCTTGTATTTGTCAATAGTAAAATCGTCTTTCATTTTCTTCTTGAAATTCCATTTAGAACCCAACATTTTGTTACCTGGAGGAAGATCGACCAATTCCCAAGTATGATTGCTCAATATGGATGATATTTCACTATTGACAGCTTCTTTCCAGTATTGTGCCTTTGAGGAAGGCATTGCTTCCTTGAAGATACGAGGTTCATTTTCTAACAGAAAAGTCAGGAAATATGGACCGAATGAAGTAGATGTTCTTTGACATTTACTTCTTCTCGAATTTTCCTCATTAGGCATACCATCTGTTGTTTCCTCACGAGGTCGTTTTGACTTTTGGCAGGTCACTTCACTTTCCTTTTTATACGAAAAAATAGTTTCAAAGAATTCAGCATTATCTGATTCTATTATCATATTAATGTGAATCTCAGGATTTTCTGATTTATGAACCAGAAAACGATATGCCGCTAGTTACATATCCAATAACACACAATCAGCCATTTTTGGACCTATCTTAACCCTTTTAGGTTTAGGTACTTGTACCTTAGCTAAACATCCCCACACTTTGAAGTATTTCAAGCTAGGCTTCCTTCCTTTCCACTTCTTATAAGGAATGGACTGTGTTTTACTACGAGGTACACGGTTGATTATTCGGTTAGCTGTAAGTATGTCTTCCCCCCACAAGTTCTGTGGTAAGCCATAACTTAACAGTAATGCATTCATAATCTCCTTCAATGTTCGATTCTTTCTCTCCGCAATTCCATTATATTTTGGAAAGAAAGGGGCAGTTGTTTGGTGAATAATGCCATTTTCCAAACATATTTCTTCAAAAGGAGATTCATATTTGCCACCCCTGCCACTTCTTATTATTTTGAACTTTTTGTTTATGGCGTATCAACTTCATTCTTGTATTGTTTGAAAGCATCAATTGACTTATATTTACTATTAAGTAAATAAACATAGCAATATCTCGTGCTATCGTCAATAAAAGTAATAAAATACTTTTTTTCACCGCGAGATGGTGTTGACTTCATGTCGCAAATATCTGTGTGAATTAACTTTAAAGGACTTGAATTCCTTTCAATAAACTTATAAGGATGCTTGGCATACTTTGATTCCACACATATTTGACATTTAGAATTAATACAATCAAAATTTGGCAATACTTCTAGATTTATCATCTTTCGCAATATTGTGAAGTTTATGTGACCTAAACGCGAATGCCATAAAGTGTTTGACTCAAGTAAGCAAGGAGAAACATTCTCTTTATTGATAGGAACTGCTATTACATTTAACTTAAAAAGTCTCTCATTCAGATAACCTTTTCCTACATACATGTCGTTCTTACATGGTACAATACTATTAGAAGAAACAATACATTTGAATCGATTCTTGACAAGAAATGAGGTAGACACAAGATTCTTGCAAATTTCTGGAACATGGAGGACTTGGTTTAGAGTCACTGTTTTTCCCGATGTCATCTTCAATGTAATCTTGCCAACCTCTTCAATTTAGGCCGTAGAAGAATTTCCAATGAAGATTGTCTCGTCGGGTCCTGCAGGGGGCATAAGAAGAAAATAATTCTTTGTTAGCACACACATGGCGGGTGGCTCCAGAATCTATCTACCATTCTTTCGGATTTCCTACCAAGTTGCATTCAGACAACATGGCACATAAATCCTCCATTTAATCTTCAACCATTTTAGCTTGATTTTTTTTCTTCTTATCATTCTTTGGTGCACGATAATCCACTGCCTTATGCCCAGTTTTTCCACAATTGTGACAATTACCCTTGAACTTCTTCTTGCTTGGGTAATTCTTTGGTCCAGAGGCCTTCTTCCTCTTCTTATTTTATGGTGCCTCCTCAATAACGTTTGCGCCCATTATTGATGAGTGTCCACGTGACTTCTTTTCAGCATTTTTGTTGTCTTCTTCTATCCTTAGACGAACAATCAAGTCTTCTAACGTCATCTCCTTTCGCTTGTGTTTAAGATAGTTCTTAAAATCTTTCCATAATGGAGGTAACTTCTCAATGAAAGCAGCGACTTGAAAGTCTTCATTTATGACCATACCTTCAGCAACAAATTTACAATTAATAATAAGATAAATCTTATTAATAAAATTAATGATTCGGTTTATACCTTCAGAAAGGAGGTCATGGACAATGACTTGTAGTTCTTGGACTTGAGTTATGACCGACCTAGTGTCAATCATCTTGAAATCCAAGAACCTTGCAGCCACGAACTTCTTAAGTCCAGCATTCTCAGTCTTGTACTTCTTCTCAAACACATTCCATAATGATTTGGAAGTTTCCATGACACTATAGACATTGTACAATCCATCTTCCAAACAACTCAGAATGTAGTTTCTGCACAAGAAATCAAAATGTTTCCATGCTTCAGTTACAACAAGTCGTTCATCATCCGGAGTGTTTTCTGCCAAAACCGGAGGATCCTCCTTGATGAAATGTTGCAGACTTAACGTAGTAAGATAGAAGAGCGTCTTCATTTGCCAGAGTTTGAAGTCAATGCTGAAAAACGTTTCGGGTTTTTCCGCTGGTGCTATAACATAGGCGGGAGTAGAACGGCTCTACGAGGCAGCATCACTCGTAACAGCAATAGCCGTTCCAGAAACACTTCCATTAGTTGATTTTCATTCGTCATATTTCTGTAAAGTTGAAAACAAAAGTTCAATTATTTTGTTTGTGTTTGTAGAAACAAAGTAGTTAGTTTGTCGGAATCAAAGTAAATAAGATAATATTGGCGCTTTCTTCAATGATAGAAGATCTAATTGTAGAAAGAATCAAAACTAAAGTTGAGGATAGCTCTTTTTTTGACATATATTCTTGATTACGAATCAAGAAGCCTTTATCAAAAAGAGTAAGTTCTTCCTTTCATGAAATTAGGAAAATAAAACGAATTTCTTCTTCTTGTCTTAGGTATATAATTTGAAATTCAAATATAGATAATAGAGTTTTGTATCTTTCTCTATCTCTCGAAAACCCATTTTAGCTATAAATTCATGTTGGGTCGGATTCGGACTGCTATAACTGGCATGATATAGACCACGAAAAATATGAAGGTGAATCACAATGAAAAACACAGTTTCCCCATTAATATGCATATAATGAATCAACCAGCCCCCTTCAACATCTCTCATAATGTGTTCTACGATGTTGAAAGCTAGATTTCATCATGAGCTGTGTATAGAAATTTGTTAAATCAATGAGGTTTTGATATCTTCAAACTTAATACCTAACCAAACACACAACACGTAACAATGCTGAAGTTTTTATATACTTCAAACTCGTACGTTTATTATTTCGGTAAAGTTTTTATGTACTTTAAACCGGACAGAAATAATTATTGGAGTAGAAAGCAACAAGGCTTTAGTCCCCAACATAGTATATAGAAAATAGTTTAATAATCAACATAGAAATGTTAGTATTGAATTTCTTAAGCTTGTTAGCGTTACTGTGTTAAAACAAAAATCAGAAAATTGTTAGAAGAATTAAAAAAAATCTGAAAATAGCAGAGAATCAGAAATATTCTGAGTCCACAAGTTTCTTGTGTCCTTAAAGAATTTTAACCCCTCACACGTTGCCAAAGTAATGGATTAAATCATTCCAGGATAAAACAGAATAAACCTTCCTGCAACAGTGGCAATACAAACTGCAGGATACAAAGAAGTTCTGGAGTATTTTCCGTGTCTTTAAGATGCAGCCTTGCCTCAAAATATATAGGCAAATATCATAAGAGGTGTCTGGAAAAGGTGCCTTTTCAGAAAATACGCAGACTGTCACGGTTCTACCATGACCGCGGCAGAACCGCAGCCAGAGATGCTCTCTAAATAGGACTGTCGCGGTTCTACCGCGGTCGTGGCAGAAATGCGGCCAGCTATGGTCTGGCGTATTTTCAGCAGTGATTTGGCATTTAATTAATTGTTACATAATAAAATAAATTTTGTTCAAAAATAATTTTATCGATCGATCACATGACAAATCCGAAACCAAAGCCGAAGCCGAGCGACGATGACGATGCGAGGGTTCATTCTCTTCAACTCCTTTTAAGTGCTTTAAAAAGTGATTATATATTAAGCACACAAATATGATTGTCCCAAAAGTTCACTTCTTTAAATTTTCATTTTCCCTGCATTTTCAATTCACTGGCTTAACGTCTTCAACACGCACTAGTTTGCTTTGTCATTAATATCTGATTACTTGATATTTAACTTATTTCACGAGATCGTAAATTTATTATTTTGTTCAAAATTTAACGACTTTTTCTAATAAGAATTGAGTCATGATTCCAACTTCAATATGCAATCTACAAGATGTCAAAAAAACAGTTCCAAGGCAGAAACTGTACTTGATTTTCTTGAACCGTTCCAAATTGAGGCCAAAAAAGAGAGGAGCTCAATCAAGGCCAGAAGTTGAAAATATGAGGAAAAAAAGAAACAGTAAATGATAGTAACATGTTTCATTCTTCACGTAAATAGCATAGGAATAGAAATCGGAGAAACTGAAGTAGATATATAGCCCCACTGTGGTTAGCAATTACTGCGCAGAGGTGTGCTGGTACCGAATTGCCCATTTAATTGCTTATGTAGTTAATTACCTGTTTGAGGACCATTTCCTTTTACATGCACGAATAGCACTATTGCCAACTTTGCTGCTCCCCTCAGAAATAGTAGTATTATCTCATCTTCGTCAGTCGGCCCTTCTAGGCTTTTCTTTTCTTTCTTTCCTTTGTTCACTTTTTATTACATAGGGGGTTAGGGGAGGGGAATATAAGGTGTGAATCGAATCCTCACCAACAAGTTAAAAAGTTTAGGTAGTCAACCTACTTAGCTACTAAGATGAGATAGTTTCCACTTCTCACTTAAAATATAAGTTTATTTTAACACCAACATTTAATTTTGTTGGGTTTTTAAAGTATTTAATTAATATATTAAATACTTAAAAGAGGGTGAATGAAAAATGGAGGGAAATAAAATTTTTGAGTGAAATTTCAAGTTCCCCCTTGGCATATGGACATTGTCCCATATTGGAAGAGGAAAGATTTTTTATGGATTTATAAGTAGTTGCTCTTCTTCTAGCTCTAAAAGAGTTGAGAAGAAAGTAAGCCTTGCGCCGCCGCCGCCGTCGCTTGGCTTCGACTTCGGCTTCGGATATCAAATGATTGATTGATAAACGCTTTGGACAAAACTTATCTGTTAATAGTAATATATTAACAGAAATATGTTATTAAATATTTGTTTTAATAAATAAATATAAATATTAAATTCAAATCAGTTATCCAGATTTCAGTTTTCTGTTTTTATAATAGAAAATTAACTACTTATCAATTTTCCCTCTTTATTGTTGAGTAAATAGCCATTTATGTAATGACATTAATACTGTGGCAGTTTGGCAGAAACAGACATTCTGAAGAGTTGCACCTCTTCAGATTCTAGTCCAAATTTTGGCAATAAATACAACACTATTCTGCTCAGAATTTCACTACGAATTTCTGAGTTATCTCTCCTTCTTCTACATACTTCTAGCATAAAACAAAGCAAAAGTAAGTGTGATTTGCTACTGATCTTTGTGTTCACTGAAACACTGGCATTTGGAGTACCACTACACCAGTGTGTAATTCGTCTATCCTGGGAGGAAATAATCCATAACCTTGGGTGCTAGAAGGGTATTAAATTCCCTAAGGAGACACTGTGAATTCAGTGGGCTCGAATTGTTTAAGATCATTTCTGTTTATGCCATTTCTGTTTATCATAATTTCTGTTTATATTATTTTATCTTTCCAGAATTGCAGTTTACTAATAAATTTTACTTTTGTTTTTATTCCATTACCTCCCTGGGGCATGAAACCAGGGGTGGAGCTACCCTTGGGCAAGGGGTGTACCGACACCCCTTTGCCAGAAAATAATACTGTGTAGATAGGTATTTTAGGTATTTTTTTCTTAAAAATTAAATATTTACAAGGGGTTGACAACACTTGATACAAGATAAACTCTTAGTGCAATGGTTAAGGGGTGTCAAAATTATAAAAGGTTGCAAGTTCCATTCCCCATAGTTAGCAAATTTTTTTTATTTTGACACCCCTTTATATAATTTCTGGCTCCGCCACTGCATGAAACTATAGAAGAGTAAGAAAACTATTTGCTACCCGGAGATTAGGGGTATGTGTCAATGCCAAATTTGAAGGTGAAACTAAATTTGAAGCTATAAATTTTGTTTCTCCAATTTTGTGACAGAGATCAAGCATTTTAAATATACGAAAATTACTTGAAAGTTGTTTAAGCAGCTATATATCTGCTGAACAACTACCTTATGCAGTTGAAACTCAATTTACAAATTTTGAGGTTGCTGCATTTGAGGCGTATATATGTGCATGAAACCTGTTTCAATTTCAGGAACAGTTGCATTCGTTACAAACAAATGAATTTAACTTCTACAGATCGAAAGTATTAAAGAACTTGTACATCCTGCCTATAATAAAGGAATAGAAGCTGAAATAAGACATGCAACATGTTATAACAAACTAGATACACATGATAATATAAAAAAACAATAAATTATCGTCATAGATAAGTTCAATCTAGATAAAATCGCTAACAGAAAAACAACATATGAAGAAAAAAGAAAAAAAACGTGGTCCTCAAAACGTGGTACAGAACCATGCATCCTGTCGAATATAATGCACACTAGGCCAATTATTATGGGGTGACCAATCAAACAGCTGACCCGCTCCGTAATGCACATGCATTTCCTGCATAGTCATTTGTATGCATAACAGGTGAAATCGGAACTTCAATAACAACAAACATACTAAAATTTCACTAGTGAGATCTAAGGATAATAGAGTATACGCAAACTGTAGTCCTATTCAGAAAAGGATAGAGAGATTGTTTTTGGGAGACTCCCTGCTCAATAGGAAAGATAATAATATAAAAAAAAAAAAGCAAAAGAAAAGACATATAACTACAAAAGATACATAAAGAAAATAACAACAATGAATAAGTGAAAGGACAATAACACAAAACTTTGCTAAACAATAATGTGAACACGACCGCTAACAAATCTAAATAAAATTCTATCAGACTAGACGATACAAAAAGAGAAGAACTCTCGACTACCCCTAACCTACCACCTAATGCTCGACCTCCATATGTTTGAAAACATACAGAATATCGGAGGAATTTTAGAGAGAGAAAGTAGAGAGAAGGGAGAGGATCGAAGAGTCTCGAAGAAGAGACTGTAAAATATCTCTGATAAAAATGAATGCCTCGGTCCAGACAAATGACCCCTGACCCCTTATATCAAATGACCCATTTACATATGTGGCCTATTTACATGACATAGTCTAATTACAGGAATAGCCTATTTACACAATTGACCTAACTATAAAAGTATACAAAATATACAAACAAATTACAAGAATAGCCTAATTGTAGAAATAGCCTATTAGGCTCAGATATGACTCCTATAATGACCAAAATGGTCCACAATTGAGTATTATCATCATAGCCAAGTTATACATCTCAACACCCCCCCCCCCTCAAGGTGAAGGGGGGAAACCACCTTCAACTTGGACAAAATAGGAGAAAGAGCAGTCCCAGATAATGCTTTCGTCAACGGATCAGCCAGCTGTTGAGAAGTGGAAACATGGGAAAGTTTTAGGAAACCATTGTGTATCAAAGTACGAACATAATGACAATCCACCTCAATATGCTTAGTGCGTTCGTGGAAAACTGGATTATTAGCAATGTGGACAGCAGCCTGACTATCACAAAACACAGAAATAGGAGATGAAACAGATACCCCAAGATCAGCAAGCAAACGAGAGAGCCAAGTAAGTTCAGCAGTAACCTTGCTCAAAGCCCTATACTCAGCTTCAGCAGAAGAAAGAGAGACAACAGGTTGTTTTTTCGATTTCCAACTAACCAAACTGCCACCCAACAAAACACAGAAGCCAGTAACAGATCGTCGAGTGTCAGGGCAAGCTGCCCAATCACTATCAGAGAACCCAGTCAAAGAGTAATCAGCAACATCAGAGTAAAAAAGACCCAAAGAGGAAGTGCCCTTAAGATACCTCAAAACATGCATAGCAGCAGACATATGGGGAACTCTTGGGGATTTAAGGTACTGACTCAGATGTTGCACGGCAAAGCGTATATCAGGTCGAGTATGGGTTAAAAACAATAATTTGCCAACAAGACTCCTGAACTGATCAGGAGCGGGCAAAAGATCACCAGAATCAGCTTGTAGTTTAAAAGAAATGTCCAGAGGGGAAACAACAGGAGAAACAGAGGCACAGTCGAAAGCATGCAACAAATCATGAGTATACTTATGCTGATTCAGATGAATCCCACCAGGGACATGTTTAACCTCAAGACCCAAAAAATAATGCAAGGACCTCAAATCCTTGATTTTGAAAGTATCATCCAAGAAGGTCTTTAAGCCAGCAATCTCATCACAGTCAACCCCAGTAACAATGATGTCATCCACATACACAGCCACCACAACAAGGGAATCAGGATTACCTTTTAAGAACAAGGAATAATCATTCAAAGAGTGCCTGTAACCTCTAGAGTGAAGAGCAGAGGACAGCTTAGCATACCACTGCCGGGAGGCCTTCCTGAGCCCATATAAAGACTTCTTTAGTTTACAAACCAAAGGAAGAGAAAGAGAAGAGGGAGAAGAAGAAGAGTCAGAAACCACCAAACCTGGAGGAAGTTTCATATAAACTTCCTCATCCAAATCACCATGGAGGAAAGCATTGTTAACATCAAGCTGAAACAAGGGCCAATGGTTCTTAACAGCCACTGCAAGTAGGCATTTCACTGAAGTCATCTTGACAACAGGAGAAAATGTGTCTGTAAAGTCCACACCCTCAACCTGTGTATCACCTCTGATAACCAACCTAGCCTTATACCTTTCAATAGAGCCATCAGATTTATATTTGATCTTGTAAACCCACTTACAGCCAATAGGTTTCTTACCAGGAGGAAGATGCACAATGTCCCAAGTATGGTTAGCATCCAATGCATCAAATTCCTTCCTCATGGCATCCTGCCAAGCTGGTACAGAGGCAGCTTGAGAGTAAAACATAGGTTCAGATTCCAAATTGGAGGAAGAGGAGCCAGAGAAGGCTGGAAGCTGGCAAACATAGTCTTTGAGGTAGGAAGGAGGAATATGTTGTCTGGTGGATTTTCTGGGCAAGGACACAGGCTGAGATAGAGGTAGAGCAGGAGGAGGAACATCAGGATTGAAAAAGGGAGAAGGAATGGATATAGGAGAGGCAGGAGAAGGACTAGGAGGAGAAGAAGAAGAAGAATCAGTGGAAGTTGGTAGCAGGGAAGGAGGGTCAAGAATATCATCAGAAAATGGAACAGGTGGAGGAGGAGAGGAAGAGGGAGGTGCAGTTTTAAAGGGAAAGTGAGTTTCATGAAAGACAACATCTCTAGACGCAAAACATTTCTTAGAATTCAAATCATACAGTTTGTAGCCTTTCTTACCAAAAGGATAACCAATAAAAACACAAGAGTGAGCTCTGGGCTTCAGTTTGTCCCTATGAGGAACAGGGACAGCAGCATAAGCTAAACAACCAAAAGCTTTTAGGTGAGAATAAGAAGGGGGAGAACCATGCAATAATTCATGAGGTGTTTTGTAATGAAGTACTCTGGATGGCAATCTATTAAGGATGTATGTGGCAGTTAGCAAACAATCACCCAAAAAGGATATAGGCAAACCAGACTGAAAAAGAAGAGCTCTACAAGTTTCAAGTAAAGATCTGTGCTTTCTCTCAACAACCCCATTCTGTTGGGGAGAATGAGGGCAAGTTGTTTGATGCACAATCCCAAGCTTATTAAAAAAGGAAATCCCTTCAGCACTGGAACCCAGTTCCAGGGCATTATCACTCCTCACAACCTGGACAATGGAGTTGAATTGAGTTTGAGCATAAGAAATGAAGGATTTAAGGAGAGGAAAGGCATTACTTTTAGAACCCATTAAATGTGTCCAGGTGGCCCTAGAAAAGTCATCAACTATGGTGAGAAAATATTTACTACCAAGGGAAGTAGGGGTGTGGTAAGGACCCCAAGTATCCACATGTATAAGTTGGAAGGGTTTAGTAGTGGTAATGCTACTATCAGGAAAAGGTAGTCTGGTTTGTTTAGCCATACGACAAATAGTGCAAGGAAAAGGTTGTTTAGCAGCAAGAGAAAAAGGTAAGCCAGAAACATGTTTCATATTAACAAAAGAAGTGTGTGCTAATCTCAAATGCCAAATATAGTTCATATCAGCAGTATCAGCATTATTACAACAGGAAGATTGTACAATTGAGCTAAAATGTTTGCCATCAGAAACAACATCATCATTACAAACATGTGAAACACTATGCTCAGGAGTAGAAGAAGACTTGGAAGAGGCAGAAGAGGGAGGAGGTGACCAAGAGTACTTGTACAGACCAGCCTCCTCTTTACCAAGATCCAGAAGCCTCTTCAGAGAAAGGTCCTGTAACAGGTAAAGAAGGCATGAGGTTGGTGTAAACAAAACCAGACAACTCAATTGTTTCATCAATTTATGAACAGAAATCAAATTATGTTTGAAAGAAGGAACCAAGAGCACATTGTGAAGGGTAAGGGAAGAGGTCAATGCAAATGATCCTGTACAAGTAACCTTCACCTTATAGCCATTAGGTAGGGAAACAAGGTAAGGGATAGTTAAGGGTATAATGTCAAAAAGTAGATTTTTATCATAAGTCATGTGATTGGAAGCCCCTGAATCAATGATCCAGGTAGCAGAGTTTATGTTTGCAAGCATGCACAACTTGGAATCTGAAACAAGACTCTCAGACATCAAAGTACCAGCAAAATTAGCATAACTCATGGGAGAAGGAGCTTGATCACTAGTAGAAAGAGTCTGTTGAATTAAGCTCACAATCTGATCACATTGCTGTCTGCTCAACCCTGGTATCACATGTTGGCTGGCAATAGGATCCCCTAGAGGAACAGACAGACTTGAATTTCCTGTATCAGCAGACATACAATCAGTACTAGTGGAAAGATGAGCAGCAGATTTCCTTCCTTTGGTGTAAGAATTGCTTTGAGGAAAACCATGGAGCTTGAAACACTTATCAATTAAGTGTCCAGACTTCTTGCAATATCTGCAAAACAAGTTTCCTCTATTTTGCTCAAAATTGACTTTAGGTCTGAAGTTGGAACCAGACAATTTACCCTGGCTGAACCCAGCAGGGGGCCTGTCAGTGTGAGCGTTAAAAGACATGGAGTCTGGACTCATATGAGAAACAAACTTGACTTGTCTTTGTTTTTCATCATTGAGCACAATATTATAAACACTGTCAAGGGAAGGAAAGTGCTGCATCATTAACAAATTACTCCTTACACCCAAATATGTCTCATTCAGTCCCATGAGGAACTGGTAAATCTTGTTCTCATCATCTTCCTCAATAATACCATTCTTAGCAGCACAAGTGCACTTCTGTCCATGGTTTGGGACCATTGTCCCCAATTCATCCCACAAACTCTTGAGTTTGTTGAAGTATGAGGCTACATCAAGGGAACCTTGGGATGTCTGAGAAAGTTCCCGTTTAAGCTCAAATATTTTGGTTTTATTGGGGGTACCATATCTCTTTTCAAGTTGAGACCACATGCTTTGAGCAGTGTCAGAATATTGAACACTATCGGCTATTTGAGATTACACAGAAGAAGTTAACCATGACATAACGAGCATGTTACATCTATCCCACAACCTCTGTAAACTCACACTATTATTAGGTCTGGAAAATGAACCATCAATGAAACAGATTTTATTTTTAGCAGATAAGGCCATAGTCATTTTACGCTTCCATCCTCCATAACCACTTCCTGAGAAAGGAGTGGGGACTAAACATGCACCAGGGACATCAGAAGAATGCACAAATAAGGGATTGGAAGGGTCAATAGGACCAGAGTTAGCACCAGAACTACCAGCATTCATGTTAGCAGCCATGCTCAACAAATGAATCAAACCTTTTGTAAAATATCACCAAAACAATATTCACAATCTACACGGTCAGTATTCACAATTCAAAGAATCTATTCACAGCTAGAATCAAACAATCACATATACAGTCAAAGAATCACAACCAGAGAATAGGAACGAGGTTACCGTCCTTCTTCGCAACCGGAGAAGTTCGGCCTTTAACAATAGGCAAAACCCTAGGTGTGAGCCCCAGGAATAACCGTCAAAACTTTACCACAAACGCCGACAATGTTGTCACAACACCACGGATGATAACCAAAACCACAGCAAAGTGAGTATCAAACCACCGGATGGCAACCAAACACTCGGTTTGACCACCAGAAAACCCTAGAGGTTGAAACTCACCGCAAAATCTCCGAAACCTTCACAATAAACGATTGAACCGTTCAGTACAGAAGGAACAAACGAAGATCGTGAAGATAGAGGCACCGAAGAACCCTAATAGGGTTGAAAACATCATCGATCTTTTCGATCTCAAAAAAAACCCAAATTTTGATCAGAAAATAGTTCGAATGAACTATTGATTCACAAAACAACGTCACCGGATCATTGTACCGGCTCTGATACCATGAAAACATACAGAATATCGGATGAATTTTAGAGAGAGAAAGTAGAGAGAAGGGAGAGGATCGAAGAGTCTCGAAGAAGAGACTGTAAAATATCTCTGATAAAAATGAATGCCTCGGTCCAGACAAATGACCCCTGACCCCTTATATCAAATGACCCCTTTACATATGTGGCCTATTTACATGACATAGCCTAATTACAGGAATAGCCTATTTACACAATTGACCTAACTACAAAAGTATACAAAATATACAAACAAATTACAAGAATAGCCTAATTGTAGAAATAGCCTATTAGGCTCAGATATGACTCCTATAATGACCAAAATGGTCCACAATTGAGTATTATCATCATAGCCAAGTTATACATCTCAACAATGTTCTTACAAAGTTTGCATTTGTACGGATGCCTTCTGTCTTAAACTAGCGTGATTTATACGAAGCACATAAAATAATAGGAAAAAGAAAAAGGAAAAAGGAGTTAATTTGGAGGAGACTTTGGCAGGAGGACAAGAATGTCTGTTGCATAACAATGAATACCATTACGCTTTTGGACAGATGAAAACTAAGATGCTTTGAAAATAAAAAGAGTGGACATTTGGCGCACTAGCCATGAAAACATGTCTAGGGCATGAAAGAAATCTCTCTTTAAATTAAAGTTGCATATTCTAGTCAGACCCCTTTTTGATTGTTATAATTTCCACGATCTCCTCTGTTGCTAGATTCCTCATCTTCTTTCCCACCTTTTCTCCCTTTTTCAGCTTTCTGCTTTCTCTCTTTTCTCACCACCTTTTGCCCAGCCTAGGGATTACGGATTACATCTTTGCACTGCTTAATTTTCATGGCAAAACAATAGTCTTTCAGCCCGGCCTAATATAGACATGTAGTCGTGGCCTTTATGCAGGAATGTTAAGTGGGTGTTTGAAACATAAAAATTGTGAAATTCCAGAAATAAGTAAATAAAAAAAAGTCAAGTCAAAATGGTATTTAAAAATTAGAGTTGTATTTGATCATAAATATAATTTGGAGCTGTTTTTTAGTTTTTGTGAGAGTTTTGAATTGAAATTTTTGAAAAATAGTTTTTTGGAGATTTTCAAATTCCGAATTTCTTTGAAATTCAACTTCAAGTGAAATTTAAAGTTTTCATGGCCAAACACGGATTCCCGAAAAAAGTGAAAAAAAAATTCAAAAAATGTGAGCTTTTCTTTTTGGCCAAATACGATGAGTTAATTATTTTGATGATTAACAAATATTTTCAAACGAACCAGGTCGCCTGAAGTCTGTTGATTAAAAGCTTAGTATTTGTTTAAACAATTCCTCTTGATTATTTGAAAGATTCTATTCATGAGCTATAAGGAAAATAGTAGCTGATAGAATTTGTCTGCAACATGTATTCATAAATTATGGGAATAGTTGCATAGAAAGGAAAAGCGTGTGAAGGAGTTTTCGTACACTACTATAATTCGATCAAAAAGCGATAAACTGGCGACCAAATTTAGTCTGTCAAAAAAACCGACCAAAGTTGGTCGCCAAACTTACGAAAATAATTAAAAAAATATTTGAAATAAATTAGCGACCGCAATTGGTCGCAATTTGGACGCAAAGTTAGTCAAACTGTTGACTGGACTGGTCAGACTAGTTTGGTCAAAGATACTCTGAGTTTAGAGACCAACTTTGGTCGCAAAAGAGGGACCCACAAATTTTTTTTAATAGTTTTATTATTATTTTATAAAACTTATAAAATATAAATATATATAATTTAAAACTTGCGACCAAAGTTGGTCGCTAACTGAAGAATAAGAAGTTAGCGACCAAGTTTGGTCGCTAAAGCGGGACCCAGATATAATATTTTAATAAATATATATTTATTTAAAAAATTAATGAAATATAAATAAAATAATTCAAAGTTTAGCGACCAAAGTTGGTCGCTTAATGAACTACTGACCAACGTTGGTCGCCAATGTGGGACTAGTTCCAACGTTTAAGAATTTTTATTTTTTTAAAATATTATATAAAATATAAATAAATCTGATTAAATTTTAGTGACCAAATTTGGTCTCTAAATTAAGTTCATGTACAGTTAGTGACCAACTTTGGTCGCTAATTAAATTAATTTGAAGTTAGTGACCAAAGTTGGTCTCTATAAGGTCAAAATTAAAAATCACTTTTCTATTTACTATGTAAATAATATAAATGTAAGTAGTTAATACTTTTCTAATACAAGGGAGGAATAGTACTACGAAGCGGGCATGTGTGTCTATATATATAATATAAGTACTTAATTACGCTATACTATGCACTAAGTATAAGTGTATATGAGGTAATACCGTATCGAATAAAGCTTATATATATATATATATAATATAATATAAGTACTTACGCTATACTATGCACTAAGTATAAGTGTATATGAGATAATACCGTATCGAATACAGCTAATATATAAATAATATATGTACTA